>KV751340.1:4910012-4948539 GCA_001698575.1 Mola mola
CATTATTATATTTTGAAAGGTTGTAACCGGAAGTATTACTATACTGTTGCGTTTACCTTGATACTAACGCATTTGTGATCATTAAAGAGGGTGGGAAAAACTCACAATTGCAAATTACTGCATTTTATCAAAACAAATTAGCCAATCTCTGTTGGGAAAAAGTACATCTAAAGAATGGCTATCGTTCAAAAACTTTTTTTTTTTTTTTTTTTTTTTACAATACGAGCCTTACAG
Organism: Mola mola; assembly: GCA_001698575.1. Taxonomy (NCBI): domain Eukaryota; kingdom Metazoa; phylum Chordata; class Actinopteri; order Tetraodontiformes; family Molidae; genus Mola; species Mola mola. The sequence goes on from KV751340.1 coordinate 4,910,247, forward strand.
CAAGGATTCATTACACTTTTATCGCTTTACGATGGTCACAGTAAAGTCAAGTCCAGTCAGTGCTTTTATTGTACATATCGACTTTAACGCGTCTTCAGGCAAACACAGTTTAAGGCTAACGCTTAACGGACTAATGAACAAATAAAATAGAATAAAAGTAACATGGACAGAAGCGATCTTTCCGGACGGACGTGAAGGCATCGCAGGTCCAGCCCGCTGGGCTGGCACGAAGCAAACCGACGCACACATACTCCACTTACCCCACAATTAGCCCCAACCGGGCCAGCCTGTCAGAAGTCCAGAAGCTGCGGGAAAGAGGACTTTCTCGGGCGGAGAAATTGATTTATTTTCTTGGAAATCTCACAGCGGCGCCACCAGTGAGCTAACTTAGCAGGAGGAGCTAGCGACAGTTGGCGACAACTCCCGGGTAAGAACGGCCGGCCTGCGATGTTTACTCCATTCTGTGCCCGTTTAGCCGTCACGCCGAAGCTAGCTAACCGACCTCGGCAACTTAAGAACCACCGGCGCTGCAGTTTACCGCCGAGCTGGATTAACAGCCACTGGTTTAAGTAGCTTCCGTCTCCAGCAGCTACGCGCTAAGTTGCTGAGAGCCGTCAGCGTTGGGAGAAGATGTCCAAAATGCTCCCGGCAGCTAGCGGCTAACGTTAGCTCTACCGTCCTGTGTTCAAGCAAAGGTTTCACCCCAACAACAGCCCTGCTGCCAGTCCCCACTGGAAGCCCATAATGGGACCAACATGAAACTCTGGTTTGAAGGGGTTACGTCTCATGTAAACTGTTGCTTTAGTTGAGATGACACTAGTTGAGATTGTGTCTTGTGTTTCAGCCTCTGCAGGCTGCTGAGGCTCATTTCGCCTCCTCTGATGCGCGGATGTGCACATTCACACCCGGTTGAGGCTGCTGTAGAGCTGCCCTGGAGCACCATCCTGTCGCCGTGAGGGGAACACCCATCGGTCCTGTCACTGAGGTGTATGTGAGCCTGGACTGAAGCATAACTCCCCAGAGCAGCTGCCTCCTCCCCTCCCCTGCCTCCGCTCGCCCTCGCCAACTACCATGCCTCTGGGTTTGGGAAGAAGGAAGAAGGCATCCCCGCTGGTAGACAACGAGGAAGCGGAACCGATCCGCGCAGGGCTCAATGTGTCAGGCATGGATGGCCCAGATGGAGGTGGTGGGCTGGGAGGAGGTGCTGCCTCCGAAGGCCTGCCTCCTCCACCCATCAGCCTGCGGCCTCGCCTGATCTTCCACACTCAGCTCGCTCACGGCAGCCCCACGGGCCGCATCGAGGGCTTCAGTAACGTGCGGGAGCTCTACGCCAAGATCGGTGAGGCCTTTGGGATACCTCCGGCCGAGGTGAGCCTCTCTGCTGGCTGTGATGGGGTTTGCTTCGACTCCCTCGAAAGTAATTTAACATTTTGTACCCGTCGCTCCACAGGTTATGTTCTGCACCCTGAACACGCACAAGGTGGACATGGACAAACTGCTGGGAGGGCAGATTGGGCTTGAGGACTTTATTTTTGCCCACATAAAAGGACAGAAAAAGGAAATAGAGGTGTACAAAGGAGAGGATGCATTGGGCTTGACGATCACTGATAATGGAGCCGGTTACGCTTTCATCAAGGTGAGAGATCTTGAATTAAACAAGGAGATCGATTTCCTCTAATCAAGTGTGTGCAGGAGAAGGCGAGACACTCTATTATGCTGCCGGACTGTTCCAGGAAAAGCACAGAATATAAAAAGCGAAGACACTATATGTGTTGGGGAGAGAAAGCTGCGAGCTGGAATGGTTATTTGGTGTTGATTTGTTTCCAGAGAATCCGCGAGGGGAGCGTCATCCACCAGATCCAGGTCATCAACGTGGGCGACATGATCGAGTCGATCAATGGACATCGCCTCATCGGGTGTCGACACTACGAGGTGGCCAAAATGCTGAAGGAGCTGCCCAAAGGAAAAGAGTTCACCATCAAGCTGGTGGAGCCTCTGAAGGCGTTTGGTAGGTGTGACGGAGGGCAGCAGTTCCTTTCCACACTCCCTGATGTCTTTGTCAGCTTGACGAGTTTTAACTGCCTGTGATGCCAAGAAGAACTGTAGCTGTGAAACCAGTTATTACATTTAGATTTCCCCATGTTTGTCTCCACGCTTGTTGCAAATATCAGGCCATTTAGGTGCATTTTGCGTAAATCTCTTGTCTGTTATGTGACACAGCGTGTATAATGTCTGTTTTTCCACATTTTTTTATTATTTTTTTTTTTCAGTCTGTGCTACGTGTTCAGGAATCTTTGTTTATTTGTCTCCGGCAGATATGATCAGTCAGCGGTCCGGAGGGTCCAGGTCAGCATCGGGGGTCCAGCTGGGGACGGGCAGAGGAACTCTGCGGCTGCGCTCTAAAGGCCCTGCTACTGTGGAGCAGCTGGTGAGTGCGCTCACGCCTGGGAAACTCATGACAGCTCAATAGTCTTCCGCTGCCTGAGTGCGTGTTTGATTTTGTTCTGTGCAGCCCTCTGCGTTCGAGGAAAAGGCCATAGAGAAGGTGGATGACCTGCTGGAGAGCTACATGGGCATCAGAGACAGCGAGCTGGGTATGCGTGTTGCCTTCACAGGTGTCAGCCTTAGTTTGTGTCTGCGATTTGTGCTCACTGGCTGTTCTCTCACTTCTCTCCGTGTCCTCAGCGGCCACCATGGTGGAGCTGGGAAAGGACAAAAAGAACCCAGACGAATTTGCCGAGGCTTTAGACGAAACCCTGGGAGACTTTGCCTTCCCGGACGAATTTGTTTTCGACGTGTGGGGCGCCATCGGCGACGCTAAGGTGGGGCGGGTGTAACCACAGACACTAACGGAGCGGAGTGGCCACCACATTCAGCACTACTAGGAAACACTTCCCTCATGAGTTTGTTTGACGTCCAGCGTGTACTCCTCTGTTATTTTTAGTTGCGAGTGTGCCCCTTTGGGAGACTCTGCCCAGACCAAGAGCATGAGGCCACTCGGTGGGATAAAGAGGACTGCCATGACTTCCCAAGTGCTTTTTATTTGTCTTCCGCCTTTTTTCCAGAAACTCCGAGCACGCTGATGAGCATTCCCTCGTGTGACCCTGCATGTCATTGTTGTAGTCGCTGGCCGTGGGACAAGTACAGCACAAGTCTCTAATTAGGGTGAAATGAAAGACAAAGACTGAGGCAAAACAAAAATGTGATTCCCGCCCCACCAAGTTGCACTGTACTTTATCTCGCCTGGCAGGAAGCCCAGTCATTGCACGTTCAGGCCTCCCCCCGGCCGAGTTACAGTGTGAACCCAACCACTCCATTTCGCTGTTACGGCTGCGTTTTACGAGCACGTGCTGTCATGTGTTTATCTTTACAATGAATCCTGCTGGTATTCTTCTTTTATTTTGGTAAAATGTTTATAAAAGCTAGTTGCAGAAGGGTCGTAGAGAAGTGTAGCTCGCTGACTGTTAACACACTATGCTGTCATTAACTGCAGCTCATTCCAGTCTTACTGGCAGAAAAGCCGTGTTATTGTTAAACTAAAGGTCATTGTAGAGGAATGAGGAGAGCAGATTGGTTTCCAGGTTTGTGGCTCGTGTTGACTTATTTTTATAGCTCATGTTTTTATATAAAGTGATGTGTCTATTTTAAAACATGGTTGGTGATGAAGAATGAAGAATCGGACCTCGTTTCTCAGTTACTTCATTGTTTGGAACTTAATGCAGAAGGCAGTATTAAAGAAGAGAGTCAAGAAACAGGAGGAGCGTTACAAAAAATGTATCTTTGTCTTTTAAGAACAAAATGCCTTTATTTTTTTTTCTCATTTCCTGTATTTTCTGTTGCATTTTTGTTATATGCATTCTGGTGAATGTGGGTTTAAAAAAACAAAACAAAAGACAAGCATCCAAACCTCATCACCTCGCAGTGACTTGTGTTGTTCCTAAAGAGGAAAGACAGGCAACGCTGCACCAACTCCTCAGTGTAGGTCAACACATTTCTAAGAAAAGACCTTCTGTAACCTTCTCTGTATGTCAAAATGTAAGGAGACAGTTTGTTGTTTTGCTTCACTCATCTGAGTTTATGAATAATGATGCTAGAACACTGTAACACAGAGAAAAAAACACTATTTTGATGGATTTGAACACTTGTCAATGTCAAATTATAATGCAACAATGACACTAAAATGTTTGGTTTTTTTCTAAACACACCACAGTGTTATGGAGAAGGATTTCATGTAATTTTTTTTTTTTTTTTTAACTGATTAATATTTATTTCTTTCTATTGGTCCTCCAAAAGGCTAGTTTGCTAGTCATCGTAGAGGAATTTTTCTCAATCAGTATATAATTTACCCACCATTAATATCAATCAATATAAAATGATTATGACAGAGAATAATTTCATCACTGTTGTAATAAACAGTAAAGATGATCAATGGCAAAATGTTTTGCATCAGTGTGGGATGAGGAAAATGAATAATGTTCGCACCATATCACTCAAATCAGTGTATCTTATATATGTATATACAGTAGTGTTCAAAATAATAGCAGTCCAATGTGACTAACCAGATTAATCACTGTTATTAGTATATTTTGTATTGCTACATGGCAAACAAGTTCCCAGTAGGTGCAGTAGATTCTCAGAAAACCAACAAGACCCAGCATTCATGATATGCACGCTCTTAAGGCTGTGCAATTGGGCAATTAGTTGAAAGGGGTGTGTTCAAAAAAATAGCAGTGTGGCATTCAATCAGTGAGGTCATCAATTTTGTGAAAAAACAGGTGTGAATCAGGTGGCCCCTATTTAAGGATGAAGCCAGCACTTGTTGAACATGCATTTCTCTTTGAAAGCCTGAGGAAAATGGGTCGTTCAAGACATTGTTCAGAAGAACAGTGTACTTTGATTAAAAAAGTTGATTGGAGAGGGGAAAACTTATAAAGAGGTGCAAAAAATTATAGGCTGTTCAGCTAAAATGATCTCCAATGCCTTAAAATGGAGAGCAAAACCAGAGACACGTGGCAGAAAACGGAAGACAACCATCAAAATGGATCGAAGAATAACCAGAATGGCAAAGGCTCAGCCAATGATCAGCTCCAGGATGATCAAAGACAGTCTGGAGTTACCTGTAAGTACTGTGACAGTTAGAAGACGTCTGTGTGAAGCTAATCTATTTACAAGAATCCCCCGCAAAGTCCCTCTGTTAAAAAAAAGGCATGTGCAGAAGAGGTTACAATTTGCCAAAGAACACATCAACTGGCCTAAAGAGAAATGGAGGAACATTTTGTGGACTGATGAGAGTAAAGTTGTTCTTTTTGGGTCCAAGGGCCGCAGACAGTTTGTGAGACGACCCCCAAACTCTGAATTCAAGCCACAGTACACAGTGAAGACAGTGAAGCATGGTGGTGCAAGCATCATGATATGGGCATGTTTCTCCTACTATGGTGTTGGGCCTATTTATCGCATACCAGGGATCATGGATCAGTTTGCATATGTCAAAATACTTGAAGAGGTCATGTTGCCTTATGCTGAAGAGGACATGCCCTTGAAATGGGTGTTTCAACAAGACAATGACCCCAAACACACTAGTAAACGAGCAAAATCTTGGTTCCAAACCAACAAAATTAATGTTATGGAGTGGCCAGCCCAATCCCCGGACCTTAATCCAATCGAGAACTTGTGGGGTGACATCAAAAATGCTGTTTCTGAAGCAAAACCAAGAAATGTAAATGAATTGTGGAATGTTGTTAAAGAATCTTGGAGTGGAATAACAGCTGAAAGGTGCCACAAGTTGGTTGACTCCATGCCACACAGATGTGAAGCAGTTATAAAAAACTGTGGTCATACAACTAAATATTAGTTTAGTGATTCACAGGATTGCTAAATCCTAGAAACAAAAAAGTTTGTACAAAATAGTTTTGAGTTTGTAAAGTCAACAGCAGACACTCCTATTTTTTTGAACACACCCCTTTCAACTAAGTGCCCAATTGCACAGCCTTAAGAGGGTGCATATCATGAATGCTGGGTCTTGTTTGTTTTCTGAGAATCTACTGCACTTACTGGTAAATTGTTTGCCATGTAGCAATAAAAAATGTACTAAAAACCTGGATTAATCTGGTTAGTCACATTGGGTGTGTGTGTGTGTGTGTGTGTGTGTGTGTGTGTGTGTGTGTGTGTGTGTGTGTGTGTGTGTGTGTTCTCCTTTGTCGACAAAAAGCATGTAATAAAATCCTGTAGTGTGTAATGCCCTATTGTTTTTAGTGTGTGTGTGTGTGTGTGTGTGTGTCAAATTGTTCTTTTGTTTTTTATTATCTGAGAAGGAGGATGTTTCATATATTCTAAACTCAACACTAAATGTAAACTAAAATGTTTCAAGCATTTTGCTATGTTAAGTTTGATAATTATCGTACAGCTAAAAAAGAGAGAAAAAAAAACAAAAAACCTCTCAGATTAGAGAGTGGCACTCGGAGATTGCAAACTTCCACCAATGCAGCTACATTTCCAACAACATTTGCTCCCCGGAACTAAATGTTCACATTTCAAGGTCATCTTTTTTTTTTCCATTTGTGAGCACATGTTTCAGCTTTCTGTCAGACTTTGGGATCAGTGTTGGTTTCGTGCTTTCTAAAATGTGATATTTAGTTGAAGGTCATTTGGTTCAAAAAAGAGCAAACGTTCGCGCTTCCTGATGCGTGTCAATGGGATAAACCCTGGGATTAGTTCCAAATGACACCAGTTGGACCACTCTGTTAGTTCATTGGACAGTATGTCCAAAAAATGTTTGACCTTTGACCTAGAAAGCCCAGAAGTTTCTAGTCTGTAACATTACTGTCAACTACAAAATGACCCCAGATGGAACTTTAAAAAAAAAAACATGCTTTTTGACCTCTGACCTTTGGCTGACAAACTCCAAACAGCTCTAAATTGTGCCAAGACATATCATTAATATTAATATTTCAGCCTAATTCTTTAGTGTTTTTGGCATCTTGCTAACAAATAGACTAACAAACCAACCAACACACAGACACGGGAAAATACAAAAGAATACATGAAAGTTTAACTTTTGAAATTATGTTTAAAAAAAAAAATACAAATTGTTTACACAATATTGTTATTTTGGTTGATGAACTAGAACCATAGATAATATGTAAGAGAGCTTCCCAGGTCAAAAATGATCTTAGTCTTGTGTGGCCCACAGAGCAGACTCATTAACCATTGTGTTCCTGCCACTTTTTCACAATATAAGCTCATGGGAAACTATTTTGGGGCTACAGTGCATCGCCTGTACTATGGAAAATGAAAGCAGGTGGTGATCAAATCCACCTCCTCTCACACAAGCTGGGTCCTCCTCTCTTCTGGTATCTTCTCCCTTCTAATTCTATAAATGCATTTTCTGTTTATTTCTAGACTATATTTCCACATTTATTTCTTTGTTGTGACCGACGTATTACTTTTATGGCACTCCTCGGACTCCATACACTGCTGTGCTCTGCTGGGAGCACGTTCAGACACGTATTTGCCTCAGAAGGCAGCCACGCTCGAGAGACAGTGCTGTGATGTGCAACAGGGCATGTTTGTGCTCTCACTCCCGCATGACATTTTGTTAGACAGCGATTCACTTTGAACGTCAGCAGGTGTCATCAGCAGTGATGTAAGAAGACACACCTCGGTGAACTTGATAGTGCTGGTCAAGCTCTAGAGGGTCACCTCGGCCTCGTGTTTGAACACCTTCGCAGCTGGTTTACCAACCTCGCTGGTGCCCTACAATACCTCCTACCTTTGCAGCTTTCTTTCATAGAGCAAAACCCCCAACATACTTTCAGCACTCTTACTTTTATTCCTCATGAAGAACTCAGCTGGAGTTGTCTTGGTTTTAACGAACCCCAGACCTTGCTGGCACATGAGGGGTGGTAACTCCTTTATTTACTAGAAGTGAAGTAAACCTGTTCTTCAAGTCCCTGTTGCTCATAAACCGGGTCCAGATTCCTCTGTGGACTCACACTGCTGTCAGGGAGGAGCACATCTTGGTCCTAACCGTGCACTTTCTGCAACAATTGCAGCTAGAAAAGGAGCCACCTCCCCGCCAACAGGAACCCACCATGTCGTTGCGCCCTCGTGCCTCCTCTCAGCCTGGAAAACTTTCCTTCTTCCAGAATCCCAAGGTAGCCTCAGTCATGCGACCGCGGGCTGTTTCCTCGCGGTCAGGTTCCATGCTGGAAGAGGAGCTGTCCTGCCCCATCTGCTGTGAGATCTTCAGGGACCCCGTGGTTCTGAAGTGCAGCCACAGTTTCTGCCGGGCCTGTCTGCAACAGTTCTGGAACAAGAAGAAGGCCAGGCGCGAGTGTCCCATCTGCAGGAGGAAGTGCTCCCTGACGGAGCCCACGGTGAGCCGGGCACTGAAGAATGTGGCCGACACCTTCTTGAGGGAGCAGGAGCGAAGGACGGCCAACGCTACAACATGGGGAGGGGAGCAAGCAGAGGTGGTGGAGGAGACGTGCACCACACACGGGGAAGTTCTGAAGCTCTTCTGTCTGGATGACTTGGAGGTCCTTTGCTGCGTGTGCCACACCTCTAAAAAGCACCAGGGACACAGAGTGTGCCCCTTGGAAGAGGGAGCTCAAGACCTCAAGGTAATTTCTTCTCCACAAGCTGCATTTTTTGTAATAGTTTTTGTGAAGTCTAAAGTGCTTTTTCACGACGCCCCTTTTTTTTATTAGCTGTCAGTGACACTAGGTTGGCCTTATTCACTTGTTTGACACTCTGTCCCTCACCCTTTAGGCCGAGATGAAGAAAGAGCTGATTCCTCTGAAGAAAAACCTGCGTGGCCTCTACGAAGCCAAGCAGGAGTGTGATGACACAACGGTGCACATGAAGGTATCAATAAACACAGAGATTCACAACACGTTAGGATTGCTGTGACTGAAGCTGCGCCGTGCACTGTTGGTGTGTAAACATGTCAGCCTGAATTCTGAGAAATGTTTGTTTTTGGGCTTTCTGATGTTTTTTGGACCAGAACAGTCAGGACTTCGGTGTTTAGAGGTGACTGTTTGTTTGATTCAGACAAAATTTTAATTTCTGACGGTTTCAGAGGAGGTCAGGTTGCATTATTGCCCATTCAGTGCACAGTGTTGCCTTATTCTGTCCATGCACGCCAGAACCAAACTCAGGCCACAGAGAAGTGGATCAGAGAGGAGTTTGAGCAGCTGCGGGAGTTCCTACTGAAGGAAGAGGCAGCTGGACTGGCTTCATTGCAGCGGGAGGACGAGGAGAAGAAAGAGCTGGTGAGGAAGAAGTCAGAGAGCATCACCAGCAGCATTTTGACTGTCTCTCACGCCATCATCGCCGTTGAGAATGAGATCGCTTCGAGTGATGCTCTCTTCCTTAAGGTAAGAGAGTTATTATTCCCTTGTCCCTTCTGAAATCATCGATTTACAATCTTTTTCTTTTCATTTCAGAATTATGCCAACACCAAGAAAAGGTAACAGTTTTCTAATATTCTGTATCTATTTCTTCACCTTACCAATTGCTTATCATTGGGCGATTTCTGGGTGTGATTTGCTTCTCAGGGCACAGATCCCGCAGAAGGATCCAGGAAAAGTGTCAGGTGCTCTCATAAATGTGGCCAAGCATGTCAGTTCCCTCAAGTACCACATCTGGGAGAAGATGGCTGAGCTGGTTCAGTACAGTAAGCACATGCTCTAACGATTACCCAGTCTACAGTTTGACCCTGATGGAGACCAGCGTGAGGTCAACATGTGCTGCTAGTGAAGATTCTTTCAAAATGCGCAATGTTCTTTATCTCCTACAGCACCCATCACTCTGGACCCCAACACCGCCTACTCCTGGTTGTCCCTCTCCACAGACCTGACCAAGGTCGCCAACAGCGGATCCCTCAAGCAGCTCCCGGACAACCCAGAACGCTTCGGCCACTTTGTGTTCGTGCTGGGCTCAGAGGGCTTCACTTCAGGTCGTCACGCCTGGGAAGTGGAGGTCGGCGACAAGATGGATTGGATGCTCGGGGTGGTTAAGGAGTCAATTGACAGAAAAGGCCGTATCTCTGGCTGCCCCGAGGGCGGCTTTTGGATGATCTCACACTACGAGGGCGAGTACTCGGCCATGACCAGGCCCAGCACCCCGCTGTGTCTGCAGGGAGAGCTGACCCGAGTCAGAGTGCAGCTGGACTACGACTCTGGAGCGGTGACCTTCTCCAACCCGGTCAGCATGATGCCCATCTACACCTTCAATGACATTTTTACAGAGAAGATGTACCCCTTCTTTTGCCCCGGAGCCAACATCAAAGGCAACAACCCCAAACCACTGAAGATCTGCCCCGCCAAGGTGGCGGTGTGGAATAGTGCCACATGGTGATTCGAGAGGACATTTCAAATTTTAGAAATCATTTTGTGTGGATGTTGTCTGTAAATGAGCACGATACAAAACGAGTAATGATATAATTTATTGGTTTATTTGACATGGGTTAATTTGGTGATTGACTGCAGTTTGTGAAGAAAAAAGTGGTTGCCTGAAGCTACCAGGGGAGGGGGTGACCCTGATAATCCAGGAAGGATACATTCTGCTTCTCAGTCAGAGTTGCCATGACGTCCAGCATCCCCTGCACACTCTCCTGAGCATCAATTAGCCCCTGGTGGTCAGAAAACACACATTTAATATCAAGACTCACATGAAGAAGGTCAATATAATATTTCTACAGTCAGCTACATTCACCCAAACAGCAATGTAAGTTGTCAACATCTCAAAAATCTTTTCATCATCATTCAACTAAACTAAAAAAACGGTGTAATACATTCTCAGACTTGATTTTTACATCAATGTAGGCAGAAACAGCAGCAATTGTGGATTGAGGAACAGTTTGAAAAATGATTTCAAATGATGTTTAAAAAAAAAGGTGTAATGTTAAATCTGTAAAACTAAACTTTAATATTCAGTTTTATGTATGAGGTGCTGGGATAAACACTGATGATGCAAATAATGAGCATTTCGTAATGCCTTAGAGAGCAGCTTTCTAGTTCAACCATTCATTTTAAATAACTGAAGTATGTGATGGTGTTTAAGTTGAAGGCAATGGGATTTCTTGTAGTTGTTGTTGAAGTTTCTGGTAGGGAGTCCCCAGTATTTAACCTTGTGGAGGATCATTCACACTAAGGGAGTGGACAAACGGTTCAATGCCTCGCCCCCAATCTGTGTGTAACAGATTGGGGGCGGGGCAGACCAAACAACCTTTCCACAAACGCATGGCTTAACACCAGAGAGCCAGCTCCTCTGGCCAGGACTCAGCAGTCCACCTACATTAAAAGGAGAAGGGACAGTCCTTTGAGGATGAGAATGTGCATGTGCTGGACAGGGAGGATAGATGGCTTGAGAGAGGAGTAAAGGAGGCCATCTATGTCAAGCGGGAACAGCCATCACTTAACAGAGGAGGAGGCCTCAGACATCAACTGTCTGCCACATACAATGCAGTTTTGAAATCCCTACACAGGAAACTTAGCCACCGTTCACAACTTGGCTCATGTGAAACCAGCGACTCGCATGATGACCGGGGGGAGTGATTACCCATCTGATGGTGGGGGGATCTGGGCCACACAGATTGGGGGCGGGGCTTTGTACCCTTTGCCCACTACCCTGAATAAGAAGGATCCTCCACAAGGATAAATACTGGGGACTCCCTACTAAAAATCTAGATCTGAAGGAGCCTGTGGGATGAGAAGCAAAACATCTTCAAGAATCTACAAGAATTTGAGTTGCCTTTAACAGACATCAAGATGTCCATGACCTTGATGAGTAAGAATCTTCACAGACATACTAACTGAAGTATGATTTTGGCTGACAGCAAATACCTGTTTAGCCTCTCTACAGTTAACCTGGAAAGAGTACAAACAATTAAACACATGACTATGAATAACTAAAAACCATTGGTAGACACTGCTGACAGGTTCTAAAAGAACTGCATAAATGAAGTAACATCCTGCTATGTAAGCGAAGCCTACTCAGTTAACAGTGAAAACGAATACCTGTGAAATGTGAAATCATACAGTAATGCTAAAGTTGAGCTTCTCAAAGTTATCATTATCCTTCCTTTATAATTGTTTTATTGCATATGTCCGGTGAGTTCGGTGAGAAATGTTAACTCACATCCTTTCCGCCCATGTCCGTGCGTACCCATCCGGGGTGCAGCAATGAAAACAGGATCTCATCGTTGTCCAGCTCTGCTGCGGCACACATGGTCATCATGTTCAGACCAGCCTGAGGAGATAAATGACAAAAGTGAAGGGACAAATAAAGAGCAGCAAGACGGTTAATGAGGCCAATGAGGAACAGTTTTAGACTTTAATGTGTCAGTTGCCACTTACTTTACTAATACGGTAGGCAACTGAAGACATGTTGCTGTATGTCTCTTTGGTATCATGTATTGAACCCAGTAGTGAGGAGATGCCGACGACAGCTGCTTTTCTGGTGGACATCCCTGGAATATTACTTGTCTTTACTGCTGCACGAAGGTGAGGCAAAAACTCCTAATTATGGCCAGCGCCACAAGAAAGGCAGCAAGAGGAAACAGAGAAGCTGAAAAGTTTGCAGATGACACCACCCAATTTCCTTCTGATGACATTTGCCTACTTTTGCTTACTTTAATCATGTTCATTGGGCCTATGATGTTGGTGTTGAAAGTTTCCTGCATGTCCTCGGTACTGGTCTCCAGAAGAGAGTGTCTGAGCAGAATCCCTGCATTGTTGATCAGCAGGTTGAGACCCTCGGTCCCCACCTGAGAGTCCACCAGCTGGGCGCACTGTTTTATGCTACAAAGGTCAGTGGTATCTGACCGAGAGAGACAGAAAGTGGAGCAACAGCAGCAGACAGTCTGATGAATATCAACACAGCACTAGCCATAGTGTCAAAATCCTGTGTCTGCCTTGTTACAATAAGAGGAACAGAAAGCTTGTACCAAGACAGATGGTGTAGATTTTGTTAGGGTGTTCCTTTGCCAGTGTTCGCAAGGCCTGCAAATGCAGAAAATTTTGTAATTTCCAGGACGCATGGAAAGAATCTAGGCTGATAATTACAGATTCATTTTTTGGAGATCTCACCTCAGCTCTTGGTCCATCTGGGTCTCTGCAACAGGCAAACATCTTTCTCACTGGAATCTTGCCTTCCACCATTTGTTTAACCATCTCCAGGCCCAAGCCTCTGTTGGCTCCTGTGATAAGCACGTTCACTGCTTGTGCTGCCATTTCGTCTGCTTCAGTTTGCACTGTGTAAGCACTCCGAAAATCAGCTCAATGTTTTGCAAGAACTTGGCCACACCCTCTTCTCAAATTGCAGTGCATGGTACTCTACAACTCCGCCTCTAAGAGCAGCATGTGCACTTAAAGTGATTACAAAATGAATACGTAATTATGTTTATGCCAGAGTGTTCACAAAGAAACAAAAGGCTACGGGTTGGTGTCAAATGTAAAGAAAAGCTCCGGTGAGCTGAACCAAACATTTACTAACTAACTAGTGTGCAAGTCAAGTCATATGGGTGAATGAAGTAACTGCAGTATTGTTTGGCATTGGCCTGGGAGCATTGCACCAGAGGAAGGGTTAATGATTCAAAGAAAGACCTCGCTCAGGCATGTGAGCTTAGTGAATGAAACAATAGATTTTCTGTGGCAGACGGAGTCATTTAGAAACAAAAGAAAGGATATGACCTCTATCATGTGATGTGGTTTCTTGCTAGAATAAATGCCTCGTCTAATTGAAACCAAAAGAGGTTTCGCTTATAGCTATAAGGTCTGAGTTTAATATATACATATGTTATACTAAGCTACTGTGTTGCTGATGGAGACTTTGGTTGGCATTGCCATGGTTGAATCAGTTGTGTGTGAAAATATGACAAAATATTTGACTGTTGCCTGCAGCTTCTTAGAAAGCCAATGGTTGAAAGTCCACTCTAGTCAAGTCTTGACTGGAGGAAAACAAGACATGCGGAGTGATTTCACCTCACAGAAACATTTTTTTTTTTCATTTGTTTTCAGAGAAATAACTGCCTTATCCATACAGAAATGTAATATGTGACATATATGTCCATATTAGAGTGATATTTCCATATATGCTACATATAGGATGATATATTAATATCACATATATTCATTCTCTGGATCTATTAAGATATAATTTTATAACATATACAGTATGTAATGCCCATTGTGAAATTTGATAATGTATGTATATTCCAAATATCTTTAAGATGAATTTTTATATTTATATGTTGTGACTGTAAATGCTGTGATGCTGCTGATATATGTTTAATTCATATAGGCAGGTTTATTCAAACAACATACAAACAATTATGTATGAGTACATATATTTGTCCTGTTAATTTCAAGATACATGTTTATCTTTTATATCTAGAGTATTAATTAAAATTTATTCATAGGCTTTCAAACTGACACACTGTGTACCTCTAATACAGCAGTGTGAAAATTCATATATGTGAAAATATCCACGATACATAAGCTGACTTATATATTATATAGGATAGACATATATGTCAATGTATGAAATGGTTTCAATTCATATATATTGTAAATATATACTGTATGTACATAAATGTAAATATATTCAATTTGCACAGGGGAAAAACTAAATTCTTTGGTTGTAATTCCTAATCAGCACTAGTAACTTAAAAACCTGGAAATTATTTGGCTATTTAATGGCAGAGCTTATGTCTTGGCTGAGCGCTCAATACACCACTTGTCTTAAAAATGTTACAAGCTTCATAAAGTTGTATTTATTACAGGGCTACTGCTGGATGCTATTAAATTATGGTTTATATTTCTGTTATTTTGTCCATCCCCTGCATCTCTAAAACACATGCCAGCAAAGTCAAGCTGATGGCAGGATGCTCACACGGTACTTAAAGAAAAGACAGGCAAACAAAGAACTCAAGAAGAGGTTTGTTTTAAAAGAACTGAAGAGAATAATACAAATACTCTATAGACAGCAATGTGACTGAATGCCCTGCACTGATGATGCATGCTGGATGTCTCCTTATGTCCATTATTGAGACTGGTGCTCTTTGGAATCTTCCACTGCTGGTGCGCGTAAAACAAATGCGTGTTTGTCTGCGTAAGCAACAGGTAAAAAGTTTCCAAATGGCAAAATGAAGACAACAGGAAAACAAGTGCACTATGTCACTTTAAAATACGTATAACATTAAGTGTGACAGAACACAGAGGAGGACAACAAAAAACATCCCTTGATTTTTGTTTGGCAGCAAACGTCCTTTGGCTGTCCAGATAGAATTGGCAGTGTGTCGCTCTGGATCCAGAAACATACGTACACACTCATTCACTCACATTCACATACCTACACTACACACAACCATACAAACCACAGGATGCAGTACATAACATGCACATACACAGATATAAATACATAGTTTTTTTTCTTTAAATGCACTTCTGTGTCCGCAGCTCTCCGTTTTGAAAATTAAAAGGTGCTTAAATAAATCATTCCGATCATTAGAAAAGGTCCATGCATGTCCGGCACATGAATAAATACGAGGGCCCTCAGGCTACGTCCCCTTGTGCCTCAACATGCCTCGAATCTCTCTTGCCAGTGTTATTGGTCTCTCCGGAAGTGTTCTGACAGTATATCTGTCTTTTTTTTGTCTCTCACAGATGGGTGCTGTCCTGCATGTCGAACCTGTGGCTCTCTGAGAGCCCCGTGTTGCACTTCCTGTTGCTGCCTTGATTGGGTACCTGAGAGAGGGGGTCTGGCCTGATCAGGTACCTGCGGATGGGGTCACGACAAACACAATCCTGTCATATATGTTGCTCTCACACTTGACAGTGGTATGGATTATATTTGCTGGTATGGACTCACACAACGTCGTGCAGCTCCAGTCTGGTGTCTGGAGAAGGGTTGATGAGGATGTAGGAGAGTCTGTTCCCCTGGTCTGTCATCCCATCTGGAACAGGAAGAAAAAAGATGACCGAGGCAGGAAATGAAATAGGCACAGGATGCACAGCAGTTCTGTCACACATCCGTACTCACAGAACAGAGGCTACAGGACTGTGAGTCATGTGACAGGAAGACTAATTTCAATAGGTACAAGCGGAATTCATAGACAGTAGTAGACAGTAAACATCCGGGCTAGAAACAGCACTCAGATCCTTTGGTGAAGTTATTAATATAACAATATCCTCCACTGAAGTCCTTTTTAGAACTCAGGTTTGGATGCTTTGTAAAGTTTAACCATAAAGTAAGGGAAGGGAAGTGCCCAGCCAATGCAGGGCCTCCCATAAGGGGGGGAAAGGGAGGAACGTATCCTAGGCTGCAGCCAGCAGGGGAACCCAAGGGGACCATCAATAATCGTTATTCATCCTAAAATAAGCAACGGAAATGTAGCATCAAAATGGCAAAAATAAACTTTTTTGTGTGTATAAATTAGGGAGGCACCGATCCGATATTATAAACGGATATCGTTCCCGATCTCGTCGAAATAGCTGGTTACGTCATGCGTCAGTAGCGCGTGTGCGGCACACCGGTGTTAGCGGGGATGTAGGGCGTCAACGACTTAACGTCTCGAAATACACTTTGCTTGTCAATTTTATACAACTTAAATACATATCTTAAATATATTTGGGTCTATAATATTACTTAACACGTGAATAAAGCGATATGCAGTCTACAAACAACGTTTGACGATCCGAGAACTGTACAAAAACCCTGTAGCTGTCCGTGTCTATGCCTGTTCAGAATACCGCGGTTATAATAAAACTACTAATGCTTACAAATTTGCAGATTGTATATGGCTTAATAAATGCGTAAAATGCTGTTATATTAAAACGCATGTTAAAAAAAAATACACATATCTTCCATGAAACGGCCAAGCAGACTGTATTTTCCGTGATTTCGTCAGGCCGCGCCTCCACCTTCTCCCGGACACGATCACGCTTACTACGCAAGATCAATAAGGTCGGCTGCTTCTTGCAATATCTGCAAACTGCAAAGGAAGCGTTGCTCGGGCCCTGCAGTCCAGCAGCATGTATGTTTTTCTGAGACAACTATCGCTACTTCAGACAACCCACACCAGACTCTCAACAGAGAGAGCAGAAATGCTTGATTTCGTGAGAAAGAAGCTGCCACTGCTGCTGAAATGAGCCTTTACTCGTGGTGTCAACGGTCATATTTTATACAAAATTCCTGTTTGCATTACAACCTTTACAAATAAGCTTACAGTTTTGTTTGACCAAGTTATTTAAGCAACTTATTCTAAGGTTCAGCTGCTACATTTGTTTTTATTTCAAGTTTTTATTTTGAATTTGAATGCTGTTCCAAGTTTGATTGCTGTTTGTGTGACCGAATTACTTGTTCTCAGGTTCAACTGCTTTTTTTTTTTTTTTTAAATTCCTGTTTGCACTACAACCTTTACAAATAAGCTTACTGTTTGTTTGACCAAGTTATTTAAGCAACTTATTCTAAGGTTCAGCTGCTACATTTGTTATTTTGAATTTGAATGCTGTTCCAAGTTTGATTGCTGTTTGTATGTGTGACCGAATTGTTTGTTCTCAGGTGTTGAACCTGAGAACAAACTGCTATATTTTATTTAAAATTGCTGTTTGCATTGACTCAACATTTACAAATAAGTTTCAGTACTTTTTGTTTGAGCTTACTTAAGCTACTTATTCTAGATTCAGCTGCTACAATTCACTTATTTTATTTTAGGAATACAAAGTTTAATCCCTTTATTGTGAATTTTGATTGCTGCTCCAAGTTGCTGCTGATGCACAATTGCTGTTATTTTAATAACAAATAAATAGTGAATATTTCTTTAAATTGATTTCCATGTGCTAATATGTAAATATTTTGTTTTACAAAACTAGGAAATGAATTTTCCAAGTCAAGCCTTATGCCTTTAGTCTTTCTCATATGATGAGGTTTACAGTTTACTCATTCAACAGTGATATCCGATCGGTATTGACAGATACACAGATTGCTGGTATCGTTATCGGGACTGAAAAAGCTGGATCGGTGCATCCGTAGTAATAATATTCTGAAAATGCTTTGGTTCTTTTATTGCAATGCAATTTCAGTGTCAAACTGCCAAACCAGACCTGAGAGATTTAATGTGATTTAAAGTGAAGTTGTTTTATCTGTTGTTAAATGAATTTTGACTGATGTTGAACTATAATAACCTATAGTGTGTTAAACTACTGATATTTGATCCTAGTTTTTAATGTCCATTTAATTTGAAGCATTGGGTGAGGTCATATCTTTGTTGTACAGCACTTTGAGCTGTATATTTTGTAACAATGTTGCTATACAACTAAAGTTTATTATTACATCACTGTATAAACCATAATAATGAAAATTCAATCCAAAAAAGACTTTCCACGATGTTCTAATTTTTTTGAGACGCTCTCGTACATACTTCCCACTTGGCAGTTGTATTTGAGGGGATCCAACGATGTGCGGTGTTGAATTTGCACCAGAATTTGGTGCAATTTGGAGAAGCTGCACGTTGAATATTACTCTAAACAGGACAGGGAGCAGGACTCTGAGATCAGACTCAACTCAGTGAGTGAGATTCATTGACACAGGTGAGTTTGGAGTAGGAGAAGATGGCTGGAGAAAAGCAAATTCACCTGAAAAACAGCTTTCAGTAGATGGCAGTCAGCACACTGATACTTTTCTCTCACTGAGGAAGGCAATCAGTAAATGCACTGTGTTCAAGTTTTCAGTGATTACATTAATCTGTTTGTCCCAGCAATCCTCTTGAATTTGGGGTCCTGTAGTTTTATGATCAGGCATCTGACAAATAGGGTTTCTCATTTTTATGAAGCTCTTATTGCAGCAGTGATGTGAAAATTAGACGATGAAATAAAACATTGAAATATTAATGAGGCAAGAAGACGAGGTTTGAGAAGAGTAAAGACATTTATGTCCAATTACAAGATGTAAGATTGAGTGGGGCTGCTGTTACTTCCTGTGGAGGGACAAGTTAGATCAGATGTTCGATCAGTTAGATCAAGATAGTTATCTTGGCGAGTTAGCGACCTCCAGTTACCTGGAAAGCATTGAGATTGGCTGCAATAGAGTACAATCTTGTATTTCTTATTCATTTATTTTAATATGGTGACTATTGCAACCGAGCCTTTGCATTTTGTTTATTATTACCCTGTCAATTCAAATAATACCACAAAAGATAAACTTCAGTTAGGGTGTTTTTCAGACTGTAACTCTGAGAGTCAAACTGTTCCAAGACATGCGTGACCCACATGTCCATGTGAGTGTTTGCGTTGCGTTTTTTCTGCTTGACTGTTACGCAAACATCTGCATCTTAAACTGATAAAGATCTTTTTGTTATTAGCAAAGTTTTTTTTACAAACACGAAGAAAGTAAAACTGTACAAATCCCTCAAATTTTGTACTTAAATAGATGAACTTAAATTCAATCACTAGTGAACTTGTAATTGAAGTCACAAGCTTTCACAGACTTACTGAATCCAGTTGGAGATAGACCCAAGTGTTTCATCCGCGTTCGCACCAGGGCGTTGAGTTCTTGCCTCTCGGAGCGGCGGAACAGGGTCAGTCTCTGCTGACTGATCCTCTCTGCCGCGCTGCCCGGACCCCCCTTGCCCGCGCTGGAACCCCGGCCCCCCTTTCGGCTCAGCCGCCGTGCCCACTGCATGCTCTTCCTCCTGAGCAGCGGGTGGTCTGACGAGTGGGAAGAGGTGGAGATGGGCTCGGAGGAAGTGGAATTACGGTGAACGCTGCTGCGAGACAACAGGGGCTCTCTGGGTTCTCGTGTGTCCTCGTAGTCTTCCACTGTGATGGAGACCTGCGACTGTCACACACAAACAATACTACACTTAGAAATTCCACTTCCTTATGCTGTGTAGACAACCTGTTACCTCATACTGATGTTTATTAAATCCACTTTCTGATTTCTCTTATAATTTTATCATACTCTAAATGAATTATGAGCAAGATTGCGTGTGATGAATAGTCCAGCATATGAAGCTTCTTCTGTGTAACTACGTTTTTCTAAAAAAAAAATGTTATCTTCACATCGCTGTCCTACAAATAAACCCATGTAGAACCTGAAATCTTAATGCGTTTTTATGACTCCGCTCATAATACATCACTATAGAATTGTAGAAGCATTTGGGGAGGTGAAGGATGGAAATCCTCACTGTTTGTAGATTTTAGATAATGACAAAAATAAACATGAGACTAACTAACTGCATACTTTTTCCCCTCTGCAAAAACACCAATGTGTTTTTGTTTCTCTAGCCTTGGGATTGTCAGATGTAATAAACATTTTGGCCTGTGGGCGCCGCTATTATAGCTTCAAAATAGAAGCCTGGTCATTATTGTTTGGCTCAGTTGTCTCAGCCAGAGGAACCATTCACTTTTAGCCAAAAACTATGGACGGTAACCTCAGAGACTGGAAGCTTATGTGCCTCAGTCCGGTAAATGCCAATGGGAATGTCTCCATTTGAGGAGCACAGTTTCTGGTAGAGCCTGCCGTAGGTACGGATCCACAGGTCATCCTCTGCGATTTTCATCTAGGAGAGAAACAGCACAATAAATCAGCCGCAGAGGCAGTCAGAATTAAAAAAGGCAGATTCAGAATTGAAGCTGATTGCTTACAGCGCAGAGGAAGCCTGAGCCAGGCATGGAGTCTAAGCCCAGCAGCAGCCTGGTGATGGAGATCATGTAGTCCTTCACAAATGACTGGCAGGAGAACACAACATAAATAGATTGTACATCCCATGTTGTCATATTGAGACTTTGATTTTTATTGTTCTGTCAGTTCGTGTCCAAGATACCTGATAGAGGAGAGTGTCCAGCATGCTGACACTGAACACCTTCCCTGCAGAGAAGGGTAGGCGGAACATAAACACCAGGTTGGAGCCCTTCTCCCTTTCCTTCTGCACATCGAACACACACACACACACACACACACACACACACACAGCTTAACTTAACAGTTTACTTCTAGAAACTCTAAGCACCCACAAAGAATACTCAGGGCTATTGCCATTTTAGCTAACTTAACAGTTTACTTCTAGAAACTCTGTAAGCACCCACAAAGAATACTCAGGGCTATTGCCATTTTAGCCGACCTTCCACTTTTTATAACAAATGGCAACATTAAAAAAAAGAGTAAAAGTCAGACATTAATATAAGTAATTAAATCAGCAGTTCCCTGGAATTCCACTCCCATATTATTAAAAATCCAAATGGCCAATTCTGTGGTGATTATTAAATAACTTTTCAAAAATGTATGTTATAGGTTACATTTAGGTTGTATTTGTACAATGTAAATCCCTGTTGAATCCTCACCTTCAATTTGCAAATTCAATCTGGTAATCTTGTAAATAAAAAAAATATATATATAAGAAGTTTCAGAGAAGAGCTACCAACCTATTTCCAGGTTTGAAAAACTTGTCATATGAAGAAAGTTTAAAGGAAAATGAAAATGAAAAAAAGAGAAAAAAATAAAATTTACTAACACCATCATACAAGGGCCACTGAGGAAACCTGATTGCGGTTTTTAAGATTATTCATGGAATATATGACAAACTGCTCATGCTGTTTTGTATCAAAAGGTATAACTTTAGAAGGATCGCATTAAAATTATTCAGATTAAATGTTTTTTTTTTTCTGAAAAGCGAAAAATAGGTAAAAAAAAAAAATAAATAATACTTTGTGCTATAAAATATGAAAGAAGGTCCTATGGAGGATGTAGTTTGGGTTCCCTCAAAAAACTAATTTTAAAAACTTCAAAACTTGTGACTAACACTTGTCAAAGAGGGGTATTTTGTATAATTCTAAAACTGAGCTGTGACTTCTGCAGGTAAGTAGATTTTAAATGTGTAATGATCTTTTTTTTCTTCTTTTTGTATTATTAGTTGTTTGATGTGAGACTGGGGGAGAGGATTTTTGATGGCGACCTATTTTCTCTATCTAACTTTATTCATAAAGCTTGGAACAGAAAGAGACACACAACTCATGCACAGTAACACAGTAATAACAAATTATTCATTTCATTTATTCACTACTGTTTTGTGTTGTTAAATTTGTATTTTTATCTTTGGGTTTTTTTTTTTCTATTTGTTTTGTTTTGTGTCAGCGGGATGAAAGAAGACAGGAAAATGTTTTCTTGAAATGTGTTTGAAAATTAATAAGGGATGGGCTGTGTTGTGCAGCCCGACAGCAAAATAACAATCATATATTCGTTCAATCATATAACCTATACCAGAAAAGTTTCAATGAATTTAAAAAAAAATGTAACACTAAGAAATGTTGACTATATCATTTTTCAGCTGGCTTAGCAGTTTGCTGTATTTGTTCTCATTGTTTTCTGACAAAACTTGGTAGCTGACGTAACGGTCAGGACATTTTCCAGCCTGCTCTGTGGCAACAAAATGTGATATTTTAAGGTAAAACCTGATCTTTTTCTGACTCTAAGGAAGTGGCTTTGTGCCTACACCTAACCAACACCCAGGAGCATTATTGATATAAATAATGAAAAGTAAAGAAATGTTATAAATGATTTAATGTATATAAATGTATTTGGTATTCTGGATTTTGTTGGACAAATAAGAGACAGGAAGTGGTGGTGTGACGGTAAGAAGTTGTTACCTTTTCCAGTTTGGACAGAGCCAGAGAGTAGTGGTCTTTGACTTTGAACTGCATAAAGCGCATGTTTGCTGGGTGTGTGAGCTCCGTGATGATACTAAGAGCTGGGAACAGTCTGCAGGGAACAAAGAGACAATAATGAACAGAAAAAAATCAGTCACTACATGAGATTGCAGAGCAAGTTCGAGCAAAGCAGACCTGAAGAGTGTCTGGACATTGACGATAGTCTTTGCATCCGCCATGTAATCCTCCTCTGCAATCATGGAGCTCTCCTTGTCAACCACCACCATGGTGTTGGCGAAAGTCACTCCACATCGCAGCAAACTGTCCAGACTGTGGAGAGAGTGAGACAGGGATGCATGATAATAAAGAACAAGTTTAAATGGGCAAGAATGAATCAAAGACTGCATGAAGCCATTTGAGAACAAGAAAATGAGGAAGCTAAATGAAATCAGCCCTTTGGTGTGCCTTACTTGTCGATGGAACCCACTGTGTAGAACACCATGGGGAACCAACAGATTGCCTCCAGGAAGTCTGCTTCAGGTCTGAACAATCCAAACACAAATAAACGTGAGATTTCCACCAGCAGAGATTTATACGTGCCATGAAGACAAGATAAAAGTCCCCACAGACAGATCCCCCACACTCAGGCTGAAGTATAACAACCGCCTGCAGAGAGAGCTGAAAATAACAGCACTACACTTGAGTGACTCGGCATTTTATTTCCTTTATATTGGAACTCCCATTTGGCTGACTGCATTTGTGTACCAGCCACAAAACATGAAACAGAATTGTTGAGCGCACTGTCCCAAAAGCATTCGGCATCTCACAAATCATGTTTACAGTGGCCTTAAATAGTTCGGTTTTTCTCTTCTGTGCCGGTTATTTAAGGCAGACCCAATTTTACAGTTTCGCACAACCTGGATTTACAGCCTAGCTGTGACTCAAACACACAACCTATTTCAGTTTGAAGCTGTGTTCACAAGCATGGACTCTGCCTCCCGCCGTATAACACAAATGAGTCCTTACATGCTCTCCAGCAGAAGCACAATGGGGTTGAGCTCCTTCCTGGGTCGGTAATAGGCACGCAGCGGCACAATGAAGTTGTACAGACCGTTCCCTGCGCTCTCCGCAGACACAATAATCAATTTGTTTTTGAAGCCATAGGAGCGAGCGTCCTCAAAAAGGGTGTGGTGACAAGCCTGGGAGAGAAGCAGGAGAGAGACCATGGAGAGTTATGCATGAAAACAAAGACAGCAAACCACTTTAGTCCTATACCTTGTCCATGCGCAAGCAGCAGAAAGGCATCTTTTCTTGGAGAAGGTGGCACAATGTAGGTGAACTGCCAATGTATGGAGAGTTCAGCGGGTATCCCTTCACCCACCTGTAGCACGAGCCAAAGATTACCTTTCAACAATCTTAAACTTCAAAATACCCATCGAACTCAAACAGCATTTTCACTGCTTACTCGCCATGTCGACCCCACCAATGGGCGCTGTCATCCTTGTCACTGTCCTCCTTGACCTCATCCCCTCCCTCGTCCTCCGACTGGTCTCCCAGCAGGTCAAACGTGGGGTTGTTGACACCGTCCACCAGCTCCAGCACCGGGGCGATGCTGTGCCGCCTCTCCTCAGCCGAGTCTCCCAAAACAGGCAGGGCCAACGTGTTTGAGCCACCAATCTCAATCCTGGAGCTGCTCCTGCTTCCTCTTCTGCTGCCAAGCCCTGTGCTGCTGGGATCCTGGCCTTCCGGGCTGCTGGAGTCCTGCAGGTCGATGGCCACTGTGCCTGGGACAGACGCGCATGGCCACAGTGATTATCAAGGCAGAGATCATGTTGAAGGCTCAAACACTGATGATGCTTCGTGAGAGCACTGAAAACGTGACCTGGACAGTTTCAGTGTTGACCAGCAGATGGTGTGTTTGTGAAGCCACAATATCTGACATTTTAGCTCATTTAGCAGTTGCTCTTATCAAGTGTCACTTGTTATCAGATACATGATAATTCCTTGTAAAAGCCATGAATATTTTTAATCACCCAGAACGGTTTCAAATGTGAGAACCGCATAATTCTGACAGCCGTGCTGCTGTACGAGAAAGTTTAATGATGTGTTTGCATGTTTGACCAACATAGAAAACTGCACGCAGAAGGTCAGCACATAAATGTTACACAGTCCTTGGGCTGTGCCCATCTGACTGACCCATGCTGGCGATGATACTGTGGACCGGCAGGCGGGTGAGACCGTGGTAGATGGTTTGGTGCACATCCCTGGCATTTCCTCCTGTGCCGCCCCATGATGGCTCCCTCTGGCCCCTGACAAATGCTGAATTCTCCTCTTTGGAGATATTGATATAAAAGCACATGTCAGAGGCCCCCATGATGTGGCACGGACCGGGGTTCAGCAAGATGTTGGTAGTGTCCAACCTGCGCACTCCGATCAGGCACACGCCATACCTGCAGGTGCATAGAGAAGGTCAGCTTTAAACCTTACAGGTCGCCGTGTGTTGGCTTTTTCACATTCAGACTTACTTTTTGTGAGCATGAAAGGAGGCAAAAGTGAAACTCTTGCCCTGATACTCCCCGAAGAATTTACTTTCCTCCAGGCGAATATGATGCACCTCATTGGCTGAGCAGCGCCGGTAGGTTCGGTGCCATTGGTCGGCTGAACATGCACCGCCCTCCCTGGGACAGAAAAAATGGCCATGTGGGGAAAGATTGACCTTTAAAACACGTAACACTGAGCAAGTCGCTTAGCACCAGGGCCACATCAGAGGATTTTCCGCTCAAGGTTGCCGAGGGACCATGTTATATCTCTGTTAGAGCTGCTGATCAATACTTCAATCAGCACACGGATGTACACGAGGACACCCAGCAATAGGTCCCAGATGCCCAGATTCCCGCAGTTTAAACGGAGTACATTTAATTCAGGATACAGCTTTAGCCACGGAGGCTAAGGGCATGACAACAGGAGGCAGGAGTGTGGGGGCTGCATGAAAGTGGGTCGCCCACAACAAAGAGGGCATTATATAAACAAGTGTTATAGCAAATTTACAGTTTACAGGAACTAAGCGAAAGGCAGGGAAGGAGGGCACACAGTTATGTAGGATTGTCACAGCCAATGCACCAAATGGCTTCAAGTGCAGATGATGAAGCTTAAATGTGAAACATGTGAGTGTTGAACTTATCTGATACAAGTTATAGTCTGAATTATTGATAAAATAGAATTTTCACATATTATTAAAGAGTTGATGATTTGTATGTCACTTGCCTTCCTGAAATAAAGGTCTACTGTAGAGTAAAAACATTTTTTTTTTAATAACAGAAACTGTATGTAAATGAAAATAAATTGAATTGGATTTTCTTCTTTGATTTAATTTGATCGGACTTATTATTGTAAGAGTGATGGCAGGTTTGTCAGGATAGGAGACTGGGGCTTCAAGATGACAACCACATAAATAACAAGATGTATCCAACGACAAGAAGTGGGAGAGAAGTTTTCTTTTGAGGGAATCTTCTGTCAACTCATAACCACAACAAAAAAACCAACCGAACTGAAGCTTAAAGTGGCACCATTCTAATTACATTTTACCCTGGTAAGCAGTACTGTAACTAAAGTAACTGAGACATTAAATAATTAGCTGGTTATGGTCACTCTTGCATTCATTTTCAATTTCAATCCTTGATCTAAATTAAGAAAATGTGGTCTTTTTCAAGTTCTCCCCCTGAACAAACACGTACACAATATGTAAAGATAACACAAATATAGGCACTAAATATCACCTATACTATCTGGTCCGTAAGGCCAGCCAGCGCAGCAAACACACGCGCACACACACGCACACTCCCACTTCCAGTCAAAAGAATCCGAAGCTGTACAAAATGGGCCAAACTTCTGAATTTCCATATTTCTGTAAATGATTCTACGTTTTTGCAGAATATAATATTTCAAAGGCAAAATCCCATGTTGATTTTCAGAGAACCTAAAACCTTCGGCAGTGTGAATCTGATATATACTCAAAAAGACTCGCAGGCCAAGAATCCCTGTTGGCTGCCAAGAAAGCTGCTTTGCAAAGTCAGTGAATTCATTGCTATTCTCTCCTCTCTAACAATGGCTGCCACCTAAATTTCTCACACTATAATAAAGAACCATGGACTCCCGTATAAGATGACTAATCGAAAACTATGAGAAAAAATACCTTAGAGACGCTTCAGCTAACAAATTAAGTCTTCAAATTCAGTCTCTGATCTCTGCTTTTGTGTTAAACTACACAGACGTGACACAGACGTGCTGATCCTCTGAAACCTGGAATACATGCTGCCATTTTCTAATTTAGCTAAATCGTCTTCACACAATTTCTTTCCTTCATAAACCTCCTCATGGAATTACAAAGCATGCAAACTGCAGTGGAATTTGGTGAACACTGAGCACAAATGCGCCACAGAATTCATGAATGTGAATAAAGATCAAATGCATCCTACCTGTTGAGGGCTTGAAAGGCTCCTACACGTTGCTTGAAGGCCTCTTGGGGCGCCGTTCTTAAACCAACCCAAAGTTGAGTGACAGTGAGACAAGAAGTAGCTCACTTCTATTCACTCTATCTGCAGCATATTTGACTGTCAAGACTGTACGAGCTAAACTGACAATGTGAAGAAAGAGAGCAGGTGAACTCACTGTCCTCTGGAGGAGTGGATCAATAGAGTGATGAGTGTTGAGGTACCAGGGCACACGCAGTTTAAAGCCAGCATGGCATACTTAAACTCTTCTTCACACACCACATGATCTGTGGATGCAGGAAAAAAGGGTGAGAAAACACACACACACACACATGACTTTCACACCATGCTCCATTAAGTTTTCCACTCTGAACTCTGCGGTGAATACGAATGCGCTGTTGGAAAAGAAAAAAGCCCTTCCTGGCCTCTGCTGGACAGTGAGCATGTGGTTGAGATGCAGAAGGAGCTGACGTTTTCAATTAACCCCTTTATGTCACTTAAGACATAACGGGGTCAGGGCCAAAAGTTATATTATAACCTTTGCTCAGTCAAATCGCAAAACAAATTTAATTCACACCAAAACCCTTGTGATATTTAGCCAAGTCATGGTTGCAGTTGCATCTACCTGGTTTATAATCTGGTTTCCAGGTTGCAAATATTGTTTGACCCCAAAATATTGAACATACACTGATGTGAACAGTGGAAGTTTAACATTGTCCCTTCTTATACAAATGTTTAGCATGATAACATTGTCAAGAAAGGCTTTAAAAAGAAATACTGGCATTTGGCATTTGGCATTTGGATATTTTTACAGATAGGACTGGTCAGTAAGATGATGATTTAAATATGTGGAACATAACACGAGCCATTGATTAGGTAGTTTAATATTTTGCCCCAAATGTGTACATTTTAAAAAGAAGTGTACATGTGTGATTTCCTGTGGGCTGTCTCCATAAGAGCAGACATGATACTGGTATTTCAACAACAGCAGCAACTTTATGTCCGCAATTAGGCGTAAAAAAAAACCTGTACATATATTGGCATCAACTCTGGCAAACGAACAGAATGAGTAAGAAAATATTGGTGTATCTGATACTATATTTGCAAAAATCTAATATTGTGCAGTGCTATCGTATGCCTTGGCTGTATTTAATGTACAAAATCCGTATCACTGACTCAAAACTAAAAACTTAAAACTCTGGAAACTAAACGGCAACTTTCCGGAAAAATAAAAATGTTGTCAGTTTGCACAAGAATGACTTTTTGTTGATGATATATTCTGACTAAACTGATGTGCTCTGTGGCTCTGGAAACAAAAAAACAAAACACATCCTCCCTGTAAGGGCTGCAACTATTAAGACATGGCCACGCTTTTTGTCAGAAAATATCCTGTCACTTAATGTTTGTCCGACACAAATGAGCCAAACAGACAGCTGTGACAGAAATCCTCCTTCACCCTCCCGCTGCTGCGTCGACACATTCTCTGTTTACTTCCAATTTTACGTCACCGCTGTGACCCGCCGCTCACTTCCGTTTACCTGTTCCCAAACAGCCTCTTCTTTGAAAGGAAAGACAAATAGAGCGATTAATATTCTTAGTAAACCAATCAATGGCTCAGGCCATGGGAGCAACCATTTCCCCTGCTGTGCAATTCCTGATTGCATTATCTCCAGTGATTGGAAAGCAAGCATATCAGGGCAGCAAAGTCCAGCGAGGTCCTAAAAGCACAACACGTGCTCTCTATTAGGGAGTAACTGGGGACAAATGTCAGTGCCTGACATGAAGCATCAGCTTCAATCAGCTGACAGTCTGGGAACAGAAGGCCAGCTGATATGGAAATGCAAATTTGGATAAATTGGTCGTATGTGTGTGCCTGAAGCTGGCAGATGTGACAATTAAAACTGCTGTTTGCGGACCTTCTAGTGACACGCAAAAGTTCTCCAAATAGTTCTTTATAATGCGCCTCAGCCACAAACAAGCAGATAAGCCCTTCCCCATTCAGCCTGTGAATTTGTTTTGAAGTGAAAGCTTTAACTGAGAAATGGGCATCTGAAGCCTGCAGACGAAAATAGACAAAAGACGCTGATGGTGTATCTGTGAAGCTACACCATTCATTATCGGCACACGCACGTTCCACCACGCCGGTTACATTCCCAAAGCTCAGACGTGGCCGTCGCTCACCAAGCCGTTTTTACACCATCCAATTTCCAGTGCTCTTCTTAAACCTTTTCTCACCACTGTGACCCCTCCAACTCGCATCGTCTCTGCTTAACGTTCATCTTTATTTGCCACGTGCCTGTACCCAGACCAGGAGAGACACCGATTACCCACGTCAACACACTGAGCACAAGCAAACACACGTGCCGTCCCTCTTTCTTTCCGCTGCTCTAGCTTAGCAAATCTAGATCCATCTGTGCTTGTGTTTCTCTATCACACACCGGTATTAATAGTGTAATTCTGTGAGTACAGATGTGTTTGTGTGTGTGTGCATACAGATTTGCCCCCTTGTATCCTTTGCATGAGGGCAGTGAAACCTGTCCAGCTAATTGAATCAGCAGGCTGATTGGTGTGAATGAATCAAGTGCCAGCTTTTGTCACTTTCGTCGCAGCTTTCAAATTACATTTCAACATTTCAAACAAACGCCGGGGTTTTGGCTATGTCAGCGTTACAACTTAAACCCTGTGCCTCTGCTCATCACTGCCTCCCACACTCGCACTTAATGTGTTCCAGGTGATGTCAAACATGGCTTCTGTACTTTGTCCGTGTCCGTGCTAATCAATGCTAATTGGCTCTCTGAGCTAGCGAGCTGATTTTGACCTCTTTTGTTTGAAACTCATGTGTTTTGTATGATTAAAGGAGCTTTTTATTTTTCACAAAGAGCCCCACAAGCAGTTGAATTGCTGATGCCTCAACACAGGCATGGCTCTAGGTGAGCTCTTCCCTCCAGTGTTGCAAAAGGTGTGACTTGTTGTGAATAAATACAGTTTATTTGCACTTTAGCCCTCTCAGTTTGGGTTCCTGCCACACCCAACGTAAGCTAAACAAGAAGGTAATCGGAAAGAGTTTAGCCCTGTTAGTGTAAGATAAACATCAGATTAAAGTTTGACTCCATAGGGATTGTATACATTGGGCGTTCCAAAGGAAAAACATGATTTTGTCTTTGTCCTGAAAAAATTCTTGCCCCACTAACAGCAAAGCCCTCTGACTCCCCTGTGTTTCAATTGTTAACCATAGTGCTGGGGCAAACGAGGACTGCCTGCAGGGAGAGCACATCCGCTCACTTTGTACAGGAGCAGAAGGGATTTTCTTCGCAAAGGTAGCAAATTTATAATCATCAATAAAGACAGCTGGGATGAGGGCAGCGTGCTAGAATTGAGTTTGACGTTCTTTAGGGCTGGAAGCAGAGAGATGTGTGAAAGAGACGAAGGGCGAGAGAGATTTTCGGTTTCGTCTTCTTTGGCTCATGGATGATTGACTGGCGTCTTCTGCCATGCAGGAGAAAAAGGGACGCTTTCCAAAAAACAAAACAAAACCTCACAGAAACCCCTCAAATGGCTTACAGCCAAGCTGAGCCAATCTGCCCAGCGCGTCCTCAGGAGTGGGAGGATGGGCAGCCAATGGTTTTCAGGCTTAAAAATCGAGCAGCCAAACTCAGGTGGAAACTGGGCTCGGTTTCCCATTGCATCACAAAGCTTCTCCGCAGCAAATTAAAAATAATTATACCCTGACATTCACATGATTAGTGACAGCACAATTTCTATCACACGTGGCAATCCCCGACCTAAATTGGTCTGGGGAAATTCCTTTCTTAGAAGTTGTTTATTATTCCATTATTGCCTGCTTCCAGAATCAAATGATCAAATGACAGGAGTTACATCCAAACAAGACACAGACATTCCTTTAGAGACCACTGCAGGCGTGGACAAGTCACGGCCAACATATTTGATTTCACACTTTCACTCACCTGCAAATTTGACGTGGAACTTGTTCTCTGGCTTCAGAATCTGTACGTAAAGGGGGCAGTTTGGAGCAAAGTCTTTCACCGCCCAGGCCCGCAGTATGGTCTGATGATCCTGAGGAAACGGGAGATGAGCGTGAGTGAGATGGATGCAGTGAAGACAAGAACGATAGAGAGGGAAAGCGGGGCGCCGAGATAAACAGGTGTAGAAACACATCAGCGGCAGCATCAGATTGTGTCTCGTCTCTAATGATCTTCTTAAAGTACTCAGTGCACAGCGTAATTGAATGGCTCACGAAACATTTCAGGGCAATTCCAACATCCTACATCTACAGAGACGTATTCATGGCTGCACACAACGATGGGTCACGATAAGTGAATCAGGCAAAGCTCACCCTGAGGTCATTAATATAGACTCAGTCGAAGGAAAATCAAGACATTAGAGCCATGCAACACACCGCTAACCATAATTGCCATTTTAACACAGCGCGTTAGCATTAACATTTGTTAGGTGCCCAATAGGAAAAGCATTAGTTTTGTCTGCATTCTCTAATAAAACAATATAAATTAAAGCGTTTCCGAAGTTTGAAGTTTATTTCTGTGACTTTTTTTTAAACAAGATAAATTCAACAGGCAAAAAGACAAAAACCTTTTAGTGTCGAAAAGGTGAAGGTTGAAGCTGAAGTTTACTACACCTGGCCCTCTTACCTCCACGACAATATTTACCACATAAATTTACCATATAAATCCTTAAAACAACTAATCAATTAAATCAAAGCATTGAGCCGATGTTAGTGGTGCCAACAGGTGAATTAAAGTGTTTATCGTTGGGGAGATGAATAGTAATTGTCAAAATGTTTGAAGAAAAATCTTAATCGTCCACCATATGATGTTGCTAGCTGAAGGTAAAATTGAATTTACTTTTTATCAATTTGGACTCCCTTTTATTCAGCTCAGCTGCCGTTTACTTAAATGACATGTTAAGTAGGGCATGTGCTGCCAAATTATTCAGTGTGGCTTTGATTCCTGATGGCATGAGCTGCCGAATAACAATGCACCAACAGTAAAAACTGTTTTGCGCACATGACTGTGTGTTTCTTTCCCTGCCTGCTTCAGCTGGAATGAAATTTAGTGGACAAAATAAATCCCTGACCGTAAAACAACACAACAACAGTCAATGTAGTGAACCAAATCCACTTGTTTTCATTTTTGCTTCCGTAAATGTGAATCAGTTAACTAAAGTGTGATTATGGATGTTCTGCAGTATGAGGGGCCACGGTGATACAGGGAGGAACCAACGGGGAACGTACAGCGGCGATGCGGTCCACTTCAAACCGGTTACTGAGGATAAAGCAGGCCTCAGCATCGTCCATCCTGCAGGCAGTTAGTAGAGCGTATGGCCATGGGAGCAGGCGGGGTTGATGAATTCACAAAGGAAAAGAGAGAGAGAGAGAGAGAGAGAGAGAGGGAGAGAGAGAGTCAGAGAGCAATGGGTTGAGAAGACACGGGAAGGAGGGTGTTGCCATGTTATTGAGGGACGGGACAAAAGAGAAAAAAAGCAGGACAATAGAACAACAAACAAACCAACGTGTCTCTCAAGCCCACACTATTTATTGGTGAGATAGTAGGAGGCAAGAAAACGGGGAGATTTAACATCCAGGCCTTTTCTTTCACAATAACAAAGCTATTCTAAGATGCTGTCGCTGTAACACCAGAAGCCAGAGGGTACACATAAGCAATATGACTCAAATTGTAATTACAGCACTTATTTCAGGGATGTAGGTGCTTTAGGCATTAATTATGAGCTCAGGCTTCTCTGTCTGCTCCATTTTAAGGTGTCCTCGCTCTGTTCTTGTCTGTCTTCCAGGGCTTGGGTTTTGCTAAATGATTTTGTGATGATAGTGTTTCCAGGATTGGTGGATTTGTGGGGATGGATAATTGATAGTGTACATTTAAGATTAAAACACATGTATAAAATGTGATCTTTTGACGCTACACTTGTTTTTAGTCACGGTGACTCACTTGGCCCGCATCAGGTCTTGGTCTTTGAGAGCAGACCCCTGCAGGTAGATCACTCTCTGGGCCCACAGGGGCACATGAAGGACCCGTCTAACCTGGACATCCATCTCTGCTGGGCAAAGGATCACCACATAGTAGTCCTATGCATACACACAAAGATACAGGGACGCGTTGTGTTGTGGCTTGAGAGGCTTCAACTATATGCAAAAATCTGGATCTATTGTGTTTTTCGCAGTGTGATGTCACATTGTAATTTGTTTTTGATTGTATGTTCTGTTTTCTGCATCTACTTGTTAACAACACTGATTGCAGGTTGAGTTCACAGGGCTGAATCATTTTCCTGTCGTTTTCAATTAAGGCATGTTGTATGTTGTATGTTGTAGCTTAAAATAGATAATTAAGTTTCCCAGAAAAAAAAATATTTCAGTGCTAATTTTGGTATTTACTGGATATTGATTAAAATATAATATGTAACACATTATTGAGTATGATTGTTGCTCAGAATACATACGATTTTTATACAGAAACCGATTTGTGTACAAAGATGAACATGGCATGAAAGCTCCCTGAAAGTGAAGCTAAAGCATATTGATCGCCCCCTGGTGGTGGGGTACAGTATAACCCACCACCAGAAACCCCTCCCACTCTGTTATATCAGGTGGGACTTCGACAAAACTAAAATGCACAGTATCCCTCAAAGTTGGCATCTGTTGTTTTGGGTTCTTATGGGGTTTTTTCATCATCAGACTAGTAGCAGTGGCAAGCCGATATCCCTCAAAATTATTGGTAAAATTAATGCTTAGCCTCTGCCATGGTAGGATTATTTACATCAAGTGCAGAGGGCCATGCTTCTACAAAACAATCACATACAGCTTTTGCAACTGCAACCCTCTCACCATTGCTCAGAGGCAGCAGATATGATACTCTTCAGTATGACAACCTATTATTATAGGGCAAAGGTCCTGGAGACAACCTGATTAAACTCTACAGGGACCTGCCAATTAATGCAAATTTGAAAATATAGGCCAAATGGAAGGAGCCATGTACCTTTGTCACTTTCCAGAGTCAAGTAGTATTTTTATTATATTTACATATATATATTTTTAATGAATGAACATTAACTCTCAGTCACGGCTTTCAATCCACAGCTATAATTACAATTATTATTTTTTTTAATCTTGTTTTTGTTTTATAAAATATAACAAAGCCAAAGAAATGTACTTAAACATGCAGGCTACCAATGTGCAACATCTGTGAGGATTTTTAGTTTTTCAGGTCAAGACACTCTAGTCAAAGCGATCAAAGAGCACTGGACTTTAGGTGGAGCACTGAAAATATCTGAAAGGCTCCATAAGCCAGATCCACACACATGAGTGCACCCTCAAGCGAACACACGCATCTGCTTCATAATTACTAAGACAGCTTGTCAATCTGTGCTGTTGCTCAATTAATCCTCTTCTTTAACCTCAGCTGCTCTGGCTCCTGTAAAGGATTGCAGACGACAAACACAGAAAGCCCCAAAGCCCTCTTGTCATGCTTAAAAAGCCATTTGGAGAGACCTGTAGTCGTGGGTGGGCGAAGAACTCGTTGAGGAAGTCCATGAGGAGGTCGATCTTGAGACAGCTGACACACAGCACCACGTGCTTCTCAGTCTGTGCCCTGTAGCGGCTGTAGTTCCCCCCGGACTTCTGCCGCTCCATCCACAGAAAGGCCAGCTGCTCAAACTGTATTCAGGGCCACATAGATCACATTTAACAGATGGATATTGGATTAAGTTTTTGGAATACAGGGAGGAGCCAGGTGCTTATCAGAACTATTCCAGCACCTTGTCTGTAGCATACACTGTTTCCTTTTGATTAGGCAGAGGGGAGATCAGGGCGATGGTTGAATGGAACATGATAGCAGAAATTAATGGCAGAAGTTTTTATGTGACGAGGACCGTTGGATGTATAAATGCATGGTGGGACCGTTTGGGACAGGCAAGAAAGTCACAGAACTCAAACAGATTTCCTCTAAAAAGTAGCCTAATATTTCAAAGTTTGATTTCATTCATAAAATTGATTAGAGCTAAAAAATACAACAACAATACAACAATGAACACAACTCAGGAGAGTATTGATCAGGCCTACTAGAAAAGGAAGAGGTAAAAACAACAAAAATGTCCAATTATGTTCTCATGTCTCTAACACTTTCCTGTCTGTGTTGTAAATATAAAGCAACCAGCAGCAGCAGGTAAATTTAGTCCAGCACAAAAACAGGGAAAAAAGGGAATCATTTAACCTACCTCTGTTCAAATTTTGAAAATGAAATAAAATTTGCCTGCTCACTATTGAGCAATTTACGATCTAATTTGTTTTAATTCATGCAGAGCCAGGCTGGCAGTTATGCCCCTAATACACCTGTAGACCTCATTACCACCGTACGTACAGTATATTTGTATCCTCTTATTCTAGTTTTCCAGGGTCATATTAGCTGGAAAAACAACCACCAATACGTTGCAACTTTGTCTTAGCATGCAGGAAAATGCTGTACCACCAAAATCTGTTTAGAAAGTACTCAGAAAATTCACTAATTGCCCAAACCCTTAAAAAAGGAGATGAGCTGATGTTTTATTGATGGACTGATAACGTTTCCAAACAGACACACAACAGCAGAATTAAATGGACACAGTCCACTGGGGTTTTATCTTGGTGAATTTTTGCTCCAGACAAAAATGATCAATTCTAAGCTGAGATGATATCACACACCCATCTATATGGATATGGAACACACCCATCAATACAAAAACAGTGTTTTACTCAGTCATCATTTGTGTACAGCCAGTTCCCCACTGATCCAGCTGTGGTGGATATTTGAGTTTTATGGTTTGTTTCAAGGAAATCCTCCCAACTTGCAAAACCGACTGCCAATAAGATAAACTACCTAAATGGCCTTATCCTATTCTCAAATCAATATCCCTTTAAAGCACAAAATTACTTGTCTAGAAGTACATTCTCAGTGGTGAGCTGTGGACAGGTACAGGAAAACCGACAGAGGCAGCAATAAAAAAAATGCAACGGCTGAATCCTGACGTGCTCTGTGTCTGAAATGTATAGCCTGGAGACTGGTTACGGCGAGAAAGCAGCGTCAGACACGGACACACTAACACACATACACACGGTGGGCGTGGGAGCTAAGGGGGGCCAGTTTCTAAATGTCAAGGGGTATTTGTGGATGAAAAATGGGGAGAGGGAGTGGGCGGGATGACAGCGATGCACAAATCGCCATGCCTTCGTGAGCCGACTGACTGAGCTAAAGCATTCTCATGCTCATGTTCTCTCTGTTTTTGCAAAGTTTTCTTGAGGATATTGCTACCACCTGGCCACAGCTGATGGGAAAAGAAGCAAACATTGAGAGGGTGTTCAAGAGCTTGTTGATCTAGCATGGGTAAGATGCAGCCTTACACCTCCTGCTTGTGTGACACCAACAAAAAAACCCCCAAAAAAACATATTTAAAAAAAAAAAAAAAAAAAAAAAGCAATCAAAAATGAGCGGTGTCCTCAGGAACGAAATCCAATTTACAGCCAAACAGGAATGTCAGTAAACCAAATTATATGCGACTTGTTTATCAGCGGTGTGTGAGCGTGATTTGGCGCCCAGAGAGGCCCTCGTATGACTGGAGGTACAGCACAGACACACAGTTATTTCATCCTATTAGCACTTTCACATCTTTTGGGAAACACACTTGTGTGCAGAGATTAAAAAAAACATGTTTACATAAATATGAGGGCCAACCAGTGCAGCTGACATGTTTGTCAGGGTGTTTATAGTCTCGCTCACACTGTGTGTGTAAATACTTCCTGAGGTTCCTCTCTGAGGGGCCGTTAAATGAGAGGAAAGGGATTAGAGGGAACGGAATGAGTTGGGAAGAGACCGTCACTGTTCTCTGACTAAAAATAGTGTTATAATTTTATGCAATGACTCATCACATTATTGTGCAACTGGGAAAGAAAAGAATTATTACTAACTTTAACTGAAAAATTATTTGTGGACTGCAACGCAAAGCAATTTTTGTATGTCCATATAAATTGGAAGCTCCGAAACCTTCAGAGCCAATTGTCTTAGCAAATCAGAGAGAACTCCACAATCTAAAATTCTTTTTTGTCTTTTATAGCATTATAGGTTATTGCTTCTTACCTGGATTGGAAGCACAATCAGTGCCACGAATATCATGATGACGACTAGGAGCTGCGAGGGCCAGATTTGGGGGGTGACATCTCCAAACCCCACGGTGGAGAAGGTGACCACGCAGAAGTAGAGCGAGTCGAACAGGGTCAGGTTGTTGCCCGCTCGTTCAAGGTGTTGGATACCGCAGATACTGATAGAGGTCAGCACCAAAGGATGGAGAAAGAGCAAGAGGAAGTGAGCGTCCCTGAGAGAGATTTCAAATGCTGAGTGAAGATTAGCATTCTGCATTATATTTTACATGATAGCATCTGTAAGGGAAAAGTTTACAAGAGATAGTCAACTGGCAAACGTCTACTCTGAATGGTCTAAATGCTAGAATGGTGTCCCCGATTTGCCTAAAATAACATCATCACGTCTCTTGAGTTGAGCGCACAAGCTCCCCAAGTTATTGCAGCGCTTAGTCATGTTCCTCTGAATATTTTTTTAATTTCAGGATGGAACCATTCTAAGCAAGTTGACTGGGGTTGACTCTGCTAACATTGTTACAATACTTCAACTAAAGAACACAGGGACAGCTGCTCTTTTGTATAAAGTGTTGTATTTATTTTAGATTGACAGCATATTTTCAAGCAGATGGCGCTGTATTCAAGTTGTGGCTTGTTCTTTATGCTGTGATGATTTGCACAGACACACACGTTTAAACAGATTGCGATTCTACTTGAGTGGCTTTATTCTTTTCAACAGCGACAAACAGATCAATTAATTCTCAGCACTGAGGAGCTTTTATTTGGTCCATAAAGTCTCACTTCAGACTAGAATGAATCCAACAAATCATCTGGGGCTAAATTGGTTCCATAAAGGTCAATTCAAGTTTAATTTGTCTCAGTTTAAGGGTGGAAAACTTTGGCAACCACTGAGTTATATGAACACTTAGAAAGGGAACAGAACATAGATGCCTATGGATTTACATACTAAATTTTAATTTAAAATAAGTTCTGTTCATTTTTAACTA
>KV751340.1:4948599-4975540 GCA_001698575.1 Mola mola
TATCATTATACAATTAATACAATTTGTTATTTATTTACATAGATTTGTTTAACCTCTATTTTTTGACTGATAATGGTTAACAAAGTCAAATAATACCAGAAGGTGTCAGAGTCAGAGGTAAAATAATCATTTTCAACTTTTTTCCATGCTTAGCCTAATTTAGCGTGGAAAATAATAATTTATATAAGCCTGGCTTACTTGGTACACTCACTGAAACAGGCTTTGCATCGCCGAGTTCCCCTGGTAAACAGTCTTTCACCTCTTGCTATCATACAGAATGTTTTTTTTGTTTGCCGTTTGAGGTTTCTGGAGTATTAAGCTACTGCCCTGAACAGTGCACCGGGCTTAAACACAGATGGCCCCCGAGTTGTGGAAAGCCCATGCGACCCGTCCAGTGTGGGTATTAACAAAGGTTATTTCATGCTGGTTGTAGGATCTTCTGGATAAGCCCAGGTTTTCACACCAGATGCGGCAAGCTGACACATCCATTCCACTGCATTGAAGCAGTTGTATTTCCAGAACACAACCACAGTCTCATAGTTATACATTACCTCATTGTTCTCTGTCAACAACTAAGAGACCTTTCACTCCCTGCCCTTGCCTCTATTTAATGCCTCAATTTTTTTTCTTTTTCTTTCACTGCCCACCGATCTCTCAGTTCAGTGTTGGCAGCGAGGGTACCCACCATGTAAACATAAGACAGACGAGCGTGCTGATGAGTATCACCACCTGGTTAAACATGGCTGAGTGCGTTCGCTGGATCGCCCTGTGGAGATCGTTCTGCAGAGAGACAGATATGTTTCATGTATGAAAACGGCATCTGCCCAAGTGCTGTGCTGACAAGGTGTAAAATGCAGATAAAGTGCAGCTGTATGAGAGTCAGAAAAAGATGTGGATGAAATGGATGCAATATAAGAATGCACTAATAAAATGAATGAAAATGGCCAACAGTTAAAACACACGAGGCAAAGAGGTCGACGGTTCATTTAGAAATGTGAGGCAAGCTTTGGTGTCACAGGATAGATGGAGGCAGGGAATGTGAAAAGCTTCAATAACAAGTGTGAATTTAACTGTTCTGCGTCTGATGTACATTCATGGAAGAAAAAGCGGCCAAACCAGACACTCAGAGACAGAGACAGTTGGTGCATGCCAACAGAAATATGGAGATGTACAGATGACGGTAATATAAACAATTGACAGGGGGATAGTCCTTCACTCACTATCATGTTCTCCAGAGAGTGTTTGGCCAACCAGCAATTGAGAAAAACAGGGATGAAGAGGTTTCTGAGGGATGGCAAAATCACCTGTCAAGAAGATAAAGCTTCAGTCGGCTTTGCTCTGTCAACTTCACTTTTTTCACGTGCTGTATACAGTCACAAGATCTCCCACAAGAAATGAGGGTTGTGTGAACCTGAACCTGTTGTGAAATTCTTTCTGTTGAACCGCATTAAACGTGTGACATGCATTCATCAAGAAACAGTGAGAGTGAGTGCTCTAAGTGTTCAGTTCCTCCACTCACAGTGATCATGAAGGGAACAGCACTGATCATCTCCAGAATAAAAGGGACACGTAGTACTTGCTCCCACACGTTGCCCTGGAAACAAAAAGCACACACAG
Source organism: Mola mola (assembly GCA_001698575.1). Lineage (NCBI taxonomy): Eukaryota > Metazoa > Chordata > Actinopteri > Tetraodontiformes > Molidae > Mola > Mola mola. The sequence goes on from KV751340.1 coordinate 4,950,217, forward strand.
GGGTCAGGAAATTCCATTGTCAAGTCGACCCTCGGGGATTACTACAAAGCCTGATTACGGACAGTTGAACAAATTGACTGGTTTTTGCACCACTGAACAGATTGAGATGTAAAGACATTATTGTGTGACTCCTTTGTGTCCTACGATTAGAAGAAGCAGCTTTCTTTTTTTTTTCTTTTATTACTCTGCCACCTACATATGGCTGACCTGAATCTGACTAGTGTAGGTGGAAGGGTATGTCCACATGAATCAGTCAGCTGTAAATGTTAAGGCCTCTCGCCTCCAGAGTAATCTGCAGAGGGAAGCCTTTATAGGCTCATAGTGTCGAGTGCATCAAAGGCAGGGCAACCCGTTTATTGATTGGCTCGCCACTACAACAACGCACGGGCCTTTTACTAAAGTCTTTCTGATGTATCAATAACAAGTTAGTGCTGAAGAAACCTCAAGAAACCCGCGAGGTGCCTTCCCCAATATATGAGAGAAGAAGCAGGATTGGGAAAAAAGAAAACATTTTATTAATGCGAAGATGCACTATGCCCTAATAAGAGTTTTAAGGTCAATAAACACCAAACCAACGACAGGCCGTAAGGAAGGTCTGCGAGTAGCTGTCGCCCTGTATTTTTGGTGTGTCCTGCACCGTAGACATTACGTTTCCTTGTCTGCATTTTTTGGGTGATGATCCTGGTTCACACAGGTGGTGGTGGATATCGTTCGCTGATGCTAGCTATCTCTTAGCTTATATTAGCATACGTCCCAGCTAGCATGTGCCTCTTCAGGGTGTCGGGTAGCAGCTTCTGAGCTGTCTAGAATAAAAAGTTGGTCTGATACATGATTATTTGGGTCTAAGTGCCCTGCTAGCTCCATTTTTTACTTTTTCTTTCATTTCTGGGATCAAGATTTATGTGAAGGTACTGGAATAGTGAGAAAATTAATTCAAACATTATCATACAATTAGTATGCATAAGTAAATCGTGTCAGGCTGCTCCATGGTGCAGTTTGCTTTGATATTTTGCTAAAGCTACATTAAATAAAGTGTTTATTTGACTGTTTTAATGATAATTATCATTTCTTATATTAAGACATATACAAATATTGTTGGTCAACTTGTGTCAGCTTTGTAGCTGCCGAAAGCTTTCCCCCCCATTAAGGGTATCCCTGCCTCACACCAGAGCTTGGGGAGAAGGCCATGAACACAGCCCAGCAAAATGCTGACGAACATGAGTCCACTGGGGTCAAATACAGTGACCGACACTTAAAGAGGCCAGTTAGACAAAAAGAGAAGACAGTAATACTGACATGATTCACCAGGGATCTGACTCAGTCTATGGAGTCCCACAAGGTTCTGTGCTTGGACCAATACTATTCACACAATACATGCTTCCTTTAGATAATATTTTTAGAAAGCACTCCATACATTTTCATTGCTATGCAAATGACGCACAACCGTTAGCTAATCTACAGACATGTCTTAAGGACATAAAAATCTGGATGTCTCATAACTTTTTAATGTTAAACTCTGACAAAACTGAAGTCATTGTGCTGGGCCCTAAACACATTAGAGACTCATTATCCAGCAACATAGTTAATCTGGATGGCATTACCTTGGCCTCCACCACCACTGTCAGAAACCTGGGTGTTATCTTGGACCAGGAGCTGTCTTTTAACTCACATGTAAAACAGATTTCAAGGACGGCCTTCTTCCACCTCCGTAACATTTCTAAAATCTGGCAGATCCTGTCTCAACAAGATGCAGAAAAACTAATTCAAGCATTTGTTACTTCCAGGCTGGATCACTGTAATTCTTTATTTTCAGGTTGCCCTAATAAGATTTTAAAAATTAATCCAAAATGCAGCAGCGCGTGTACTGACTAGAACCATTATCAGAGACCATATTTCCCCCGTACTGGCTTCTCTGCACTGGCTCCCAGTTAAATTCAGAATAGAATTTAAAATCCTTGTCCTCACCTACAAAGCTATTCATGGTCAGGCACCATCTTATCTTAAAGAGCTCATAGTACCCTGTCACCCATCCAGAACCTTACGCTCCCAGAATGCACGGTTATTGGTGAGCCCAAGAATTTCCAAAAGTAGATTACAATGGCTTCCTGTGGAACCATCTTCCAGTCTCGGTACAGGAGGCAGACACACTTTCTGATTTTAAGAGTAGGCTTAAAACCTTCCTTTTTGATAAAGCTTATAGTTCCTATCTAGCCCTTAGTTATGCTGCTATAGGCTTAGGTTGCTGGGGGAACACTACATGATGCACTGAGCTCTCGTCTCTCCCCCCTCTGACGATCACGGTGGGAGCTGCTGCTGTGGTCCTGCCTGATGCCTCCTGGCCACATTAGGACAGGAGATCCTGTGACTTGGATCCTGTGACTTGGATCCTAGGCTGGATTTCCATGTGCAAATCGGGATCCACAGATTACAATGGCTTCTGGACCAATAGACTACACCACTTCTGGATCAATATACTTCACATATCCCTGGATTTATAGATTCCACATACTCTTGGACTCACTGACTACATCAGCAACACTCAGATCTTGCTACATGGACTATAATGACTCTTGGACCAACAGAGTAAACATGCGTCTGGATTTATAGAATCCATAGACTCTGGGACTCATGGATGTCTTATACATTCTAAGTAAACTGTTATTATCATGTTGTTGTGTTCTGTACAAGTGACATCTATTGCACATCTGTCCGTCCTAGGAAGAAGGATCCCTCCTCTGTGGTTCTTCCAGAGGTTTATTATTTTCCTTGTTTAGGGTTTTTTAAGTTTTTCCTCACCCAGTTCAAGGGTCTAAGGGCAGAGGATATCACATCTGTATAGTTTGTCAAAGCCCAGTGAGATAATGTGTAAATTGTGATTTTGGGCTATACAAATAAAATTTGATTTGATTTGATTTTGATTTGACTATGGGAGAGCAGGAGATGGGTGATGTCTGGGGGAAGTTGGTTTGTAGAGGTTAATTGTTAAGAAAACATTCATGTTGATCTATTATCAATTTGTTTTTTATGAATATTGGCATTGTCATTAACAAACATTACTTCTTGTGTGCGCTTGTAATATTCAATTTTAAAGCTCATTGTTATGGTTTGGTATTTCCCTGCTATGTAGCAGAGTGTTAACAACATTGCTGCAGATAGAATTCTTTCTCATCACAGGAACCATTTAATAATGCTGCCAATATACTGTACATATTTCAAAATGATTCTATTCAAAGTTTCGGCAAACCTTTTGGACTTACAGCAGTGCAAAGTAGGCAAACACTATCCTCAAGCATATTACATGAATACTCACACATGTACACATCACAGTCACAGACGTCATAAAATGCATCTGATTGACCGCTGGGGGCCATGACTATCTCACCTTGTAGCTGAGATACACAAGCAACATTGTCTCTGAAAAGCTGATGAAAGCCACAAGCACCTGTAGAGAGAGACAGAGAGGGAGACACACAGAGGAAAAGATAATAGGGGAGAGAGACCAAAGCCGAGAGAAATTAGGAGTCGCAGAGATAGAAGAGGAGAGCGTAGGTGGAATCAGTGGGCGTGTGACTGATTGAGCTTTAGTCGGAGCAGGTTTAAGTGAAGCAAGACATGGTCTGGCATCTGATTTTGTGCATATATACAGTATGTATGTGCAATCATACTATAAGTGTAAATACTCGTGTCACATAAAACGGTCTGAAATCATGTGGTACAAATTAAATGCTGATAAACCAATAAATGCAAGGCAGACACTGCGATGTACAGATATTTTTATAAACAGTGGGAGGCCTTGTTCATGTAGAAGTGTGTCTCTCTGACCTGCAGTGCCCACAGCGGTAGAGGTCTATCCACCCAGATGATCAGTTTCCTACAGTGCAGCAGAAAAGGACAGACCCGGAGAAGACAGATGTGGAAAAAAAAGGAAAAAAGGCAAAAAAATTAGGTTGTTATCACTGAAATGGATAAAACATAAAAACATATTTTTCTCCTGAGCACAATAACACTCACTATGGATTATGAACACAGCTCAGGTCAATAGGTGAAATTGAATTATCCTGTTTATAACTAAACAACAGTGGAGTGCACAGATGGCACTATGCTTATATTCTAAAATAAACATTGTATTCATCAATCCAAATGAAAATTTACAGTTTTGCTGAGTTTTTCTTTTTTTCCTTTCTTTTTGGTCAATGATAGCCTTGGGCTTATGACGGCTGCTCGTCTGTCTGTGCTCTGATTTGCTTCTATAAGTCTGCAGCCTCGAGCAGGGGGCAGCCCATCCCTTTCCTGAGCTCACCCTGTCAGGCTCCTTATTCATGTGGAGCCAGATCTTACCCAGTGTCACTGGCCACCAATTAGATCAATAGGTCCCTGGGCAGGAGACATGCCATATAGCCTCAGGTCCACTTCCTGGTTACTCTCCCTCTCCCTGTTATTGTAGATTACATGCTTTATCTCCACTAGATCGCTGTTGATTAGGCTACACAGGCACTACATACATATTATGTTGACAGGTAATCCATGCAGCTGGATTGTGACGAATGAATGTGGATCTGTAATGCTCAATATCAGCATTGTGAATTGCGTCAGTTAGGTGTAGTTGCATTGATTGCTTATACAACGTTTCCGTCCAGTGGGCTGGCGTTTGGGATGCCAGTCCTCCAGGGTGGGCGGTTTCACCCTCCTTGTCTGCAGGCTGAAGTCATCACTTCTAATTAGAGACTTACCAGTCAAATTCACTCCAGGGACGGGATGATGTGTTTTGTTTGGTGCAGTTTTCTCCATTTACACTGCAGGAGGAAAAAGACATATGAAGAGCAATCTAGGCAAGGTCATTTTCAGCTTGTCTCACGAGAAGCTGACTTTTCATGATTGAATCTTCATCTTCTCCCCTTTCACAGTCCTTTTACGGGGTATTCCATACACACTATCATCTCCTCTATTGACCGGACCCACTTGATCCACACTCATAGAGACTTAAGTTTGTGTCGTCACATCCCTGTTATTATCATGTCACTCACCAGTCCTGCCTTCCCTCTTGTGGGTTGTCTAGTAGAACTCTGACAATGTAGAGAAGGCAACTCAAAACTTTCAGAGCAAAGTTAAACATTCGCACTCGCAAACCTGTAACGCAAAAAGACAACAATTGAAAATAAATAACAGCAGTTGAATTTCAAAAGACTTGTTTTTGCTTAAATGTTGAGTTAACACATTTTTTTTTAAAAGTAATTCATGCAAGTTTTATTCGTCGATGCACTTAAAAAGTGAATAAAAGACACACATAAAGAACAAAAAATGCATAGATAATAGCAAAAATTGACTATCAAAAAGTATCAAGATTCATTACAGCTTTTCAATAAAGCATTTGCAACAATGGTTGACTGACAATGTTTGGCTTAATATAGCAGAAAACGTAAACAGTACTGATCTTTATATTACTATCTAGTTTAATTCAAGCAGTGATTGACCCCTAAAGAAATTAGTTCTATACCTTAATAAACTATAAATGAATCCGATTAAACCATTAAAAGCACCAGACAGACATATAACCCAAGTGGAGTGGACAAGTTGAGCAACTGGTGATGAAATGCAGAGCAAGAATGGCAGCACACCACACATTAAAGGGCAGCTCACGTGGTAAGAAAACAAACAGCAGAAAATATCACTCATCTAATTACAGACAGAAAAAGCGTGACTCCAAACGAAGGCAACTCACTGGATCGTTGGTTTTTGATGAAGAACAGCTTGAGGCGCTCCTTGAAAGTGTTCTCATTCACATAGAACTCTACTTGCACCCTAAGAGAAGGACGGAGAGGTGGGCAGAGACAGAGAGACAGGTAGAGATCAGGAGGTGCAGAAAAGAGGGGGGGGCACTGCAGGTGAGTGGAGAGATGCTTCTTTTATAGTCAAGTCAAGAGAGAGAAGATAGTAAACAAGTGGTGAGGAGAAAATAAAGGTGGAGGAAGGGAAAGTGTACAATTGAGAAAATTGGAGAGGTTGATAATGATTATTTGAACACTGAAATATATGGAAATAAGACACTGTATCTGGCTCCATTAAAGACTAATGGGTTTTGGAGGAAATAGTGGTCCTGCCTGTCCGCCTGTCCGCCTGCCCATAGGCCCAGACAGCTGCAGTCACTCTCGTTATCTCTACTGATTAAATATAGAGCAACAAATTACTTCCCTCTGATGTTTCTGTTGAACATGGGAGGCCATAATTACTGCTATTTCTCCCTTTTCATTCTGGCACCCTCCTGTTAGACACACACACACACACACACACACACACACTGTGCACACAGTGGCCTTAAATACACACCTTCGCCCACATTATTAGACCATTCACATGGCCATCTGACATGGGCATACATGGGGAGATGTGACAAAATTACAAGGAGAAACCCTTCAGACAGCTCTCAAATGTGGACAGACACCAGCAGGACTGGAGGTGACTGTATTTCCTGTCTCACCACCTCAGGGGCGAATTCTCAGTAATTTTCCTTTCATCCTATGGAGGGAAGAGTGGGTGACTCAGATTGAGCAAGAACAGCGCCAGGCTCAGCACGCTGGGGGTCTCTTCGTAACCCGCAGACAGATGAGAGGGAAGCAGAACAACTGCAATCTATTTTCATGTTTAGAGGAAGAGCAAGAAGTTGCAGGGTGTGGGGTCTTCCCAGGGTTCCAGAGAGACGCCATACGTACAGACCAAAACCAATACTGCACTTCACTAGCAACATTTGGGGCGAGGAATAACGTCCCTCTTTGTTGCTATGGCAACTCTGGATTCGTTGTGTTTTCCCTCCCTCTCACATGAGCAGATGTGAGCAAATACATAGTTGCGACGCATGTTCAGCCATTGAAGCTGAGAGCCAGCTCCAACTTGTTGACGCTCATTCGCTGTGAGCAGCATGCTAACAATAAGGCTTCTGCAAACACTGCAGGAAATAAACAAACATACAGATACACAAAACTGACCTCCCCAGGCTCACAAAAGCCCTGTAGTAAGTAATTGCACCTTTTAATGACTTTGTACAAATTACTGCAGAGAGGGGATGCCCTGCAGTATTTGCAGCCATAGAGAGTAGGGACAATAAGAAATGACTCTTTCTCTGCTTGTGTGTGTGAGTTGAGTCGTACTGAGCTTAACAACCATATGACTGCATGAGTTCTTTCATGCGCAGAGAGTCAGTTCCATGGTGGCAATAAGCAAAGGAATGCATTATCACCTTTTCCTGAAATATATATTATTAAGCTACTTATCCAGATCAAAACAGATAGAGTTCGGAATTAACTGAATACATAAAATGAATTTATACATGTTAACTTAATGAAACTGTGCTAATCAAAGAGATTTTCTTTTCAGGTTGGAAATTAAAATTTGAGTGATTATTAGGGGTTTACACCTTAAGACTAAACAGCTAGAAACAATAGTGAAATTTCCATGCTGGATAATATTTCTATGTTCTCTTTAAAGGTCTGAAAAAGTCCAGGCATCTTGAATGTAAAAGCAAACACAAGTGAAGAGAATATTACCGTCTCTTAAAAAAACATACAATAGGAAATTCAGCAAGAACTTAAATGTGCATTTAGTTGGTTTCCTACGAGAAAATACCACAGTTTCTGATAAGATCAAATGCCGTCTGAAGAACTCCACTGTCATGGTCGTTGAAAGGGTGGTAATGTGAGGCTATGTGAGTGCTGGCCAAGTGGGGACTGAGGAGGGGGACCTATCGTGCTTCAGCATGGTGTGAAGCATCTTGACCAACGTGAACCTCTGTTGACCCTTCACACTCGTCAACTGGTGTCACAGTGATGACACCCTTGTCAATGGAGTGCTTACCAAGGTCATATGCATGGTGGTGTCGCGGACAATGGCAGGTTTATTCATGTAGTTCTACCTCGTGGATATTTCTGACTCATTCCCAGTGGCTGTGCTAGTTGGGCTGACACAGGAAGGTGGATGTATGGATATACGTTGTATCACACCTCAAGTCCAATCCCTGGACGTGGTGTGACCACACGTCTTTGTGTTCCCTGGTTGCCTTGGGGACATAGGGTCTACAGGGTGTCAATTGTGTGGTGACACCTAAGGGTTATAGTCATGGGATAGCAGCCTATGCCTGGCTTTCTTGGCCTCGACTTGTCCTCTTAGCAATGACTGGAGTAGGAACTACATGAGCTGTCCGTTACTAAAGCCTGTCAGGTTCGCTGTGCTGGGCTGATTTTGGTCACAGCATTTATTGGATTTCATCCACTGTACCCATTCATTGGCTAACAACATGGCCGACAAGATTTAAAGGATCAGTTTTGGAACAATAGCTTGTCACTGGGTGAGTTGTTTCATTGGTTGTATTTCAATGCCACTACAATACACAAACTAGAAGGCTTTTTGTCTTTTCTCAGCTACCGTAGTAACATGCCCCACGCAAGATGGCTTTCTCTGTGGACGGGGGACCTGTTACCATGTAACTATAAATTTTTTGATTGTCTAAGGTTACATATACTGAACACTCTGGTTTTTGATTTAAGATAGTTACACTCTAATGTTAACACAGTTACAAAGTTTCTATTACATGTTTGCAGATAGATATTCTTAAATTCTACAGACTGGTGCGTTAAGTAGGTAAATATATGACAGAGCTCCTCCTGTGCAGGTAAGATAACCTGAAAGGCTACCATCCTCATAACAAACCAAACCAAAAGATTTAATGTTTGCTTTTACTCCAATTCAATGTTGTCTTTTACATCCGAATGCATTGCTGCCTCCCCATTTGTCCATAACAATATCTTTCAATCATTTGCTAAATATCAATTTTCTTATTGCTTGGCTTGTTATTGTTTTAAGACATTTAAGGTAATATGTATTCCTAAATGCAGCTATCCGTGCATTTCTTCATCCATCAAAAATCCTTAAAAACCTCATAAACATCTGTGAGACGATGCTGTGATGTCAACTCAGGGGAGGAGGATAATTTCAGAGGTCATTTTGTCCTTGATGTGTCTCTCTAAGTAAGAGCTTTTCCACTTGAGTGCACAATAGAGGGTGAAAATAAAAAAGGAAATATAACCCAATAAACAATTGAGCTGTGGGATGGTTCTGAAGTCAGGATCTTCAATCTAATGGGAAGATGGAGGAGAAAAGCACAATAAAAACTCATAAAAAGCATTAGTTCCAAACAACAGACACACAAGCCCATCAAAATGGCACCTCTGGGCAATAACCACACATCAAAGCCACAACTGAAAGGAGGAGAGTAGAGAAAAAATATGTGATTGGATAATTGTTGAAGAAAACTGCTTTTGGACACTGATGTGTAGATAAAACCATGTTGATGAAAAAGCAACGACAGATTCAGTGTGTTGTAAGATTTGCATTGTACAGAAATACTGTATGTCTTTTCCCTGCTCCTTCTAATAAATACAGGCTTATCAAACTAATTATTTAGAGTCAGGTGACTAAGATCCTCTCTTGGGCTTTAATAAAGCATGAACAGTAGCTGCAACAGCTGGAAAGGGGCAAGGCATAGCGTTTCAAATCTGAGTCTGGGGACAGAATTTGCATTTCCACATTTGCATGTGCACTCAAAGAGTTTAAGTGTGAAAGAAAGAAAAGACAAAAATACGGACAGATAAATCAAAAGACAGATGGACAGACAGTGGGGGGACATGCGGAGGAGGATGTATGACAGAGAGAGAAGGAGAGAGCTAAAGCTTGTTCTCCTGCTGCTACCACCCGTGCCTGTGCTCCATGATGACACAGCACCGGCCATCTAATGACACAGCCGAAGAGAATAAAGAATCCCAAATATATGTACACACAACAGTACAGCTTCTACGCATCACAATCTACACACACACACACACACACACACACACACACACACACACACACACACACACAAGTCAAAATTAATTTGTTTAAGTTATTGAAAGAAAGCATCAATGGAGATCACATTTGGACCATTCTTCTTAAAAAATATTAAATTTAACATTTTTACAAAGTCGTGACAAAAGAAAAAGGAGGCATCTGAGTGCTCAGAGGTAAAACAGAAAAATATCAAATATTAATTCGCATAGAAGCTGCCTGCCAGGTGTGTATGGTGTACTAAAAGAGGATAGATGATAGTCATAGCATTTATTTTACAATTTTTCATGAAATGAACAGATAAGACAAGGTAAGGGCTAAGGTAAATAAAAATAAACACTTTAACCTGAATGAAAAACGAAGGAAGCACTTTGAAAATTTCACTTTTAACGGTGTCAATGGTTAAGCTTCTACAGATCCATTTAGTGGAGAGATGCAGATTGTTATAAACAAGTTAAAAGTCCATTTCTCAACAAGCTTTTTTTTTGCTTCAGATTAATGGGTTCAGTAAATAGGCGATCCTCTCTGAAAAGAGAGCACAGCTAAGAAAAAAAAATCCATCACTAGAGAAAAAGCAGACAGAGATCAGCAATAATATACACAGACTACAAATGAGGGCAGGAGACACTCAATGGGATGACAAGAGGCCAAGAAATTGCACATCACCACGGGGTCTCTCTAACAGCTTAGCAGAGGCAAGGTGCTCTCTTCCTCATTTAAATCAGGGGTCAAGAGGACAGCTTGTCCCTGACCCAGATACACAACCATGCCAGGCCTTTATGAAAAATGAAAACCCAAGTACATATCTTTCAAAGGAACGATCATTTTTCTTGTGGTAATTTTTTTTTTCTGACTGACAGTGAATGAGGTAATGTGAATTAAAGGGTTGCCACTACTGGAATTGGTTTTAACACTTAAGTGAAAAAAAGCATATACCTACATAATAATGACCGCTGAGATCTACATAGAGTCTCTATATCTCCTCCTATTTTGAACTCAGGCGAAAAATTCAACCAGTTTATGTCTTAACCAATTTATTTATGTACTATACAGGTCTTAAAGGCCAAAGGGCAAGACAATGGCATCTCTCATTTATAAGACGTGTAATGCGCCTCACAGTATATTGACAATAAGTAAGTGTGCACTGTAGCTGCTTCTCCGAGTCAGTTCCTGAACAACCCCTGGCTTCTCGTGGATTCAAACTTTCCATATATCATCAGTGGAAGTGCTTCAGTCATTCCTAACCCCTGCTCCCTGACGTCATCAAGCCTTGCCTGATCCTTTGCTGTAATGATCATTCACATTTCGGTTCTTGGAGTAAGATACACCAATGTGTTCGTATAGAGTCATTCGTTTAAGTGAATGAGGAAGAGACCACTTCACTTTTCTGAGCTACAGGATTCATGGAAAAACACTGCTTGGTTCAGCCCCCCGTCCATCGCTCCATCATGAAACAAAATATGGCTTATATTGATGCAAAACTCTATTAAAACCCATCCAACAACATTTTATCTATATCCTTTTCCCATCAGATTACATTAGCCTCAACTGTGCACAGACGCCTCCCATTTGATCAAATAAAAGCGAGACATCAATCTGGTTTCAATTCAGTTTTCAAATCATCACTTTAAAGATGACATGTGAGAAGCAAAAGCAGTGAAATGTGAGAGGAATCATTTCGGTTGTTCTCCTGGTTGTTCTCTTTGTGGGGCTGCGGCGTATTAAGCTCAGCAATCAGTGGACGGCTGCGCTTGTGATCCCCCACAACAGTGTGGCACAGCGGCGCCCTGCCCCCGCTCTGATGCTGAGGGGCCTTCAAGCAACATACAACACGGCCTGACCCCTGAAGTGCACGGACACATGCTAACCAGTCCCATGGCTGTGTTAGTAGCCACACTGGGCAGACTCTTCTTAGGCGAGAACAGTGCTGCAGTGGTTGAGAGGCTGATTAGGTGGTTAGGGAATTCAATACAGCTAATCATATCCCAGTGGTAGCTAAAAATAAAAATAAAAGCTCTAAAAATAAAAGGATTTAGATAACCACTAAGTACACACACACACATTACACTGAAGCCGGGTTGGAGGTTCAGGAACAATAGAACTCAATTTAATAAACTCATTGTGTAGCCAAACTGAAGTGTGTTGCTTTGCTTTCAGGAAACGTCTCTTCTGTACTGTTTACGATAGAGTGCCGGCTCATATTCACTGAGCATCACGTTCTTTTTTAGCAAGATCATGCTCAGACTGCATACGAGCCATCATCCTCCCACTATGCCCTCTATCAAATGCACCTGTCTCTAATCTTCATGCCTACCATTTCAACCTTTTCTTCTTTGCCAGTATTAATTAGCATTGCTTTATTTTTATTTTTATTCATTTATGTATTTATTTTTTACAAACTTTTTCTAAAGTATAGAAAGGGGCCTTTCATCAGACCTTTGTTCTGGTTCACCTAGACCACTGTGGGTCCTAAGCTTCCCATCGACTACGCAGGGATCTCAAATTAATTTCCATTAGTAGCTGGGTGCTTTTAGTAAACTTCATTCTAGCATAGCGGCAGGAGCATGTGGCTACGTGTGCGTGCTCACGAATCATGCAAGACGTTATTAAGTCTGCATGGCTCTCATAACCCCTTCTCGCTTAACCATGCACGAATCTGATAAAATCACCTTTTTACAGAGTGACCCTTCTCATCACACCAGACATTTATCTGTTGTTAATAACCTCCCTGCATGCCAGCACTGGCTCTGCAGCCACATCATACATCCATGATATTACAATGCGTGACAGAAATGTTATACTTCTCTAAAATTGTCTGATATAATGGCCCACTAAAGGACTCCGGCATCAACGTTGAAGTCAAAGCATTATGTATGAATATTGACACTATTGATGGATCATGCTCTATGCTGGCCTCGCTGGATTGAGGGATGGCTGGAAGAATTAAGGGGGGAGGGCAAAGAGAGTAGGAGCATGGCGGATAAAGGATGGAGGAAAGTATACTGAGACAGACTGTTGTGGACGATTAGGAAGCGACATGCAAAAAGAGATTGTTCTAAAGACAAAAGACAGTCATTTGTATGATAATCCTGGACTTTAAGGAAAACTCCTCCTGAGGCGTTCTTATTCCAGAGAAATGGAGACTCATTTAATTTCAGTTCTGACAAATTAAACATACCAGCAGGGCTGTGCTGGAAACAAGCCATGTTTGTCTATAGGCTGTTATGATCAACTCTGAGAAAAAAGTATATTGCTCTTCAGTGCTGGAATACAGAATTTTTTTAGCTTCATTAGGTAGAAATCAGTATTGAGAATTCAAACAATGTAAAAAAGAGTTATTTTGGCTGCAAAAAGATCTGTACTGTCTACCCATCGGGCGTTTTCTCAAAACCAAAGCCTCTGCCTTACTGCCAGAAATAAATGGTGGCAGTGTAATTGGGCCGGATCATAAAAATGTTCCTTTGTCTCTGTCCTTCAAACGTTCAGCAGTACATAGCTGAGTTGACTGATGACTTTATTAGGTGGCACCCTTGATGTAAGTTATGGGAAATATACAGATAAAGATAAAATTTTAAGCAAACTTTTAGCAGTGGGCCCCATTTATAATTTTGTCCATGGCTTGTTTCAGTCCTCACAGAGAAAAATTGAGCCAAATTTACTTTCCGTGTTCCAAATTAATAAAATAAATAAATGCAGCAAGTGTTGCGTCGTCAAAGACAATGACTAATTCGTTTGGATTTCCCACGGATGCCTGTGTGTGAAACTATGCATTAAATCAATTTCTATCTTCAAAAAGTGTCTACTGAAATTTGTCTCACCTGACAGCTCTTCAGCGGCTACAGCTAAATGTTTTCCAATAGAGTCGAGCTCTCCAAAGGGGGGAAAGTAAGGTATTATGGCACTTCAAATCAGAGGGGGTGTGAGTGTTACAAGAGAGCCATGGACAAACACTCAGATACACAGGAGGATGGGGAGAAACCCCATATGCGTTTTAACAGACGAGAGGTAATAGGGCTCAATAGGTTAGCGAGGATATTTGTACGCCGGGATGCCTTACTGTATACCATGTGTATATCATGTGCACCTGGGCCAATGGGGTTGGGGGATGCTACTGAAAGGCTACTTACGGATTAATGGACCATGGCAGGCAAACTCTGTGTGAGTCTGCACTAATTAAGCTTTCTGTCACTATCAATCACAGCTACTGTTTTCTTTCTAATCAGTCCATTTTATTGTGGCTAGTTGACCCCCTGTCAATCTCTCACAAACCTGTTGACATCTTTATGAAAGCACGAGTGCATACAGAGGCTCAGCTACATACAAGTGTACACACACACACACACACACACTCAGAAATAGAGTCAGCTTTAGAGAGTGGCAATCAAACACACACAATTACACACATCAGAGACACAACAGACTATTGTTGGCGAGATAAGAATGCTCATAATTAAGGTCGATCTCCATGTGAAATGGGCTGTGTGTGTGTGTGTGTGTGTGTGTGTGTGTGTGTGTGTGTGTGTAAGTTGGACTGCACGTTACAGCTGTTTAGTGTGACAAAACAAACACACACAAGTTTAATCGGGACCTCGAAGGGCTCAACACTTAACCACTCGTCTAAATCGTGTGTTGAGAGGGTTTGGCGGCGGCCGTGGCACTCATAAGCACAGGCTCACTCGGACACTTAAACTGTCTTAGGATCATCCAAACCCTCCCGAGTAATCAATATTCAATCACACTTACTCAGTAAGCACTTCCTCATCGTTCATTCGTCTTTTTCTTTTTTTTTTTTTTATAATTGCCTCTTTTGAGTATGAGATGCTGGAAATATACATAAAATATAATTTGTTGTTTTGTTTTTTTCTTTTTCCAAAAACAGACAGCAACCTCAGTTACAGCGGATCTCTGTAATCAGGTGGCCGAGGTCACACTGCACTCAGGTCTGGAAACATTAGTCCTTGGGTAGTAGCTGTCAGATTTCAGAAGGCCAGAAGATCCGGGCCAGAGCGAACAGGCCTTCACCTTAGCAAAATATTGATTCAGAAGTCCAGCGACACAATAACGGCATGTTTTATCACAAAAGGTGAAAGCTGGACGCTTTGGCATTGCTAGTTTTGACTGAATAAGCGATAATGATAAGCTTCCTCTAGCATGCAGCCGTTTTTCCGTGATGGCTGCACCTGGATCGATCTCTTCCATGCTTTCAATTACGAGGTTCCCCAATTGGTCCCAGCCACCCAGGTCCACAAATATTTTGGCCCGTATTTCCACTCAGGTACACGACACACCATGCGTGAAATGGGGGTTAAGGATTTCCATTAGACAGCATAATGAAATAGCCACATTAAGCCATGCATATCATATAGCCCGTCAAATCTACTGGCCTCCAAACCGAGTGTAAGTAAAGGTTAATTGCTAGTTACTGAGAGCACCCACTTGAAATGCCCTGTCCAGGTGGCAGAAGGTTCACTGTAAATCCAAGGAATTATAACAAACATAGTAGGCTACTGTAGGCTTGGCTCACTGTCCCCTTCTTGATTTGCTCCCGATGCCACCAAAGGAATTTTTCTGATGTTCGGGATAATTAAAGTAATATTTTTGCACGAAACATTTAATCCCTCATCCTCTGTTAAGAAGTTTTCTATAATAGTTTAACTGTGGCGAGAGCTGACATTCAGCAGCATCAACAATCGCCTCTGCACACACACGAGACGAGTAAACCTGTTGCAGCATCCATGGAGCAGCTCAGCTGGAAGCAACATATCCCAACACATTAATGGACCCAAACGAGCGAGACCACTGTGAGAAAAATGCTTGAGAGAAACAGACGAGTACCGTTTAGTCAGTGTAATGAGCTCTCATGGCGCACAGATGCGCAGCGGGTTCAGCGCGCCGCGCGTAAACGATGCGAATAGTTGCATCCTTACCTGTCGTCGGTCTGCCAGTCCCCGAGCAACAGGTCTCGGAACCGGTACCGAGGTGGCAGCGGGAGCACGTCCTTCTCCATTTCTACCATGGTCCTCCTCCTCAGAGTCCAGAAACAGGTAAAACCGCAAATTGCACCTCCACACCGCAGAGGTGGATCCCCTCAAAACCAACTCCGCTCCTCTTCCTTCTGCTACTCAAAGCGGAGATTAATAACGTGCACATTGATACATCTCATGGCAGCGACTTCGACCTCCCACCAAAATGTGGGGGAAAATCAAATCAACTTCTTTCTTTTGGGCAACCCCCTTCGCAATGCGGCTCTACTTTTCTTCCCGCCGAGGCAACAGGTCCAGTGTATCCGTCGGTGCGTATGGGAGGCTCCACTTCTCCTGTGGCAACCACAGAGCAACTGGTTGTCTCCCTCGAACAGCCGCATCCTCCCTGGCTCAGCGACGCGTGGACGCACTGGCCGCGAAGGTGTCATCAACCGTCACGCCGATTTATCATTCCAGAAATAACAATATAACATAATCACTAAAACTACAATATTCTCCACTAACTGGTCTCCTTCTACACATTAATGTGTTATCCAATCCAGCGGGGTAATAAAAACTGTTACACATATGCACAGATTCGAGCGCATCTCAGGTCGTGTCTGAACAACGTTTATGTACATTTCTGCATGGCGAATTCTACTGTTCTGTTGGGTTAAATATTATGGGGCTATAAATCTTTTTTTTTTCTGACCATATTTAAGTGTGAATATATATAACATTTTAGAAACGGTCTTGACAAGAACATGTCCAGTTTATTTAGTGCGCCTTTGTCACCCGAGCTGAGTTTTGTGGCTCTCTCGTCAAGCACCAATATTGTTATCATATTCAAATATACAGTCGCAGCAGAAGAGATTTGAGGAAAAAACCCCCATAAATTTTCACTAAAAACGCAACCGTAACGTCTTAAAAGATGTTTAAAAAATTAGAAGTATCATATTTAATCTGAGGGTGCGCCTTACTGAACAACATGAAGTATCAGCCCAATTCACTCTATGCTATTTATAAATAAATGACAAAAACGTATAATTTAGAGTACTGGCACTTGTAAACTGCTCTTATTATGCACCAAAACCGTCATTTGTGTTGTTGTGCTATATTGCGCAGTTAGATTTGTTTGCCTGCCACTTACTACATTGCACAGATTTAATCTTGCATAGCCTGCGGTAACAGCAGAAGCTGTAATTTAATTCAAATGCGGTGCTCAAGAGGGCCGTTGACTCAAAGCCACAGACAACAGGTGTTATTCAAATTAACTTGCAATGGTTAATATCAATCACGCACACAATGGAGCCAGGATAAGCCAGCGCCTTTGAGAGCTTCAAACAAAAACCTTTCCTCTGATGGTCGATTGTTGCCTAATGAATGGTTGAGGAATTAAAGAATGAAAACGGAACAATTTGATAACATTCAGATGTATTCTGACTTTAGTTTGTGAATCGCCTGGTCTTATTGCAGTCGTGGTATTTACTCACAGACAGCAGAAAGTCTGTCTGTGAGACATTTATACAACATATCATTTAATTTACAGTCAGACTTGGCGCTGTTTTGCCTATTTTGCCCTCTGGTGGTCATCATGACACAAGCACACAATCCGCTGCAAGCTGCATTATTTCATCTGTTCGGTCCGCTGACAACTACTAATCTGTTCACATGTAGGATAAAGCACACCCTACGTGTTCATTTCATAATACCATGGTTTGGGCAAAAATGAAATAACCTCCTACCGAGGATGGAAAAAACATTTCATTTTAAGTGGGTGGTCCTAGCTTTGTAGCCATGGTAACAACAAAAAAGTGTCTGAGCATATCAGAGAGACAGACAGTTCATGTGTTTTGAACCTCATTTATACCCCATTCAGCTTCCCACTATCAGAACACATACTATGAGAGCAATTTGCAGAAGCTGAGTAAATCACGCTTTATCCCTTAAGATTAAGAAACGCCAATTTTTTTTCTCATTGCCAACAAAACGGGCAATGTATATACAAATATAGACAAACCGTGGAAAACAATCATCCATTAAAAAAAAGTCATTAAAAGCTATAAAAATCTTCCAGTCAATGTTTGACATTTAAATCCAATTTTGAACACAACAGGTGCCATTCCAGGTTCTATTCCAGTGTAATGTTGACTGAGGCGAGAGCGTCGACAGCCCAGCTGGGGTACTGTTCAGGAGAGGGAAACATTCGCTTCATGAACGTCTGTATAAACTCAGGAAACCGGCCTTCCACAATGCTCTGTCTCACAGAGCGCATCAGGCTTAACTGCAAAGAGAAACATTTAAATTTATATTGCTGAACATTTCAAAAACAGAATAGGATTGTTGATCTTTTCTGGATCATAGAGGTTCAGGTACATGCCTGTATCTTCAAAATATACTGTATACTAAAAGGTTTCACTAATAATGTTAAATACATGGTAACAAAGGAATTTAATATAATGAACATGGACATCCCAGGGATCAGCCTACTAGTACAGCTTAATTAGGAAGATGAACAAGAATTCTGGGGGTAAAACAAACGTTAACACAATGTCTTTGGACACATCTGTCGAAGAGGAGAATCTTCATTGTTTTAATAGTGCCAGAGCAGAAAACTAAGTTTGTGTCAGTTTGGGGCACATATCCTTAATCATGTCACACACATTTGCATGTCTTTCAAAAAAAAAAAAAAAAAAAAGTATTAAATTAAATTATGTAAATGCGTAGAAGTGGCAGGATTTTAACAGCTAACAAACTGATGCACACACACAAGTTTCTTTCAGATCTACAAGCTGCTTTAAAGGAAATAATGCTTGTGTTCATTTGCAGTGATTGAAAAGAAACATATTTGGAATGCTTTTTAAATTCATTTAAAAATCATGTCCCTGCTTCGATTTTTAAAATAAATCAAATCAGTTGATATTTTCCCCAATATTAATAATAAAAAAACACACCAAACATCAAATAAGCCATATCTAATCTATCTTTTTTTTTTTTTAATCTTGAATTTCATACTCATTGTCCTGTCATGATTTAGAATTTTGACACAAAGAGCACTTTAAGCGACAACCTTGGAATCCTTCATTACCTTTTTGTTTAATTGACTAGAAAATTACAGCAATGATGATGGAAACTGAAGTGCACACATCTTGTTAAAACTTGCTTTTTTGGTCCAAAGAGTCAAGGGACTTCATGTATCCCATACTATAATAAGATTATTTAGTGTTAAGAGATATTTCCAATTCTGACCTGGTAGGCAATGTTGTGGATGGTGATGTGATGCATGGCTGCAGTGTCACTCTTGAACAAAGCATGGAGGTATGCCCGACTATGTCTGAAACAGGAAACAGGCACATTATTAACATCTTCCTTTCCAGCAATTTGCAAAATGCATGTGATACATATACACCGATCAGCAACGACATTATAACCAGTGAATAATACTGATTATCTCATTACAATGGCATCGGTCAGTAGGTGGGACATATTAGGCAGCAAGTGAACACTGTTTCCTTGAAGTTCATGTGTTGGAAGCAGGAAAAACTAGCAACAGTAAGGATCTCATTGACTTTGACAGGTGACACACTGTAATGGATAGACAAAAGTGATTTAAGGAAGAGCCTGTGAAATAGCAACAGGGTCAAGGGCACGCAAGGCTCACTGATACACATGGGCGATGAAGATTAGCCTGTGCTGTCTGATCCCAAAGAAGTGTTTCAACACAAATTTCTGAGGGTTTCCTGATGGTAAACTTTGGTTCATGTCACTCATTCTGACGTTACTTTGACATGTAGCACCTACCTAAACAGCCTCTTTAGTCCCCAGATCTTAGTCCAATCTAGCTTCTGTGGGATATCCACAACAAACAGGTCTGATCCAGGGAGGCACCAATTCACAACTTACAGGACTTGAAAGACCTGCTGCTAAACCTTTTGCCAGATATCATCATGCCTTAATGTGTCAGGGCTGATTCATGCCAAAGAAATGGACCTACATAATATTCAGTAAGTCACTGCAACATCCATACACTTGGCATGCATTCTCCTCCCACAACAATACTATGGCATTGTCTAATCAAAGTATGGTCCCTGGGGGCTGGCTGGCTTTAACAATGATCTCATGGCTTACCTATTGCAGGTGGGACACTGACAGTCTGGGTCTATTGGCCTAAGGTCCTTGGCATATTGCTTTTGTTTTACCTGCAGAGATCCCCAAGGCACCAACGCAGAGCCAAACCTCTGAGGGGAACAAACGTGGCTGTCAGAGATACAACTGAAATCTCTTCTGCATATGGAATTTTAACTAATAATGTTTTAAAGTTATTATGAGTGTGTGTGAAGAGAGCTTACTGCAGTGCGTGTTGGGAACACACAGTCAAACATATCACAACCCAAAGCGACACACACCACAAGATCCACAGCATACCTGCAAAACACATGGATCATACATGCTTGTAGTCGGTTTAGAAAGCCATGGACTCCATTTAAAGCATGCAACAGTTCTCACAGAAGTTTCTCAGTATACAGGCAAACCCACCCCACACCCATGAGATATCGAGGCTTCTCTCGGGGCAGGTGGTCAGTGCTGAGTGACACCATCCGCCAGAAGTCATCTTTCTCCTCTCCCCCACTCAAGCCGCCAATGGCAAAACCGGGAACATCACGTTGAGTCATTTCTACAGTACAGAGATAAGATGTCTAAGGCACAGTTTAAGTTTTTATCATCACTGTTTTCCATGCCAACATGCTGAATGCTGCCAATACTGTTACACAATATTTATGTTCTTTAGCTTACTATCCTGTTCACATCCTGAAACTTTGAGCATAGCTGTTTCCTCATCAAATCAGACTTTAAAGGATTATTGACATTTCTAGATACAGAGAGTGGAAAAACGTGAAACATAAACATATTCAATATGGCCAAACTCCCAATTATTCTAATTGATTTTGAAACCATTTGAACATGATTTAGTCTCTCTTCAAATATGATCAACCTTCAAGCATAATATCAATAGCAGCTATATGGGAAGAGGTGAGGTACCACAGAGTTGAATATTTTTACCATCTAGACAAGTCTTGCGCAGTTCTGCATTCAATCCTCCCTGGATAATAGCAAAAAGGTTCTGTTTGTCTGGATTCTTATTAGCTGCTATACAGCGGTCCAGCCACCGAATGGATCTGTGCATTGCCTCCTCTACCCGTGGTCCTGTCACTGTACTGCTGACCACATCATCTAGCTGCATCATGATATCTGAGCCTGGAAGAAGACAAAGAAAAAAAGATATGGTCGTTTAGGCACAGGAAACATAAGAGCAAAGTTACAGACACTGTTGCTTGATACTGATTTAATTAATTTTACTGCTTGCACACCCAAACTGTTCTGGATGCTGATGGATTTTTCGGGACTTAGAAGGATCTCTTTGCCATCATACGGGGATTTGAATTTGACCCCTTCCTCAGTGACCTCTGAGAGTTCCACAAGAGAAACCATCTGAAACCCTCCACTGTCCTGTAAGCAGAATAAAGTGAAACACAAGATTTCAGTCATCCACCTCTTGAAGTTTTGTGAAAATAAGTCTCACCGTTGAGATTAAAAAAAAAAATTTATGAAAGTTACACTCACAGTTAAAAGATTTCTCTTCCAGTTCATGAATCCATGTAAACCATTGGCTTTCTCGATCAAATCAGGTCCCTGAAAATAGGAGAGTTGAAATGGAAGAACAAATTAAGCAACAAGTCGTCATGTTAAAAGGTCAATCGTAAGAAAAATTAATCTGCTCTCGTTTAATATGATTGCCTACGGGTCTCATGCCCAGGTGGTATGTGTTTCCGAGACAAATCTGACAACCAAGACCCTCCAGCTGATCCACGGTGATCCCTTTCATAGTCCCCTGGGTACCGACAGGCATGAAAACCGGGGTGCTGACGGCGGAGTGTGGCAGTAATAAATCGCAGGCTCTCGCTTTTGTCACCGGGCATTCAGCAACGATTCGCAGCGAGAGGGGAGAAGCTGCAGAAAGTGCTGTCTTGAGGGACATGTTCTTTTCTGAGGGCTTTGTTGCAGCTCCACACTCTATGGCAGCAGCCATGTTATAATGAACATGTGACATCAAGTAGCTGAAATTGACAGTCGCGTTAACCAATCGGAAATCCACGATTTGTTTCGAGTGAAAAATACGCCTTTTAGACATCCAATCATAATGTCAGTCCTGTAGAGGGGCAGCTAAATGAGCCAATAAGCGACTGAATTCTACAGATAAGCTGTCTACGCTCACCGGTTTCGATCGGATGTCGTCTACCTCAACCGGATGGTGTTTGTGTAGAGGAAGTTTTGTTTTCCGAGTTTTCCGTCCGTTTCGACTGACTTGATATTCAGTTAACACGCTCCAAGAACACGAAATGATATTGGTGTGAATTACATAGGCGGTAACCGCTTAAGTATTCCAGGTGTGAATAAAAGCCGGTGTTGTTGGAAGAGGCGGAACTCAGCACTTCAGAATAGCCCGAGTGGGAGCACCTTGCTGTTAAGCTAACGTTACCAATATAGTTAGCGCGGCTAGCATTAGCCCGGGGTCTGCGTTGCGTTGAAGGGGCTCTCCGACTAAACGAAGCCATGGGGAACCGGGGCATGGAAGACCTGATTCCCCTGATCAACAAGCTTCAAGACGCTTTCAGTTCCATTGGACAGAGTTGCAATTTAGACCTGCCTCAGATTGCTGTAGTCGGTGGGCAGAGCGCTGGGAAAAGCTCAGTCTTGGAAAATTTTGTTGGCAGGTGAGTTATAGTGGTTAATTTAAATTAACCACTACGATTATCTTATATTTTTCAAAGCCATTGAATTGTCTTATATTACCAATGGACCAGCAGGTACATTAGTCGCTCAACCAGTACGTAACGTCACTATTGAGTTACGTACTTGTCGTAAACCTGCCATGATGGTGTGGACGGTTGCAGGCTGAGCAACTTGACAGAAAGGTACGCCGTTTACGTGGCAAACCGATGGGTTTAAAATGTTTAACGAAATATCATTCTCTCAGTGCTCAAATTCATGTTTTTGTTTTTGTTTTTTTAACAATGAAATCTTCAAACGATTATGGTGGGTTCAAAAGTACGGTAACACGATTCGGGTGGCTTTTTTTGGGTCAATATCAGTACTTCGCACAATATTTATACATTATAAATTGTCAGTAATTATATTGTGACCCCCTTTTATCTCTTTACAAGTGGACTTTTTGAAAATTGTGACATAAAACATGACACTCATGGTGGTGCTTTATTTTCAGTAAATAGCAGTACAGATGATCGCGTTTTGCCATTCTTCGAAGTCTCAGCTTTGAATGAGAACTTCTTCCTGAATTTCTATTTATAACTCCATGCCACGCCCAAAGTGTTGTAAAGGATTTGAATTTACCAGCCTTTGCAATTTGGACTCTAGGTCACAGCTGTTCAATGGAGGTGTAGTAGGTTGTTTTTTTGTTTTTTTTTGTTAGAATAATTCTGTCCTATGTGGAAGTACAGTGATATTGGAAGGCAAGTAGAGTGCTCTGACTTTGTTAGTTTACATTAGGCTGTGGATTTTTGTGGTATAATGCAATGGTTTTGACCTCAGTGGACTTCTGTCAGAATTCAGCACCAACAGACAAAACTTAGTTCTCTCTCCACCTTCCTCTTTTGTTACTGTTTCTGCTAGTACTTTAGAAATTAAAGAAATGGTCTTGCCTGCTCTCTATTATTTGTTTTGTAAAGGTCAAGCTACATTGGTCTTCAACAGGCTGGTCCTGTTGGATATCACTCAACATCAGCAATGAGCGAGATCACCCTGCAGATAAAGAAACAAAACAAGTTTGCTGTAAAGCGGCATGTTTAGCAGGTTTCCACCCCAATAAAAATACTGTCTGTATTTGTGTGATCACACAATCATACACATAAAAGCAGGCCAGCCAGCCAGGGAAGAGGAAGTACATTTGCTTTTACCCATGGGATGCAGACAGATTTATAAACACACTGGCAAGAGCGTGTTGTAAGTGTTCTTCCGCAAGAGCACACATGCAGATAAGACTACTATTCAGTTCACATTAAATCAGATGAGTGGGATTTTGCACTGAGAACCCTTGAAGCATATCATCTGTGATTAACATGAGACATTTTTGTCTCATGTTGTGCTGACCTCAATATCCCCATGTGTGAGGACCTTCCACTTTCTACCGGTATACACCCATGTACCGGTGACGTACAGACTTCATACAAGCTAATCATTATATTTGAGAGGTGCACTAAGCTATTCACCATCTATCCAAAACATAAAAAATATAACAGCTATTCTGCTGGGGAACTTGAGCGCTGATGAGGTTAAACATAAGTCAAACTACCTAGAAAGTCAAGTCTTGCTTCAGGATCAAAGCACATGGGAGGTGCAAAATATCTCTATAGCAACAGGCAAGCTTATGTTGAGTTTAGTCATTGTTGATCTAAGGACTTGTTTGAGCTCATGAGAAGCTAATACAGGCATCCAATTTCACATTTGTCACTCATTTCAGTCATGTTTCTCAAAGCTGTGAGTGTATGGTTTTGTATGATAATTGATTGACAAATTCTCTGCAATAAACTTGAGCAGTGATGTACTATTGCTGTTTAGCTATGTTTCCACAAGCGGTTTAACAAGCACCCTGTACTGTATGTCACCAATAATAAGCATCTAAACCCTAGATCTGTTTAGTGTTTCCACCACTGATGGTACCCTTAGGTAGCAGGAAGCGATATCTGAACTTTGAGAGTAACCACTTTTCAAGTTTCAAGCAGTTGACTCTCAAATAAAGACAGCTAAAAGCTGAGGAGATGGGAAATCCTACATCAGAGCCACAACAGCCATCTGCTGTGTTTCAATCCCTCCATTTAACAATAGTTATCAGTTATCAGCATGCTAAAGGTACCTCAACAGAGGAATGACAAGAAGAACATAATACAGAGTGGTTCTCTTGCTACCATCCAAGCTAATGAAATAACAATTCTAATGTATACTGAACTGATGTGGAACTGTCATGGAAACACAAGGCATTAATAATAGATTTTGGCTGCTTTACCTGTGAAACATACAATAAGGCTGTTAAAAGCACGAAAATAAACAACTTATGAAAACATGCCAGTAGCTATATTAAAAGAACATATTGAAACTTTGCAGGTCAGTGAGTGTTTGAATGAATGAACCCCCAATTACAGTAACCTTACACAACTGGGAAACATAACCCTGTAGCACAGAGCTACAGGCCTAACAGTGTTCCCTCTAACTACTCACATGCTGTTAACTCTCTTCAAGTAAACCTCACTGTTTAGTCTGCATAAAATGAAACTGGTTTAGGCTCATACTCTTGACAGGACCGGTAAAACTGGGAACCTACCCAACCCTAAGTAGTAAAGGGTTGCTTTATGGGGTTTTCCTTTGGCTGAGGTCTTTTTCTTTGGAGATTGTTGTTTGTGAAAGCTGGGTTTTTTTCC
>KV751340.1:4975589-4993534 GCA_001698575.1 Mola mola
TCTCTTAATGCAGGGAAGGGCCAGATTTCAGTCTTTGGACTTTATGTTTCAGTCCAGAAGTGTAAATGTTCCTTCTGTCTCCACCTGAAGTTTATGCTGATAACACTTGTCTGGACTGAGCCTTTTCTGGCTCAGACAGTAAAGTTACCGCCGTTACTGCACGAGACATTGTGTCACCTCACCTCATGTTCAGACAGGAGATTCCACCTGTGGCGAAACTGAATGTTGCTTCGAGCCTTTGGGAGCATTTGTAGTCAATGCAAACACCCCCTGCAGCCACAACCATACCTAAAAGGGTGATGTTATGCTTTAGAGAACACCATTTTTTTTTCATATTCAGTTTCTTGTATTTCGTTATTTTGATAGTTCCTTAGAAAATAACATATGCACTTCTCTTTCCGTTTTTATCAGGATGTGTTATTATTTTGCACTTTAAAATTTAACCTTAGCCATCTTCTTTATTTTTCATTTTTAAATTACAATTAGTAAATGTAAGCTCAAATTTATGTAGATAAAAAGCATACTTAAAATGTGTGACTCAACTTAAAAGATAAAACTGTAATCCTACCAAATGGCGAGTGTTTGCAAACCTGAAAGAAATTGAAGCTGAAATCCACTATTCTTTCTGCTCTTACTCTCATTTCACATTGTAAATTTAGTGATCCCAACAGACCAAACACAAGAAATGTTTACTAAAAAAAATGACAGGAATTAAAAAAGTAAAAAAAAAATTTGCTCAGGTGTATGTAAACTTCCATCTTCAATTGTAGTCATGAGAAATCAGGGAGCATTGCGATCTCTTGCTCATTGTACTACATTGACCTATTCCCTTGATGTGATTTTGCCTACTGTTCATTCTATGTTTGTCCAGACCAAAAGACATTGGCTTGCTGGTGTGCAGTATTTGCTGGGCTTATCAGCCTCATGTATTTTTGCATGTTTGTATCTTTGGCATCTGTGTGTGTTGCCTTGTTTCGGTTTTCACCAAGGTAACTTAAACAAGGATTATAAATTTTGCTGACCCTTTTAATATGTTGTATAAAACAAAATCTGCTATGCTTTATGGTGGCAAGTATTCTGACTTGTTTGAGACAGATCTTTATCATGACAGATGGAGATGTAAATATCAATATCAGGCCATGGACCTAATATTATGTATGGTGCATAACTTGCATGTCTTAGTGACAGACAAACTATGTCAGTGCTAGATAATCTATCGATGCATTTTGCAAAATATGCAAAATATCCACTGTGAAAGCAGACCAGGAATGATATCCTGTGAGAAAAGTTAATATGCTCCTAACGTTTTCAAGTTTACATTATTTGGCCTGTCAGAATCTCAAGACTCATCTTTATTAACAGTTGCTCTTCATCAAAAAATAGTAAAATACTTGTTGCTGGAGGCATTTCCTGGATTTTAGGAAAATTGCTTATTTATGCAGAATTATATTTAATCTGAATTTTCAGTGAGATTTTACTGGCAATTCTAGTCGTTAATTTGTGGCAACTGGACTCCTTGAAGTTGCTACGAATTAACTACTAGAATTACCATGACTTGGTTGATTGAGAATCTTCACAGACATTTTACTGGCAGTTTAGACTGTAATTCATTTTCACTATAGAAATGACAGACTTATGCCTCCATTTTTGCTTGTGATGTCAGTTTCCTGGTCGAAGCCAAAGTGTCATATCTAGCATTGCAAGCTGGCCTGGGTGGAGGTTACTATCAGATCTTTGACAAGTGCTCTAGTAAGAAAACAGGTTTTAAGGCAAACAGTTGTCTCTAAGTTTAAAGCTGTACTAAATCTTGACATAAAACTGCTATGTCGTTGATAAAGAGTTATATATGTCAGCCTTGCTCTAGTTCCAACTTCCAACAACAATAAAGATTTGATAAAAATAAAGAGTTGATTCCTTAGATTTGCTTCCATCTGTGATAACAGACAACACGTTTATAAAGACAGTGGCAGAGGTCAAAGGGATTTTCCACTGAAGTGTTGGATTGTGGTAGCGCTTGAGAAGACTGTGCCGCCCAGTGACGCTTCTCGCTACCCACACTGACATGCTGTGGTGTGGGAATGCGGGATGCCATAATTATATGTTTGTAGCCATACTAGAGACCAATGGGACAATTTTGAGCACAATTACGTGTCGTATATCCTCCCATGAGAGTTCACAATGACCTCAGAGTTTTGCACTCTTTTTGTCATGTTTGGAAAAAAGAGCTCGTCCAGTTCTTGTTCTCTAGACAAGTAATAGAGAATCAACTGTGGTCTATATCTTCTCAGAGTTGCTTTGCCAATTGAGAAAAAGGCAGAGGCTGTAGGGGCAGTCAGGCAGGGGGAGGGGAGTTGGCTCCTTGCTCTCCCTGGCTTACTCTTGCTTTTCCTTTCTCTTCTGATGGAGGGCAACTCACAGCCTGATGCTCTTTGTTTAGCCATCCATAATATATGACATGATACACAATCTGCTCAGCTTCGTCTATCATTTACAGCACATGAATAATGTAATCCTCTTTCTTCTTTTCAGCGTGCTTTTGTGTTTTATCTAGTATCTGCGAAGACTGACTGGTTCAGTTCTGTACTTTGAGCATTTTTGAGCTTAATGCATGTGTGCTTAAAAAAGAGGTGGGTAATCTAACCAAGAAATAATATTGCAGTCTACTTAATTACCACATGGTTCATGATTTAAATTGCCATTTATTTCTTAATTTTGATGACTTGTATCCCCAGCTACACATGAAACAGCCTGGAAAAAGATCTCCATTTGCACCGTTTAAAACACAATTCATTTAAGGGTGTTCTTTTTTGGCACAAGCTCCTCGGCCACCGTGCTTCTATGAACTAACTAAAACAGACATTGCATTGTTTGCAATACACTACCATATAAGTTGTCTCAATTTAGTTGTCTAGATCATTGGGTTGTTAACATTGTGATTGAATTGGATTATGTAAAGATTTTTAACAGAAAGGAGGTTTTAATTGGGTGTACATTAAAAATTTTGATTTCTACATTTTGGATTGAAAATCAAATGCTGACGCCTGAAAATCACAATTTAAAATTGTCTGATGTCTGCCCTATTTTCTTTTTTATTGATATTAATTTTAAGCCAGTGGCCACTTTTTGAGACAATGGAGTGATATTTGATTGTTGGAAATTCAATATTTGGTTAGTTGCAGAAAACCATTACTACATTAGCACTTTTTGAAGAGGTCCGTCTTGCTGTAATAGTTGTGGTGTTCTTTAACCCCGCCTACCCTGTTGCAATTCCTCATCTAGTGCTTTCTATACTGTCCGCCATGTGGACAAATGCCTGCATGCTCCACATTATGTGCATGACACAGCACTGGTGCTGAACCATAGACCTGTGGATTTTTGCTGATGTAAGGAACATCCAGAATGTTCCCCACTGTTTCACCACAGGGCTCCAGTGAAGGGAGAGAACATAGCGTGACAGCTCTTCTTCTCACTCATTATAGTTGTAAGTTAGCAGACAAATTGAGCACAAGCATAGTTGCATGTTCTTCAAGCCTAAATGTCTGGCAGTAGTGGAGGAAAAGGATATTGTGGGTTGGTGATATGTTAAGCACTAATATGATTGTTTCACAGCCGAGGCTGGTGATTGCCACCAGATGTTTACGTGTGTGTGCAGATCAGCAGAGTGGCCTTTGGGATTTGGAGGGGAGTACAGAAGACTGGGTGGTGGAGACTAATATGAGGCGTGAATAACTTGCTATGTATTTAAAAATTCCTCTGGAACTATGTCACCTTTAAAGGTAAAAAATAACCGATTGTAAGAAAGTTCTTATATTCCTCCTGTAGGATTGTGTCTCAATAATGCGCTATAGCATTAATAGGATTTTCTGTTGTTTCTTCACTTTTGTTTTATGTTCTTTGCAATTCATTGCACTCTGCAGTTAAGTGATGAAGTTTTGCTCACGATTTTGCACATAGCATAATGTTAAGTCGCAGGCCTGAGGCTTGTGTGGTCTTGTGTCTTGTGCAACTTCCCATGGTTGACACAGCCTGAGCTCACAGAACAGCTTAGAGTGGCCATTATTTATTGTATTTAAAGATGATTGACATAACATGGTTCCACTGTCCAGTGACTGCTCTGCAGAATTTGGCTCCAAATGATGTAACTCAGTACAAGATGGCAGGGCTTGTATCCTGGATAATTTTGCTTAGTCTCTCTACAATGGGCAGAAATGGAGACACCTTGTCTGGCCTTATTTATATCAATGTGGCCAAGTGAAACCATGGGCCCGATTGGCAATACATTTTTGTAAAAAATTGCTTCATTGCAAACTTTTGTAACCAGATGCACCGTAAAACTTACTTGTTATTTTCCTGACATTTTCACAAACATGGGTAACTTTCTATGAAAATTGGAAATCACATAGTCCACACTCTGATGATTACATTAAGTCACGTGTTTTGTAAATAATACATTAATTGTATGTCTCAACACTATTTGTTATTTACATATTTTCCTACTTCTTTTGTTTGGCCAATGAACACTATATCTTAATCAGCAGTAATACCCAAGTTGCTACGCTGTGATCATAAATTCCTTATTTTATAATCATAATTTTCACAACTCTGTTGTGTATTTGGTCCGTCTCTGGGAAGCGAATTTGAAATTGTGCCCAAACAAATGAATACATTGACGGGCTAAACTAGAAATTAGGATGGGTGATGTTATAGCTAGAAAGTTGAACATCTATGGATTCCTTAAGCATTCTACTGAGGCTATAACCAGACTTTTCCTTTACAAGTCCATGATATGGACTTGCAGTTAAAACTAATGATCACAGAAAAAGACTAGAGGAGGTTAAAGGCTGTGCTCTTAATTTAACTGGCATTGAAAAGGCAGTTTTAGCATAGGTTTAGCATAAAGAGAAAGCAAAGAGTTTTCTCTTTGAGGTCATCGTGAAAAAGCAGATCGTTTTTCACGATAAACAGAAAGCAAATGACCTATAATATTACAAGTTCTATTTTTAAGTTTGGGTATTCTCTAAACATCAAGGTTGATTGTGCATGATTTGATCTCTAATGATTATTGTTTTGTCACATTTTGTTTGTTTTGAGTCAGTGGCATGCAATAACTACTTTTTAGATGTCACCTTAAAAGGGAATTGAAATTGTCTTATGAATGATTGAACACTTTGTGGTCTCTGTGTCTGCCTGTCTTTTCCCTCAACACAAGCCACCATGTTTTTTTTCATTTCCTTCCTTTTTATCCCTTTTACAACATTTTTGGTATAATTACTTATTTTCCTCCTCTTGCTGTCTATCTTACTCAGGGACTTCCTTCCCCGAGGATCAGGCATTGTTACCCGTAGACCTCTCATTTTGCAGTTGGTCAACAATAAAGCAGGTGAGTTTATCAGTCGTGTGCACAACCACATCCCCATCCCCTTTCATTGCTTCATTGAATATGACATCTCTTTCAGTGCCTCAAGCGAAGCTCACTGTCTGCTATCTGCACCATCATCTCTTTAATTTGACATTTTCTTTTTTTCCCCTTTGTGTCTGTCCTTTGACCATGTGTGTAGAATATGCTGAATTCCTGCACTGCAAAGGAAAGAAGTTTGTGGATTTTGATGAAGTACGGGCAGAAATTGAAGCAGAGACCGACAGGATAACAGGCTCCAACAAAGGCATCTCTCCCATCCCAATTAACCTGAGAGTTTACTCCCCGCATGGTAAATAACTCAAGGCTATTTGTAAATTGCACATAGTCTAAACACTTGGGGCTATATGGTTTATGTATAGAAAAATTTGCATCTTATATTACAAGAAATACTATAGGACAATATACATTTATTGATCATCAGATTTTCTTATACAATTAATGTGTTGTCTATCTAACTAATATGGCAAGTCATGAATGAAAGACTTTCACGGACTTGCATCTCACTTATTACAGCATAGAGTTATTTAAATTAAATTGTTTTGGACAAGAGTGGATTTCCTAAAGCACAGACATGCTTTCTTTCTATTCAATCACTGGAAGTCTGTCACAATTATTAGTTCATGGAAATTCACTGTCAAATTTGAAATGATCATGTGACTTTCTTTGAGTAAATTTAACAACTAATTTCTAAATCTCAGAGGGCGTGTAGTGTTAATGAACTGCAAAACGGATTACAAGTTGCCCTGCTGAAGAAAAAGTCTCCCTATTAAATTGTCGTGATATGAAAGCTTCCTGTACCACACAGGCAGCCATCAGCGTGATAGTGTAGATGTTTGTGGGTGTGTTGATAAAAAGTGAGGAAAATCAAGTTGACGACTGCCTAAAAGAACACATGTATTTCTTTACATACCATCTCAAAAAGTATATGAAAAAACATTAAAATAGCCTGTGAGTTTTCTCAAAAGTGTTTGCTCTTTCATTAAGAATGTTCTTTTTAATCAAAACATTTGTTTATGCTGCATTCTTCACAATATGGTTTTCCATTCAGATCCTCTATCTCCTTAATGATGTGTGTCGTTAAATTAGATTTACTAATTGTTAAATGAATGGTTCTGACAATGACAGCGACACAGCCACATTGTTGCATTCATTATTCATATAACTTGTGTCTGGATTGCTCAGTGCTGAACCTGACCCTGATCGACCTTCCCGGAATGACTAAAGTGGCCGTAGGAGACCAGCCTATTGACATTGAGCATCAAATCAGGGACATGCTGTTGCAGTTCATCACCAAGGAGAGCTGTCTGATCCTGGCCGTTACGCCTGCCAACACTGACCTGGCCAACTCAGACGCTCTTAAGATTGCCAAGGAAGTGGATCCACAGGGTACACAGCTTTCTTCTTGTTCAGAAGTCTACGAGCAGGCCAATAACCACAATTTAGAACTGTTACTTTTATTATGTTATCCAATTAAACATAGAAATCACATTAGACTAGTCTGATGACTTTCATTACCCTTTTCCCCCAATACCCCTGTTTAATTTAGTCTTCTACTGCCATATTTTTTTCAGTATTTCTTTTTTGTTAAAAAAGGAATTTAGCAGTTTCATAAACGGGCCCAAACCCAAGAAAAGTGCAGGGACACGCTTTTCATCTACTTTCCTTTAAGGCATGTAGTTGAAACCAACGCTGTTGAAAATAATTAAACAGTGGGGACTGAATTTATTACAATTTATGATTTTTGGCAGGTATGCGTACCATTGGTGTTATAACAAAACTGGACCTAATGGATGAAGGGACAGATGCAAAGGACATCCTGGAAAATAAACTGTTGCCGCTACGTAGAGGTGAGGATTATACCCACACATACGCATTCACAGGCTTCATTTTGGCTCTTGGGTGACTGTTTGTGTTATTTTGCGCAGGCTACATTGGTGTGGTAAACCGCAGCCAGAAAGACATCGATGGCAAGAAGGACATTCGGGTAGCTCTGGCTGCAGAGAGGAAGTTCTTCCTCTCTCACCCTGCTTACAGACATATAGCAGAGCGTATGGGAACGCCACATCTACAAAAGACACTCAACCAGGTCTGCTGGCAATTCTTTGTCTTTGAATAGTAAAATTATATATTCCTCTCTATCATACCATTGACTCTCCACTGCCCCTGTCCGTTTCTAGCAATTGACCAACCACATCAGGGATACCCTGCCTGGTCTGCGCAGTAAGCTACAGAGTCAGCTCCTCTCGCTGGAGAAGGAGGTGGAGGAATACAAGAACTTTCGTCCAGATGACCCAACACGCAA
Source organism: Mola mola (assembly GCA_001698575.1). Taxonomy (NCBI): domain Eukaryota; kingdom Metazoa; phylum Chordata; class Actinopteri; order Tetraodontiformes; family Molidae; genus Mola; species Mola mola. Next base: position 4,983,311 of record KV751340.1, read on the forward strand.
GACCAAGGCCTTGTTGCAGTGAGTGTACCTGAATGTTCCTGTTCATAACAATGCAGAATACTTGTACTAGTACATCATAGATCGCAGATAGCTTGGTTATGCTGACATTTGGCTGCCATAGTGGATTCCCAACACCCAGGGCAACTGTGTCTGAGAGCAGATATTTGAAAGTTATGACTCAATGTCACAATTACAGCAAGTGGTTAAATCAAATCATATATCAAATCAAATTGTATTTGCATGACCAAAATCTCAAATTACACATTGTCTAACTGGGCTTTCACAAACTACAGATGTGACACCCACTGTCCTTAGACGCTCGAACCACGTGAGGAAAAAGTTAAAAAACCCTAAACAGGGAAAATAAGAAACCGCAGGAAGAACCTCAGAGGAGGGATCCTTGTTCCTAGGACGGACAGATGTGCAATAGATGTCAATTGTACAAAACACAACAACATCATGATAGCAGATTAGTAAGAATGTATGAGACCATGAGTCTTTAAATCCAGTGAGAAATCTCTTGACCCAGAAATGTGTTTCATGATAATTTATCAGGCACCTCTTAAGGCCCCAATCGTGGGCCTTGAGGTTAAGATTGTTAATTAGTTAGAATACTAACTAAGTAAATTAAACAGATTTTTGTAATTAGGTCATCTGTACTAAGACATTACTTTAAAGTGACAGAAGCAAAGATACAATGGGTTGGTGTCACCATTAGTGACTTAAAATAAATTATTTTCTCTTGATTTAGAGCTCTGGCCTCATAATAAAAAAAGTTACATTAATGAACAGTGCTTTTTTGCAGTGACTGTCCAGGAAGGGTATTAGTGCACTTGCAAAGAAAGGATTTATACTTACCACATGTCTGTCATGCTTATTCATCTCAGGATGGTGCAGCAGTTTGGTGTGGACTTTGAGAAGTGTATCGAAGGATCTGGGGACCAAGTGGACACCAATGAGCTGTTAGGTGGTGCCAGGATCAACCGCATATTCCATGAACGTTTTCCCCTGGAACTTTTCAAGGTTTGTGTGCCATGAGGAGGAATGAAAGTTTGGTATTACTTTTTCCATTTTACATTGCCAGTTTATGTAAAATTCCCGAAGGCTTAAGTGAGGGTCATTGGTCACTCTGAGTTAGTAATACAGGTATAAATGGCACAGAATTGGTGTCTTTGTGTATGGAGTTAGCTATTGAGGCATCATGGTAAAGTAACTGACATGCTGTGTGTGTGAGCCCAAAATTGTAGCTTTAAAAGGTAGCTTTCAGCAGTTAGCAGCTCACAAAGAGGAAAGCCATTGTAGAATTTCTGCAAATTGAAGGGTCAATACCAGCTCAGTACCCTTTTTAGTGAGATATAACTTCCATGTAACAGGAATGTAAAATGATCATTAGTACCATGTGATTCCTCTCTGTAGAAAGTGCTGCTCAACATATATGTAAAATGTGACATTACTCCGTGACATGTTGGGTGTCATTCTTAAAGACTACAACTGGGGAAAAAAAAAGTTATTTTAGATTGTGCAACAGAAAAAAGGCCGTGTTCTAATTGCGGTGAGTTTTGGCTTTAGGAGTTTTCACATTAAAGTACTGTCAGTCTTAATAAACATCTCACGCTTCTTGTTTCCCTACTCTCCCAGATTGTGTTTGATGAGAAGGAGCTAAGGCGAGAAATCAGTCATGCAATCAAGAACGTCCATGGTGTCAGGCAAGTGAAGCTGACACAGCAAAAACTCACAGACTTAAATAGAAATTTGTCTTCTGTTTTGCTTCTCTACCGTCATCAAGGCAGTTTTTGCTCTGTAATTTAATTCTTTGTAAACAAGTCTTGACATCAGAGACTAAAGGCACCAATTCAAAGTGACATATTCTGAATTTTTTTCTGTTGGAGGTGAAATTCCTCTATTCCTCCAAAACCCTTATGTCCTTACTACAGCACCCTTTTCTGTCTCCTGAAGCCGTCAATTTGTAGTTTGGTGACGCGTGTATACGTGTAACATGTAATAATGTACTTCACTGATAACGCCAATGTCTCTCACATCTCATTTACCATTGTGTGCTTCATGACATTTACCCCTGCCCTTCTTTGGAGTTTTATTTTTCCTCCCCCTGTGGTTGACATTATGTTAATTTTATTTTTGTTTATTCCTTAACCTCAAATTGTCTTTGTGTGTACCTACTGTGTACCAAGTCATCATCAATCATTTGTTTTGTTGTTTTTTACCGACATGTCTGTTAATTGTCCCATCTTGTCTGTCGCTGTGCCTCTGTCTTTCTGTGCATCCTCAGAACGGGGCTGTTCACTCCAGACCTGGCATTTGAGGTCATCGTGAAAAAGCAGATCGTTAAGCTGAAAACGCCCTGTCTCAAATGTATCGATCTGGTCATTCAGGAGCTCATCAACACAGTCAGGCAGTGCACCAGCAAGGTACTGCAGGTGTCCAGCATCTCCCGACCCAGCCAAAACATGGGGCAGGGGAAACTATGGGTGTGCTAGAGGGTACGCTGCTGCAGAATATTAGCCAACAGCTTCCGAAAACCTCAATCTCAACTGACGAGTTTAGTTCTTCAGAAAGAAAATAATTAATGTTCTGTGCAGTTTGCCCTTGGTCCAGCCCCGGTAGCCCTGTGTGCAAGCAGTGCTGTTGTGTTGTGGAGTGTTGTGACGGGTGACGTGTCGTTGTGGATATGAGACGTTTTGGACATGCGACCTGTCTAAGCATCTCTGATTTCTCCTGGACAAGCTGCAGGTTTCACAGCTCAGACCAGCTAGTTAGTAAAGCATTGGGTGGTCGTACTGTGTAATTTTGCCTTTAGTTGGAGGTTGCATGTGTCTGTCTGACCCAGTTTCAGAAGAATTGCCTCATCAGAAAAGAGGATGTGAAAAACCTGTAGCTTGTCCTCAACTCAAACCAGTGGAGGTTTGAGTTGTCCGTCATCTAGAAATCGCTAACTGAACAAAGACTTTTTTTCTTTTCATTTCTTCTTTTTTCTTCCCTGGCTGTCTTCTTTTTCCTGTTTCCTTAATTTCTGCATGTCCTTTTCTCTCTACCACCATATCAAAATGTGATCTCACCCCATGAACTTTCAGAACGGGGCTCTTCACCCCTGACCTGGCTTTTGAGGCGATTGTCAAAAAGCAGATCCTCAAACTCAAAGAGCCCAGCCTCAAATGTGTGGACCTTGTGGTGTCCGAGCTCACCGCACTCGTCATGAAGTGTGCTGTTAAGGTAACCAGGGACTTGCCTGATAAGATTATAGCATTAAAAGAAAAGGAACTCCTTTTCTCTGTAAATGTGTCTTTGTCATCCCTGTAAAATTTTCACCTGAATGAACTCAGCCCTACCCATGCCACCACACCATCTACGCCCACTGCCTCAAATATATGTTCTGTCCCACCCTTGGTCCCTTCCCCCTTTGCAAAGTCTCCTATCATCCACATCGAGCACAACTTCTATCTGCCAGCTCCTATGTGGTGTTTGACCTTATCTTTCCCTCCTCCACATTGCTTCCTGCCGCTCTCCTTGTCCAAGTCCCAGTCTGGTCTGTCAGTCTCGACAGAGCTGAGTCTGGCTACTGTCCTTTGCGGCAACGGCATTCTTTCATCTCCCTTAACCTGTTGGAAGTTAAGTAATGTCATGTGGGAGATTTAGCACTGTCGCCTCACAGCAAGAAGGTCCTGGGTTCGATTCTGGGTCAGGACGTTTCTGTGTGGAGTTTGCATGTTCTCCCTGTGTCTGCGTGGGTTTTCTCCGGGTACTCCGGCTTCCTCCCACATTCCAAAAACATGCACATCTGGGGGTAGGTTAATTGGTCACTCTAAATTGCCCGTAGGTGTGAATGTGAGTGTGGATGGTTGTTTGTCTCTATATGTCAGCCCTGCGATGAACTGGCGACTCATCCAGGGTGTACCCCGCCTTCGCCCCAAGATGCTGAGATAGGCTCCAGCCCCCCCCGCGACCCCTAACGGGATAAGCGGTAGAAAATGAATGAATGAATGAATGAATGTGGGAGATCATGGCAATAGTCTGGAGCGGTGCGGAGGCAGCTTTATTAGAGCGTTTCCATAGTAATGGAGCTCCACTGCCACCTTGTGGACAGTGGAAGGCGTTGCATACTGCACGCTCATCCTTTCCCTCTGTCTCACCTCATTCTATCATTTGGACTTCTTCAGCTGTCTTCACTAACATTTTATTAAAACTCCACTATCAGCTAGAATTGACAGTCCCTAACATATTGCTATTTGCTTGAAATATAAATTATTCATGATATTTTTTTTAATCGTGTAATTAAATTAACTTCCAGCAACAGCATTGTTTCATTATCCATCAAGTCAACCCTGGCTGATAGTAAATGTCCCAATACCTTGCAGATCACACATTTGCTGTGTATTTTAAGTCTGTCTGTCTGTGTGTGTGTGTGTGTGTGTGTGTGTGTGCGCGTGTGTGTGTGTGTGTATATGTATGTGAGGGGCACGTGTGCAAGCGTGCATGCGTTGGTGTGTTTGGATATGTGTGACACTGAAATGTCACTTGACAATCTATTTCCCTTTTCTTTGTTCTGTACTTATTTTTTTTTCACTCTCCTGTTTTTCTCTGATACTTAGTGGTAAGTCATACTAAACCTCAAGCTCACATGTAAGTGTTTCTGTACCTGTTTCTCTTTTCAATACCGCACATGTGTGTTGTGTTGCTTTGTAGCTCGGTTCATACCCCAGACTCCGAGAGGAGACTGAGAGGATTGTCACCACCCACATCAGAGAAAGAGAAGGGAAGACCAAGGACCAGGTGAGCTGCTAGGTTGTCCATTATATGGGCAAGTCACTCTCAAATCCATTGAGCGAGCTCAGGTCATCCTTTGATGTCTGCCTCTCCAAATGCCTTGAAAATACAATTACTGCTACAAACTACAGTTCATATTTAGCCCCTCACCAATATCACGCAGAGATAATAGTGGGACAAAGTTACAACTCCTATATTATTGTATAAATGGGGGATGGGGAATGTGAAAAGCTGTAACATTATGTGAAAATCGCAAACGAAGCCTGAACACCTTCTGTTCACTGTAATAATGTGCCGCCTGGCGTTGCCTGTCACTGCGTTTACCGATTCTTCAGCTGCGTCATAAGGACAAAAAACTGCATGGTGAGTGATCCAAATTGTCACCTGCTTACTCAAGAGGAAAAATAATTTCCAAATACAAAAATATATGCCTACATCCTTGTTTAATGACCTTTGTTCTAATTATATCCCAGCTATGTATGATTGTGCATTACTATAGAAAGGTATTTGTGTGATTTAGCCACTTGTTTCCTGCATTTATCATTCATTTATGGTTTCAAATCATTCCAAGAAAACACACAAATGACCACTGTTTTGTGTAATTTTGATCCTTCTTGTTTTCTACAAAAGTGTTGTTTTTAGAAGCCTTTGAAAAACAAATCAAGACAAATGAGGGTTGCAGGTTTTTTTGTTTTTTTTCCTCTTAGCTCCACCTGACAGTGAGGGAGGTTGAACTGTTAACTTTATAAATTGAACATTTAACTAAAATTGTTCTCTCAACACATATTCATTTTACATCGACAACAAGAGTCTGACAGACTATATTGTTATGGCTTTGTATAAAGTTTGCTTTAAATGTTAAGTGTAAATGTAATTAGGGGTTTTGTTTAGTTCACGTGTTATATATTGTTCTTTTGCTAATCATGATTATCTGTCTTCAGGTTCTGCTGCTGATTGACATTGAGCTGTCCTACATCAACACCAACCATGAGGATTTTATTGGCTTTGCCAAGTATGTACCTTCCAACTCTTCTAACACAACTTACAGCTTGTTGACTTGAGTCTCAGCAAAGATGGTGTGATCCTGAATAATGACATGTTGCCTGTTGCCTTAGGAGCACTTTGTGATACCATCAATTTAAAAACAGGCCCATAACTTTCAGCCGTCAATACGTGTGAAACCCAGCTGCCCTTTTAGAAAGTTCACAGAATCAGCAACACTTCACTGTGACTGATTGGTACTTATAATTTGCTACAAGTTGTTAGCTGCTGTGCATCAGTTTGATGTAGCATGCTAATTAGTGATCCTGCCACTTGAGACCATGTGTCTCCCTGTAGAGCAGGCAGGTGTTACCGTGATCAAGGTTGCTCTATTTGCTCATCTTCCTGCGTGCACCAATACTCCTACTCCAAATAAAGTCAATCAAGCATGCTTGATTGCTTGACAGATAAACTTCCTGTCTGCTGCAGGCTGTTTTACTGTCACTATAATCAATATTTCCTGCAACAATTGACAGAGAATTGTTATTGTGTTGTTGCTGACGTCGTGCAAAGCACTCACTTTTTTTTTTTAATGGCGATTACCTCTAAGCGATTTAGATATGGTGGCTTTATTCACGTAGTCCTTAGTGTTGCTGTTACAGTAGCATGCAGCTGAGTGGAGCTGCCCTCCTCTGTGTGGGTTTTGCCATTTACCAAGTAACAAAGAGAAATCCCCAATTTGTGCATGTGTGAGGTTTATGCCTAGCCTCTGCATGGCAAATGTACTGCTGTAATGTGTCAGAGGTTGGGGCTGTTTAACGGTTCTCATGACATCACTTTCAGTCTTGACTACCGAAGGCTGGATGATGGTAGCCCCCCGGGGTACAGCAACAACAGGTGGGCTAACAGAAAGGATGTAGGGTTGTATGTATAGTATATGAGTGAGCGAGAATGTGACCCTCTCTTTTGTCCGAGTTCCTCCAAATCCAACTGTTACCTTCTTATATGTGCATAGTAATATGATGATTACGCTGATGACCTCACATTATTGGATTTCTATTTCTCTAAAACTAGTCAACTCACATGAAAAGGATGTAATATATGTATATGAAACACAATATTAGAAGTGATCATAGTTTTATTGCTTTGTTACTTTAGTTTGGGTTTGGTGCGCTGTTATCACCATTTGTCGTGTTTTCTGTCCACCTTTGTGTAATAACAGTGCCCAGCAGAGGAATACTGCTGTAAACAAGAAGAGGGCCATACCCAACCAGGTATGTTTTATCACTCGGTTCTGTCCTTTTTAACAATCCCAGATATAATTACATATACTGATGCCACCCACTACCACTTGATTAATCAACCATGTGAATAAACCTTACCTCAGTAATAGCCCATAGGTGTTAATCTATCTTGACCTATGTATCTGATAATAATACCTCCCATGTACATCTGCTGGCTGAACACAGTCCCAGTCTTTTCTAATCCTGATATTAAACTGACTGGTCTTTGTTCATAATGTTGTAAAACTGGTGCTTGTCCTTTTCTGTTTTATTCAGACAATTATTTAGCCATGTTTGCTTTGTTTCAGTTTGTGTTTTCAAGGTCCTGGTCTACGTTTATGATAGGCAGCTTTAGAGATTGCAGTTTCAGTGAGGGGGAAAGTAGCTTTAGTGAATTCAGAGAAGACACATCTTCCCTGCTTTTCTGAAACAAACATTTTTTTTCTGCAGCTATCATTAATTGCTATTTGCATGTCACTCAGGCATCTTGTTCTAAAGCAATGCAACAGTTAATTTTTCAGAATTATGCTGGTTGGTTTGGTGCCCTCCCATTAACAAACAAGCTTTTTTTGTATTGAAATATTGAATATGCATGGACTTCACTTCTATCTACTCAGCACCAAATATGACATAACCAAGTTGTGTTATACCTGAAGTAATTCTAATTGCATGTCACTCTCTTGGTCTGTCTCTCTCCCTCCCTCTCTTTTTCTCTGGTTGTCGTTTGGATTCTTGCCCTCCGTTTCCCTCTGAATTTTCTGCCTTCACTCTGTCATTCTCTCCATTTCACCCTCTTTTCCTTGAACATTCTTTGTCTACTATCTCCTGCACTTCATTTCTTTATTTCTCCTTTCAACTACCCCGCTTCTCTGAACCTGTCCTCTGTACTTCATCTTTACCTGCTTGCTTTCTTATTTCTTCTTGCTGTGATATTATACTGCCCCTTTTGCTTTAATTTCCCATCCCCCCTCTTATTACTGCAGGGTGAGATTCTGGTAAGTACCTTACAGATTTAAACCACACCCTGCCAGGGGGCAGCAGGGGTAGGCCATGCGGAAGAACTGAGGCCATCATGCACAGGTCAGCCAATATGGTTAGGCTAGAAAAGGCAAAATACTGTGAGATAAAAGAATAAACAGTATCTTGTAAATAAAAGAATTGACACCTTATACTGTAACAGACTGTATCACCTTTCTGCAGCTTGGCGGACTGGGAGAAGTCCATGAGGAGAAGGTAGAGTCTCTAGACTCATTAAACATCAATTGCAATTCTAGAATTAGCACGCAGTTACCAGTAATTAGTAACTGTCTTTACAGTAATACTAAGCACTTGCTCTCATAATTCTTGGTGTCATTTTAACGAGACGATTATTGTGTTTAATTGCACACATTTGGGCTGCTACTAACATTTGTACCCTTTTCCACCAAATATTCTTAATGAGATATTAATTAACTTACCCTCACATAAAACGGTGGTATTTTGTAATCCTGTGCATTATTAAGGACCACAGAGCACAAACAGAGAGCAAACTGGCACCCACCATGGACGGCATCAGTTTTAATGTCTTCTGGTTTATACCCCTGCTGCTACCTCATGCATGGTGACTCAGAGGTTTGCCTTGTGAGAATCATCTTAAACATCAGTGGAACAAAATGGCCAGGGGAGTGGGGAGAAAATAGATTTGCAACAACCTATAGAATTAACTCAATAACTATTTTTCATGAATGTCTCATCATTTCGTAAAATTTCGATGCATGTTAACATACTTTTCTAATTGAACTATGTTATATCACGTTCAAATTCACTTAAACTAAATTCACTTCTTTTCTAAACTACCTACCACTCTATATTCAGAGGGGATCAAAATCTCTTAAGTTTTGACTGGTTGTGGCTTTGGGATATATTTTAAGATAACATTTTTGAAAATCCTATAGACATTTCTCTATTTTCATTCTTTACTATCTTTGTAAACTTAATTTATCAGGCTTTATTGTAATTGTAAAAAAAGTTCTAATCCTTGTGATGCTCATATTGGCAGAAATGGATAAATATTTCATGGCAGTCGCCTTCTACTGGCAAACAGTGTTTGAGCAAAAGCATCTCATCTCTGACACCCTCATACCTCCCCGTTTTGTCTTTCTCAGTGTCAATGTTGTAACATTTCCAATGACTTACACACAGAAGATTAGTTTCTGAAAAGTTGTTTTGTTGCCAAGGCAAACTCCTAGTGTAGCTCCTATGTCATTGTGTCCTCTGCTATGTTTTTGTTGGCAATTTTTAAATAATTAACCTTTTTTTCATAACTCAGTTCATTCCTTTGCTGGATGAAGAGGGAGTGCGGGAGAGAGGTCTGATGCAGACTTAAAAAAAAAAAAGACATTTCCACTTTGCACAAAAGCACACTTTGACCAGAAAAAAAGATAGAGCTGTGAGAGGTCCTCCAAAATACATGGCATATTTTCCTAAGAGTGATTCTCTTGACTCAGCCTCTCAATTTGATCTATTTCCTCCCTCTCCATCTCTCCCTCTACCCTCTATGAGCTCTACTAAATCAGTTAATTAGACTTAATGTATTATTTTTTAACACAATTTCTTCTCCTCTACTCCTGTCATTTTCACTCTCTTAACCAGGTATTAACCCCTTTTTACGTATCTAAGTTAACCTCATTGACCATGATTTAATAATATTTTTATAACAGCAGTGCATAGTTGCTAGCTGTTACTGACCCACTGACAATAACATACCACCGTCGATCTTTGGTCTTTGACTCTGTGTCGGGGCTCATCATTGTCTCAAAACAATCTGGTCCTGTTTGTTGGTTTAAGGGTTTGTTTTATTTTGACTGAAAAGGGAAAAGGACAGCATCCATTGTCAATATTTCCATTATTATGCACATTACAGACAGTGTGTGTTACTGTCCTATGATAATTCTGTGTTGCATTGTCAATTAGTTTGGCATTTGTGCTTCTATGCTGTAGTTTATATGTAAGTAAAATTAGACTCACAGACACAACAATGTTGAATGTCAAGGTAATGCAACAAAACAACCAATATTACAGTGAAGTAGCAGGTAAGAAGGTAAGATTTTTTTTATTAGTGCAAGTTACAGTTCGGTATTTATGGTGGACGACTTATCGGGATCTCATATAACCAGTGGATAAGCTCGATTGACAAAACTCT
>KV751340.1:4993546-5022157 GCA_001698575.1 Mola mola
CCCACAACGTCTCCTCACTGTGCAGGTGATCAGGAAAGGCTGGCTAACCATCCACATCAGCATCATGAAGGGAGGCTCAAAGGAGTACTGGTTTGTCCTGACTGCCGAGTCCCTGTCCTGGTACAAAGATGAGGAGGTGAGGGGGATTTATGTCCACTGGACACAGAGGGAAAAGGCAACATAAGAATATAATGTTGAATTGTTGAATTTTGTGCTGTTGGATCAAGTATCCAAAGTGGACATTTGTTGGCATCTCTCACAGTAGTTGCAGATGTGTTGGTGTGTGTGTGTCCCAGCCCAGCCTAACCAATGTGCAGACTACTGTTCAGCTCTAGCCTGATGAACAGGTAGTCTGAACACTGGGCAAGCGGGGCGGGTGAGAAGAACTTTTATGGGAGGAAGGACCCTGAGGTCATTACGACTGCAGGTCACTACCCTAGGACAGTAGGACAGAGGACACGGAGAGTAAACATTACAACAGTGAAAGCATTGCATATGGAAAAAGCCATGAACATGGACAAGCTAAATATCTGGAGCCATACTGAAACACCACAGTGCGTTTTTTTTTCCTTAAAAATGTATTCTGCCGTGTCAGGCAATAAATCTACACTTGGTTCGGCCTGAATGCCCTCTTGGGTAAATAAGTACAGTATGTGCACACTCAGCAAATTGCTCTACACTTTTCCCATAGAATAGACCTTTTCAAAGGTTGTATTCAAGGATTCGCAGATAAAAAATTTTGTACAGGGGATGTGTTAGTGCTCTTTACGTGATTTAAAATTAAGTTGGTGTGTTTTACCGATCGCTTGATTATAAGTCAATTTTAAATATGTTAAACAGGATGGCTGTGACCATAAGGGCATTCAGTGCAAAAATAACATTGTAAGTGCCTTACTCACCACATGATCAAGGCTTCAGTTGTATCTTATAGCGAAGTAAATAGATCCACTTTCTTCAGTGCTAAACAAGAACTGCTGATCAGTGTGCACAAACACCTACTGGAAATGTTGCATTTTCATGTTAGTCGGCTTTCGCGGAGAAGCGAAGTGAAATGAAAAAGAGAATGAGTGAGGGAGGATGGTGGAGGCAAAGTGACGTGGCAGGCGGGCTGAAATGTTCCAGCCGGGATCTGACTTTGGAATTTGCAGGAAATCGTACTGGGTTACGGGGGCTGAGAGTGGGGGTTGGGGGGTGGTTGTGTGCGTATGTGTGTATACGCTTGTAAATGAGTCCTCCGCTATCCGTCTGTATTTGGATAGTTGGTCACATCCGTACAAGTAAACCCAAATCTTATGATGCTTGTTTATTTTGCTCGGGCCTACCTACGTTTGTTTGTCTTTGCACGTGTAGTTAAGTATTTGGCTCTGTGTGTGCGCGCATCCTTTGTGGGGGCGGGGAATGTGTTGAACTTTGAGTGATGTAACTGTTGGATCTTGGCCGCATTCTGTGTTAATGCAGACGTAAATGCTTCCAGATGTTTCTGCTCAACAGTGCAAGCTGGCACCCCTTCCCCCCCGACTTCCCTCATGCCCCTCCTTTTCTCCCTCATTGTGCATTTCTCCATCTTACCAGTTTCGTTGATGTCCTGGTCCACACACAGGAAATGCATTCCATCATATACTGTATACATTTGCTTGCTTTATGAAGATATAACTTGTCTGTTTTAAGTTCATGAGTTTCATGCACATTTCCACTGTCTGTCCATTACCAGGAGAAGGAAAAGAAGTATATGCTGCCCCTGGATAACCTGAAGATCAGAGATTTGGAGAAAGGCTTTATGTCCACAAAGCAGGTCTTTGCAATCTTCAACACAGAGCAGAGGTCAGATTAGGCTGTTTATAAAGTGCACAGTACTTTATCTGTGTTTGTTGTGTGCATTTGGTGAGCTTACACAATCACTCGATTTGTCTTTTGTTTTCGAACAGGAACGTGTACAAAGATCTTCGTCAAATAGAACTGGCCTGTGAGTCCCAAGAGGATGTGGACAGCTGGAAAGCATCCTTCCTCAGGGCTGGAGTATATCCGGAGAAGGACCAGGTATCTGGTTTGGTTGGGATTTCTGCTTCTGATAAAGCTATTTATTACTTAATGTTAAATTAGTCATTAACCCATATACTTTTATATTTCCCTTTATGCTTTGAGGCTCTTCTCATATTTTCTACTTCCAACAAAGTGTAAACATGCTTGATGTACTTGTGGTGTTTTTATTGTTTACATCTGTGTTGTGTGTGTGTGTGTGTGTGTGTGTGTGTGTGTTAGGTAGAGAATGATGAAGCTTCCCCTGCAGACACATTCTCTATGGACCCTCAGTTGGAACGGCAGGTGGAAACCATCCGTAACCTGGTGGATTCTTACAGTGGCATCATAAACAAATCCATTAGAGACCTCATGCCCAAGACCATCATGCATCTCATGATCAACAATGTGAGTCCAGCAGTTGTGCGTTGTATTTTACAGTAAAGAAGGTTTTTGACCACAAATTTGTTCCGTGCAGTGTATACCACCCAGCATATTTGGTGCATTTGATACTGTTCTTAATGTAAGCGGGAGTGATCGGTGCATGGTGCCCATCCTGCAGCAGTATTTTATACAAGCTAAACAAAACTCTTGATAGACATATTGCCATTATACAGTAAATTTAGCATCCTATCTTAGTTATTTTGTTCATAAAAGTTATGAAGTCTGAGATCAGATAAACTGTTGATTAGGTGTTACTATTGCTGCTCCATAGAGATGTGCAGGATATATTTTGTTGCTCTTATATTAGAAGCAAAAGTCGTGGTATATTTCAGGTTAGCACTTGATAATAAAGTTAAAGATGAATAATAACAAATTTTAAGATTCATGCTCACAATGACTTCTCCAGCATCTTTTTAGTAGGTTTTATTACTTTGGTGATCTTACTTGATAGCTTCCAGAAATTCAGCACACTAAGCCAAAACTTGGTTGATTGTCCAATGTCCACTGTGCATCTAATTTACAATGGTATTCTGTTATATTAACATATATGAACTATTACCAATCAGTCATTTTTGCTCTTGTTGTTTAAAAATCCCATTCTTTCTTGACTTCTTTTACATTTTTTCACTTAACACTACTGCTGTGCCTTATGTGTTAACTGTCAGTGTTGCAATGATCCCTCCTTCCATTTAGGCAAAGGATTTCATCCACTCAGAGCTGCCGGCCTACCTCTACTCCTCTGGGGACCAGAACAGCCTGATGGAAGAGTCTGCTGACCAGGCCCAGCGGAGAGACGAAATGTTACGCATGTATCACGCGCTCAAGGAGGCGCTGCACATTATTGGGGACATCAGTGCCAACACCATCTCAACCCCAGTACCACCACCTGTAAATAACAACTGGATCCAAGAAGCCAGGTGTGAAGGACCTCAGTAGCATTTAGCTGAGTTTGAGATTTAACAGCTGGAAAATTTTGAATTTGTGAGAACAATTACAGGGATAAAAAGTCAGATCTTTTTACGCTGTAGAACTATGTCTGTCTCTTGGAACAATTACAGAAAATATTTGCACTCAAATCAAAGTTTCCTCAAATCATATGCATAAGCTCCAGCACTACAGGAGAATCAGAAAAATTTTTAAGGTGCCTTATAAGGTGTCAGTTTTATTTGTATCCTCCTCGCAGTCCGACCCCTCAGCACAGGCCGCCTCCTGCAGCAGCCCCGGTCCCAAGCCGTCCGCCAGCTGTTCGGGGCCCAACACCAGGACCACCCATGAACCCTTCTCCTCCATTTGGGACTCCTCTCAGCCCCTCCCCCGCCTTCGGTGCACCTCCAGTCCCCTCTCGCCCAGGCCCTCCCATCAATACCTTCAACAGCAACCAGGATCCTTTCAGTGCGCCCCCACTGATCCCCTCCCGGCCAGCTCGTGTCCCACCCGGTGTACCCAGGTACAGTCTCGTGGTTATGATGTGAACATCAATTCCTTCTGTATATTATATGCTATATTTTTTGCACTGTATTTGTAATGATTTATCACTAATATGTCATCTTCCTTCATCTTACAAGAGTCCCAGGCATCGTTTCTCACTCTCACCAGTTCACCAGTTGTCCCATTTTTATATTTAATATCATTCCCTGGCATTCATTCTCGTTTCATTAATTTCCCTCCTGTTCTTTTCCTCTCCCTCTATCTTCAACTTCACTTTCTGTCTGGGTTTTTATGGTTTCTTGGCCGTTTTACGTCTCACTTTTTCTTCTGTATCTTCTCTCCTTGTTGCAGCCGAAGACCCCCAGGCGCTCCTTCTCACCGGCCTACGATTATCCGCCCTGCTGAGCCCTCCCTGCTAGACTAAACCTGTGGCCAAGTCCAATTAAGTGTGCGTGCTCGTGTGTGTCTGCACACCGAAGGACAGGGCGGGGGTTTGGGGGGAGAGGCCGATTGATAGCGGTGCATAATGTGCATTGTCCAGCCACATTAATGTTTCTTCAAGCAATGTAATGAGCTGCTAATACAGTCTTTATCAGTGCACGTGACCAAGACAAAAGCCCGTAACCACTTGAATAATACATTTTACTGCTCTGTGATCTGCAGGATGCATTGAACTTCTGTCAATAAGGAGCGATGTATCCAATTCAGTTAAAATGCTTTTTAATTGTGATAACTGGTTTGTTTCCTCGGACAAGGTTCCCAGCAGATGCTTTTTAAAAACGTTGATAACTGTCACAGGCTGGCTTTCCTCTCCCCTGCCTCTCCCCTTTTAAATAGGCCCAGACCCCCAAGTCTTGATCTTTGTGTAATATACACATTTACCCTGTTATTATTGTTTTACTGGGTTTTCATTTTCTAACCGATTTCATACTGGAAAAAAAAACCAATAGCTTATAATCACTGTTATTATTTTGGTGATGTCAGTTACATTTTTCCCCTTGTGTTATTTTATTTGAGTGACTTTGTCCTTTTTAATGACCATCATAAATGTAGCGTTGAAAGTGAAATCCTAATGGCAGAGAAAACAAAGCATAAAAAACACACACAACAGAGTAGCATGAGACTGATAGAATAGCTTCAGCCTGCAACCCCATCTGTGAATGATCCCTCCCCAATGAAATGATGTCACACAGATTGACTATTAAAATTCAAGCACTTGTAATCATGTAGCCTTTCAACAAGCCCCTCGTAACAAACATGATGTCCATTACTATAACACTATGCACAAACCCAGGGAGAGGAAAAGAAACGGACTGAAGGCTGTCTGTAGATTGTGGTATTGCTCTCTATTCACTGTTTCTGAGTTGTTAAAAGTCTTGAATTTTATTTCCCTTCAACCTCAGTTAACGTCAAACGAGATGCTCAGCCTTCAGGTGGAGGTGTTTCATTCCTTGATTAGCTGATATGGAGCAGGGCACGCGGCACACTTTACCCTCGGAGGACAAAACTCTTTGACATGTTGACAGGGAGGCATCCGTGATCTGTGATCGGGTCTATGACGATGGTGTTACACAGTGAGGAGGGTTTAGTTGTCATGGTGATTCATTGTCGCTATTCGTTCTCCTTCCATGCATTAAAAATGTCACATATATAGCTGGCCTATACTGGGGAGCACTTGGATTTCATCACAGGGTTAAAAATGTTCTATTGAATTTAATCAAAGTTCAAACATTATAAAATGTGATTTAGGTTGTCTCATTCAAGGAAGCAGTAACACTCATTTCATAGATCAGCTTCGGCTGCAGGGGAAAAGAGAATGGTCATCTCCAGATCCATTATTTGTAACCTGGACATTTTCCATTTTATTTGATCTGTGGGTTGCAATTTTCTCAGCTCTGTGCAGCTCAGCTCCCCAGCTTCTTCTGAAGTGCTATTTGGGGTTCTGCAACAGGGATAAACTATTTAAACAGTTGCGTGTTGGGAAGGTACTCGGGCCTGGAAATTGTGTACACATCACTGATTATTTTAGATTATGACTACCTTTTGATTGCTCCTTGAGGGTATTTGACCTTTTAAAACCAACTTTTCACATTGGCGTTTTAGAGGGAAACCAGCAGGGGAATGTCATGCTACTAGCATTATTTTTCTGGTTTTGGTCTGATCAGTAGTGGCGGTGAGCAGGTGGTGGGAATTGTGGTGTATCTAAGCACACTGTCTAAAGAAGCTGTATAGACTTATATCTCTTCTCAGAACAGAGGCTTAATTAGTCTGACAAGAGAAAGTAAAATGCAAATTAAAAACCTGTCCCAAGCTACAGACTCTAGAGACAGTGTGTTGTTTCTTCTTCCCCCATAATTTTCTTCAGGTCTGGCTTTCAGTGACAGTGCCAGAAGGAGCAAAATGTATAAAAACACAGTTTTGAATTTTTAGATTGAAGCTCCCTAAAAATAGATCATCCACAGCCCTGATAGTCGAAAGTTAGTAGTTAATATGATGAAAACCTGAAAACCTCTTTGCCAAAGTTTGTTGAAATTGCTTTGTGCCTGTCACTTCAGCCTGTCCTTGAGAAGCCCAGACTGTAAATGTCCTGTAATACATTAGGCTGTGGCAGCACTGCATTTCTGCCTTTCTGCCTAATGGATGTACCCTGCCGCCTTCCTCTTCCCCTCTCCTTTCTGAACCTGGTTGAAGGGGTTGGAAACCTGCAAAAAATCTTCTTTTGTTTGTTTTTGTTTCGCAGACAGTGTAAAGTGCCTCAGTAGCAATTATTTGATTTGAATAAAAAACATGAGTTGATATAGAATGGAGAATAAATAAAGAGGTGTTGTGTATAATAAAAGGGACTGTCTCTGGGGGCTGGTGTTTCTTTGTGTCTTGTGTGATCCACTTTTTCCCCTTACTGGCGACTCAGCGCCCCCTGTAGTTTTCTCTTGCTCTTCACATGCCTCCCTCTCTTCACTTGAACCCAACAGAGTAACACAGGTCGGCCAACGTTCACATTTCAAAGCTCTTCTGGTAACCATCTGCTTTACAGCAGCATTGCTCACACATGTCACAGTCATTTAAGATGGTGCATTTTTCAATATTTTATCTCATTTTCAAAATTTTGTCCCTTTCCATTTATCAAAGGAAGGAGACAAAAATTGCAACTTTGCCCTAATACTAGCCTGTTGTACTAACTGGTAATTTGTGAGTCATTTTGATATTTACACTGCCTATTGAAAGAATTCATCTGGAAATGTTTTTCTCTGAATCAAAGCAAATCTGCTGTTTTAAGACAGCTAATTAAATTCAATGTTCTAAAGTGCTTTCCAAAGTTTTGAATTTTCCTAAGCATATTTCAAGACCAGAACTATGCAAAATGTCCTAAAATCGTCATCTGTAACATCTGTATAATGTAATTTTCTTTGAGCTTCAGAAGTTATTCTTAGTGCAGTGTTGTTGAATTAGAGTGGAGAGTTGATCTCTCAAAGCCCTCTCAGTGCCTTGTCAAGAATGCCCCTGCTGCTCCAGTGACTGGAGCCTCTCATATTTCCTGTCAGAGTGCATGTCGGAAGGTTTAAAGATTAACGTTGGTTGGTTCTTCCTGAACAGGCGCCCGGCTCACCGTCGAAACCAGTGGTGACCTTGACCGGCGTGAAGTGGACATGACATGACTTCAGTCTCTGACTTCACCAGGACTGCATAAGAACTACACTTCATTTACAGCTCACTCACAAAAAGTTACTGCCATTACAGTGTACAGACTTATAAAGTTATGGAGGCTTTAAAATAAGTTTAGTGAATATTGTCTAAAAGAGTTCTGAACACTAAATATTTGCTAAAATGGTCTAATGTGTAAAGTCTAAGTAAATTTAAAGCACACATATCAAAAAATCCAATTGTATATTTACAAATATATCTAATTTTACATATTATTGACCTCGACCACATAGAGTGCCAAGTTCTTCACTTGTCCTGAAACATGATTTGATTCATTGTAGACGTTTCTGTTTGCTGACAAAGAATTACATTTTCTACAGAAAATGTTGATGGCTTAGAAAGCAGTGCAGATAGAGGATGTTTCCACATTAAAACAAAAACGCTGGCAGTAATTTCAAGGCACAGTTGGTTTTACCTGCTATATACAGCATGTTTTTACCAACTAAATGCAGGTAATAAATGACTGCAATGTATCCAAATAACAGCAGAGAAGTGAAAGTTTCAGCCATACGACTTCTTTGCTGATTGCTGTTTATTTTAATCACAGTTAAGTCTTAAAAATAGCTTAATCCTTAGTGAAAAATGTTTGTTTTACTATACTCGGGAAGAGAGGTTTTTCTGATATCTTGGTTTTGTTGGTGAGATAAAACATAGCTCAGAGTCATTAATGTTGATCTGAAATGAAATAAAACAACATTGAGACCAGCTGTTTTCTAGCATTGCCAATGATGTTGACAAATGTGCTTCAATTACATGTGTGAGTGTTTTCATGACTATTTTATACATAGTATTCACATAATACACTAAACAGGTTTTCCAGTTGGTGTGTTTGGAATTTACAATGTTAAAAAAACAAAGCAAGCTCATTTTGGCTACAGTAAAAAAAGTTCTGACATAGCATTTCAGCTCAGGGTTTTTGGTCAAACTTTCAAGTGTTAGCACATTGATGTTCTGCACTGTCACACTTCTGCTGGGGCTATGTGCAGACCCGCCGTGTGTCATCTAAACAGGCGTCGCAGGGTATAGATCTGAGTGGCTGCAACAGCGAGCATGACAAGCAGGTTGAGACAGGACCAGAAGGACACCCGCCAGAGGTTGTCCTCCAGAAGGTACCGGTCCCGGGCCTCAAAGGCTCGCAGTGCGGTTTGGACCTGGCGGCTCCTCTCCAGCTGCCAGTACACTAACTCCATGCTTGCCTGGAAAAGAAGATAAAAGTCTGTGCTGGGGGTTGCGGACATTAAAGAGAATGAAAGGACAGTGCAAGTCATTTTTCCCCCCTCACCCTGATGTCTTCCAGTTTATATTCCACCGAGCCTGCTGGCATGTCCACATCCAGCCACTCATCTTGACCTCCACCCGAGCTGCTCTTGCCATCAATGATGACCCTAAAGAAGACCATCTTCTCTGACAGTTTGCTGAAGCTGTTGTCAAAACACAGCTGGTACTCTCCAACCTCTAAGAGATCTACCCTGCCGGGGAAAATATACACTCACTATGATGACACAAAGAAATTATAAAAAAATTAGAGGGAAGCACTCAGAGAGCGTAGACGTCCACCAAGACCAAACAATTTTACCCACAGCACAAACATTGTGTTACAATAATTAGGATGGAGTCAACATGCTGCTTCATATTAATGATAAGTCTATAGCCTTATTATTTATCCCACAATAGCAACTTAAACTTACTCTATCCCATTAAAGTCATAAATTACATCCAGACCATCGTCTGGATCAACATCAAAATCTGCTCCAGTTGTTTCTTGGGACATTTCCCACCTCTCCTATTTCATCAATATCCATCCATAACTTTTTTTATTTATCCCGTTTACGAACTAAATAATAATTAAACTAACTGAAGAGGACTCAGGGACCATAACGCTCCACCTACGCACCTAAATTCCTTACAACATAAGCTCCCCAGTAAAAAATGCTTACTGTTTTTTACTGGGAGCTCATATTTCTGCTTCCTACCAGATTGTGGTATTGGTGTTTGTTTTGGGCATTCCTAGGTGTGATTTTTAGGTAAAGAGGACATGAAAACATAAAAACATAAGTTCCTTAGCGGGGATAATACGTATAACCATAAGTGCTTTTTATATCTGTTTTTGTAAAATGCCTACACAGTTGCAAAGGGAGAGAGGCTGTGAAATTGTTGAAACCAACCACTCGCTCATGAGTGGAGAAATCCACTCGGTGCTGACTTGGTGTTTGCTTATGATTAACTAAATGAGTATTACAGGGACCGGACATGACAGAGCATTTCCATTACCCACATGTGAATTCCATCTGATCTTCTGAAGTCAGAAACCAGCCGGTATCCTTTGGGTGAGATGATGGCAAAGCCAACACCCAGACTTGACCCAGCAATCACCTGCAGAGCAGATAGAAGGACTGCGATCAGTAATATCAGAGTATGTAGGCCAACTGTCGGAAATTCATCTTATCATGTTCTCATTAACACACTACTCAGTGACACTCTCACGGCTTTGCTTTTTTAACCAAAATGTAAAGTAATAAAAACACATCCCAAAGCAACTTTCAACTTTCGGCCATTCTGGCTGCAGTTTTGACATCTGTTGAATAGTGGCGAATTCAGGAAGTTTGAGGGGCAGGAGCGAAAATAATTAAAAGGGCACCAGCTGTATGTGTTGGGCTACCAGTGCACAACAATTCCTACATAAAGACTCTGTCACAGCTGATATCGTCAAAGAGCTGCGTGCGCTGCGTCTCCCCCTGTCATACTGATGAGTAAACCGGCTCAAAACATTGAATTAGATGTTTTACAAGCACCACAATGTACGTCTGTTGAATGTACGGCCAGAATCAATATTCCGCTGGTGGATTTAATTTCTGCAGCATTGTGATAGGATCACTACGGTGTCAGAGCAACCAGCAGAATCTCTGGCTGCAAGCAATTAAATGTCTTTACTGGACTGAGGACATGATCAAAAATGCTTGTGTTTGCAGTGCCTTTTTTTTTTAATTTTTTTTTTATATCAAGTACAATGTTTATCTACGTCACTGGAAAGCTTTAAGTGTTACCTAAACTGCACACTGGGTCTATATAGTGAAATAATTAGTTGGAAGTGAACTTCTATAACACTTTGTCTCTGAAAGCACATCTAATATGACACTTTATCATGTTTAACCTATGCCAGGTGCATCAGAGGGCACTTTTGTATCATTTTTTCGAACATCAGATGTGGCTTGACTAGAGCTTGACTAGCACTGTACACAGTTAATTCAGTTCCAGTGAAAAGACTCCATGCTCAGTGACTGCACCCTAATTCTAATCACCAGTTGTCAGAGGGTGCAGCAGCAATAGCAATGACTGTGGTGAGATCATAGGAGGCGAGCCAATGCAAAGGTCGTGGCCACAAAATGATCAAAGTCAATAAAACATGAAAACACTTTGCTTTTGAACCTTAAGTGTGGCATATTTAAATTTGCTAAAAACAGAAAAATATCTACAAATATAATATGTATTCGGGTTTTGCATTTGCATTCCAGTTGAAACTATTCATAGTTGATTTATGTTTTGAAATGCAATTAGAGTGTAATTCACTCTTTTTGCACGGTGAAAGTTTTATTGGTATACTGTGTACAATCTGTACATGTATGGAGGAGGCCTGTAATGCTGACTATTGCAACCATTTATCTTCGTTTCTTTTCCAACCTCACCACCTAGACGATCAAAGTCCAACTCCTGCTCTCTTGTTTATTAGTTACACATTATTCATAAGCTTTTAAAAAGCAACTCAAACTGTCTTTGTCTCTAGACAGAAAAACAAAAAAGAAAAAGAGAGAACATTTTTATTTACCTGGTATTCGACTTGCATCCTGGTATCACTCATCACGGTGGTCTGGTAAAAACACTCCGAGCTGCCTGCAGGTAGTAGAAATGTAAATTCCATGTTTTGGTTTGGCCCCACACTGAAAGCCAGGCAGACAGTTAGGCTCAAAGATGCCAGCAAACAGAGTTCTACGGATATATTCAACATCTTCTCGCTGTGAAGTCCATTTATCCCACACTATGTTAAACATATACAACACAAAAATGTTATGACATATCGGAGGTTGTGTGTTTTCATGCTCAGATGGCTGAAAAACACCCTGACAGCAACAGGTGTCTCGACCAGCTCTGAATGAGCGGAGCTACAGCCTGCTTCAACCAATAGTGTTCAGCAGACTGTGATAAGCTGCAGTATGCTCATCATGTGCAGCCACTGCACAGTACCTGATGATTTCTAAGTCTACCTGCGGCATGAAAGAATACGCAGTGAGGTTAATGAAGCTGTAGATTTTTGTTTTTATCATACTTTTTTACATACGTTTTGAGGGAGCCACAGATAAAAGCAGACAAAGCAGGCCACACAGCCGAGATAAGAGGGTGTATTGAGAAGAAGATATGGATAAGTGAATGTCATGAATAAGGTTTGGTTGTGTAAAATAGGCATGATCAATTAATGGATAACTAAGGCTTGAATAATTGATATTGAATACCAGCTGCCCAAAACAAAATTGGTTAGTTTATGCTTATTAACTCACTTCACAGTCTTCAAATTTAGTAATACCACTGAAGCAAGCAAACTGATCAAATGCTCATCATTTATAAGTTGGGACTTATGTGTTACTGCACAGAATAGCACTAGTCAGCTATTCTCAAGGGCCTCAGATATCATCTAATGGGCTGTATATAGCTACACAAAAACATCAATTTAAAAATGTATTTACGTCCTCCTCGCTTGATGGCCATGGATACTCAGTCCCAGTCCAGTACCCCGAAAGACATGTTCAAGTACAGCACAGTTTACGCTGTCATACAGTTAGAAGGATAAATTGTGTTTTAATTAATGCAGAATTAATCTGATTGTTAATGTTAAGAGTTCAAACCTGTCTCATGAGAAAAAAAAAGACGCTGTTCATCAACCCCCGCTACATGCAAACTATTAAATATTGCTGCATACAGGTTACATGGATCTGAATCATTTCCCAGTGTTACCAGATTCGAGCTAATGTGATGAGATATTAAATCAATGCATGAAGTAACTGAACTAAATCGTTTAGAGATGAGCTATTAAAACAATAAGTATCACACAGTGAATAGTTAAAAAAACCAACCCTCTTCTTTAGTGTAGCATGTATGTGTAGATCCACACGGTCATTTTTTAGTTTTCTGTATATCAGATACAGATCATGCAGTAAAAAGCTAGCTAACATTCATTTTGTAACAAGGTGCTGCATGCGATGAAATCCCACCAATCCCACCAATCCCCCAAATATATGAATATACATATATTTGGAATATTAG
This sequence comes from Mola mola, assembly GCA_001698575.1. Classification (NCBI taxonomy): domain Eukaryota; kingdom Metazoa; phylum Chordata; class Actinopteri; order Tetraodontiformes; family Molidae; genus Mola; species Mola mola. Next base: position 5,006,450 of record KV751340.1, read on the forward strand.
GTCATTCATTTGAGAATGTCGCCCTCAAAAACGTTTTGAGCAGAAATGGGCCTTAAATTGCAAGATTGGGAAAACCTCGAACCGGGCACAACAATAACATCACGTACAACTGAAAGGCTATAGCAAATCCATGCACCATGAAAATTCTATGAGATGACTGTGGAGTGAATCATAGCGAGGTTCTGAGTTAGCAGATCAAAGTTCAGCAAATTGAAAGGTCAATTGTTGTAGTGCAAGATGCAAATATGGTAATCTAGTCCATCCAATGGAAATTAATAAAACAATCTAAGAGTTTAATAAACTTAACTTTTATAGATGTTGTACTTGGAGACATGTAGGAAAGGTCATGTTTTATGTTTTTGTTACTTTATTTCCTCTTGAATGTTAAAGTTTCTATGCTCATGTGCCTCATTTTGCATCAGACGTTGTTTTTTTCATACAAGTGTGATTGTGTATTCCGCCCATATTAGATTCGTCTCTAAGGCTCTGAGCTTGTTTGTGCCCTTTTGGCTTTGCCAGTTAGTTGTATTCCATTGTACGCCTACATCCAGTATTTGTCTGTGTTCCAGCAGTGTTTATGAGCTTGTTCTTGCCCTCTGGGTCTGAACTTTACCTCTTTGCTTCTGGGTTTATTACTCCTTGCAATCTTTTTGATTTTATTTCCTTTTTGTACTGATTTCATGGTTATGACACCATCCTGTTATCACTTCCACCATGACTTCTGCTTGTATTTAATAAATATCATTGAATGAACCTGCTCGGTTTTTCACGTTTGTGTCTGGGTCCTACTGTTTTTCTATTGTTTCATACAAACTGTAACAGGAGAGCTATTAAATGTTTTGCATAATAAAAAAGGAACAATTAGACACAGCCCATCTCTTGTTTGATGCAGAAAAGGCCTTTAATGTTGTCAAGGTGTTCTGTCTTTTTGGCCTATATTCAGTTTTGTTTGGAAAAAGTGTGAAATTGTATTAGATATTTACTTACTAGTTATATAAATAAAATTATGATTAAAGAAATATTATACATGAAAGCACTTGGTTTTGGGTTATACACTTTCAGTACTTTGTTATTTTAGATTGCTCAACAACACAAACTCTATGTTCTGATCCCTGAATCAGAAGAAACCTCAGTCGTTTTAAAGGTTAAAAAAAAGGCTTTGATCAATTCATAGTTGATAGGTTTCATACTAAAATATGACTATACCTCTCAAACAAAAAGCCCTTTCCTAGTATAAGCTTGTCTCTAACAGAAGCCTGCTTCCAAGAAAGGCTTGGTACCAACCACACTAAAGAAATCTGGAAAGGCTTATTCAAGATATAGTGATTTTGGGAATCCTCTCATAAATTGTAATGCTATTGTAATACCATAACGTTTCTGTGATACTTTGTAAACAGACTGTATATAACTTTAAAAATCCACTAGACGGTAAGAAGTCCCTGCCCTTATTGGTCGGCCTCTATAATGAGTCTTTTCATTTCCCACATTCACCTCGGTTTAACATAGTTATTCTGGATGGCATTGCCTTGGCCTCTAGCACCACTGTCAGAAACTTGGGTGTTATCTTTGACCAGGAGCAGTCTTTCAACTCACACGTAAAACAGATTTATAGGATGGCTTTTTTCACCTCTGCTAAAATCCATTGCTAAAATCTGGCATATCCTGTCTCAACAAGATGCAGAAAAACTGGTTCACGCATTTTTTTTACCTTCAGGCTGGATTACTGTAATTCTTTATTTTTGTACTGCACTAATAAGATCTTAAAGTCTCTTCTACTAATCCAGAATGCAGCTGCGCATGTACTGAAAAGAATCATCAGAAATCATCAGCTTCAGAGACCATATTTCCCCTGTACTGACTTCTTTGCACTGGCTCCCCATTGTCCAGAATAGAATTTAAAATCCCTGTCCTCTCCTACAAAGCTATTCATTGTCAGTCACCATCTTATCTTAAATTTTTCATAGTACCCTATCACCCATCCAGAACCTAACACTGCCAGGATGCAGGGTTATTGGTGATCCTCAGAGTATTCGAAAGTAGAATGGGAGGCAGCCTTCAGCTATAAAGCTCTTCTCCTGTGGAACCATCTTCCAGTCTCAGTACGGGAGGCAGAAAAACTCTTCGCTTTTAAGAGTGGGCTTAAAACTCCTTTTTTGACAAAGCTTATAGTTAAGGCTGGCCTATCTAGCCCCTAGTTATGCTGCCATAGGTTTGGTTTGCCAGGGGGATACTCCATGATGCACTGAGATCCTCTTTTCTCCTCCCCCTCTGACTCTGACTCCATCTCTGCTACTCTAAATGTCCATATCTATTGCACATCTGTCTGTTCTAGGAAGAAGGATCTCCTCTGTGGTTGTTCCTGAGGTTTTTTATTTTTCCCTGTATAGGTTTTTTTTTTTTTTTTTTTTAAGTTTTTCCTCACCTGGTTCGAGGGTCTAAGGACTGAAGGTGTCACAACTCTACAGTTTGTGAAAGCCCAGTGAGACAATTTGTAATTTGTAATTTGTGATTATGGGCTATACAAATAAGATTTGATTTGATTCGATTTGAGGAGTTGAATGAACTGTGTCATGCAGGTCTGCCTTAAATGTATCCATGATCAATTAATACTGTTTTGCTCTATCACCTGAAACAAATGTTGCAGATAAAAAAGGCATAATTGGTGTTTATGATTTGGATCATAAACGTATTTTTTCTGTCACTCATAACAAGACAGCCCACAGGAAGTGTGAATAGAGACATTTCAACATTTTACAGTGAAGTAGGAGGGCGTAAATAAGGTTAAATTACACTGCGATTGGCCTCCTACTTACAGTAGTGATGCTGCCTTCTACCTTTAGGCTTTGCAGCTGATTGATTGCCAGATTCTCGAGCAGCATGGGTAAAATTGTTTTGAATCACAGCAGTACAATTTTGATAATTGCGGTTACAGGTGCAACTCGACGAGCCTTCAAATATGCTTTGGTGATACATCTCAGGATTTCTGCATGTGAGCCTGACTATCTTGGGCCGCCTCTATTTGAACCAACTGCAAGACAGCCCACCCATTTTGCTGCTAGTCACACACACGTCTGTAGCTCGAGTCTCCTTTTGCAACAGTGGCCCTGCTGAAGCTGTACCCGTTCTCAGCATCTGGAAGAGAGTTCCATTGCGCAGTGATCTTCAGTTCTTCAAAGAAGTGTTGAAGGTATGGCTGAGGTTGGTTATCCCTCTGTGCATGTGGTGGACTCCTATAACACTCGGCCTCCAGTGCCACCAAGGCTCAGCAAGGGGCGACAGTGTGCTGGGGGACACACAGATCCTGCTCTTCATGTTTTTGAGCGTGGCCTTGTGTGGCATTGTCATAGAAGCCTTCTTAATTCACCACTTCCACCATCTTGAATCTGTGAGTACCAAATCAACAACTGCCTTCCACACCTGTCATAGCTTTTTCCTGTGATTTCTTATCAACTGATGCCACACTGCCTCTTTGATGTTTCACTGAATCCTACTTTTGTCTTAAGAGCTCATTTAGCTTTAACACCTCATTCTCAATTCTCAGTTTTCTTATTTCAGAACAATTTTCTTTTCATTTTTTTCCATGGCTCTTAACACTCTAGTGCTGGGTTGTACCCTACAACACATCTTAATTTTCCTTCACACGTCAGCTGGAAATGTTCAAAATTATAATTCTTGTTTCTATTTGTAATACATGCAAAAAGGTAACTAACAAAGGGAATTCAAGTATGCATTTGACATGAGATGTTTGTTAAGGACTCACAAGATCAACATAAAACTGACTGAAGTTTTTCCGCCAAAGCTGCTGATGGTGAAATAATTTCAATATTATGGGGAAGAAAGTGAACTTAAGAGGAAGTGTTATTAAGATCTGACCCATTTATGGGGAGCTCATTTGACGTTTTGGCAGGGGCAAGCAGAGTTTATCTTCCATGATGGTGGACAGTCATTGTTTCTTTCACTCTATTACTGTGAGTCAGTTTCCTGTCCTCATCTAATGCTTGTGTGTGAAGGCAGTTTGGGTACGGGGGAGGGGGCCGCAGCTTGTCGGTTTGACAGCAACCAAAACCATGAAAAATGAAAGGGACGGTGGAGAAGAAGAAGCGATCCATTTCATACCTTTTGCTCTTTACCCGAAAGCCAGACCTCAACTACTTTGTCCTGCAGAAAATTAACATCATAGAAACAAAAAGGGTCCTTAAACACAATTCAGGTTGAGTGGAGATTTTTGTAAAGTTATGCTTATATTTTGTGAGACCACAGTGTTTTACATCTTATCTTCACTTACTCATATGATCTGCGAGGGGAAATGCACCTGTTGGACACTCAAAACACACGTATGCACTCACTCCTGTGCATTGACCATTTTTATTTTCATTGCAGGGCACCTCAGCATCGTCATCTAAGTTCTTTGCAGGTATGTCTCAAATGATAAATATCTTCAGTTACATAATCTGCATCAGAGACAATGATGTCTGGCCCTCACACAGCTGTAGATGCTACTTCTCTCGCTAAAATGCCCAGTTATGTTCGTCCTTCTAAACCGGTTGCACATTTTAAAAATACCCTATCACCCATCCAGAACCTAACACTGCCAGGATGCAGGGTTATTGGTGATCCTCAGAGTATTCGAAAGTAGAATGGGAGGCAGCCTTCAGCTATAAAGCTCTTCTCCTGTGGAACCATCTTCCAGTCTCAGTACGGGAGGCAGAAAAACTCTTCGCTTTTAAGAGTGGGCTTAAAACTCCTTTTTTGACAAAGCTTATAGTTAAGGCTGGCCTATCTAGCCCCTAGTTATGCTGCCATAGGTTTGGTTTGCCAGGGGGATACTCCATGATGCACTGAGATCCTCTTTTCTCCTCCCCCTCTGACTCTGACTCCATCTCTGCTACTCTAAATGTCCATATCTATTGCACATCTGTCTGTTCTAGGAAGAAGGATCTCCTCTGTGGTTGTTCCTGAGGTTTTTTATTTTTCCCTGTATAGGTTTTTTTTTTTTTTTTTTTAAGTTTTTCCTCACCTGGTTCGAGGGTCTAAGGACTGAAGGTGTCACAACTCTACAGTTTGTGAAAGCCCAGTGAGACAATTTGTAATTTGTAATTTGTGATTATGGGCTATACAAATAAGATTTGATTTGATTCGATTTGAGGAGTTGAATGAACTGTGTCATGCAGGTCTGCCTTAAATGTATCCATGATCAATTAATACTGTTTTGCTCTATCACCTGAAACAAATGTTGCAGATAAAAAAGGCATAATTGGTGTTTATGATTTGGATCATAAACGTATTTTTTCTGTCACTCATAACAAGACAGCCCACAGGAAGTGTGAATAGAGACATTTCAACATTTTACAGTGAAGTAGGAGGGCGTAAATAAGGTTAAATTACACTGCGATTGGCCTCCTACTTACAGTAGTGATGCTGCCTTCTACCTTTAGGCTTTGCAGCTGATTGATTGCCAGATTCTCGAGCAGCATGGGTAAAATTGTTTTGAATCACAGCAGTACAATTTTGATAATTGCGGTTACAGGTGCAACTCGACGAGCCTTCAAATATGCTTTGGTGATACATCTCAGGATTTCTGCATGTGAGCCTGACTATCTTGGGCCGCCTCTATTTGAACCAACTGCAAGACAGCCCACCCATTTTGCTGCTAGTCACACACACGTCTGTAGCTCGAGTCTCCTTTTGCAACAGTGGCCCTGCTGAAGCTGTACCCGTTCTCAGCATCTGGAAGAGAGTTCCATTGCGCAGTGATCTTCAGTTCTTCAAAGAAGTGTTGAAGGTATGGCTGAGGTTGGTTATCCCTCTGTGCATGTGGTGGACTCCTATAACACTCGGCCTCCAGTGCCACCAAGGCTCAGCAAGGGGCGACAGTGTGCTGGGGGACACACAGATCCTGCTCTTCATGTTTTTGAGCGTGGCCTTGTGTGGCATTGTCATAGAAGCCTTCTTAATTCACCACTTCCACCATCTTGAATCTGTGAGTACCAAATCAACAACTGCCTTCCACACCTGTCATAGCTTTTTCCTGTGATTTCTTATCAACTGATGCCACACTGCCTCTTTGATGTTTCACTGAATCCTACTTTTGTCTTAAGAGCTCATTTAGCTTTAACACCTCATTCTCAATTCTCAGTTTTCTTATTTCAGAACAATTTTCTTTTCATTTTTTTCCATGGCTCTTAACACTCTAGTGCTGGGTTGTACCCTACAACACATCTTAATTTTCCTTCACACGTCAGCTGGAAATGTTCAAAATTATAATTCTTGTTTCTATTTGTAATACATGCAAAAAGGTAACTAACAAAGGGAATTCAAGTATGCATTTGACATGAGATGTTTGTTAAGGACTCACAAGATCAACATAAAACTGACTGAAGTTTTTCCGCCAAAGCTGCTGATGGTGAAATAATTTCAATATTATGGGGAAGAAAGTGAACTTAAGAGGAAGTGTTATTAAGATCTGACCCATTTATGGGGAGCTCATTTGACGTTTTGGCAGGGGCAAGCAGAGTTTATCTTCCATGATGGTGGACAGTCATTGTTTCTTTCACTCTATTACTGTGAGTCAGTTTCCTGTCCTCATCTAATGCTTGTGTGTGAAGGCAGTTTGGGTACGGGGGAGGGGGCCGCAGCTTGTCGGTTTGACAGCAACCAAAACCATGAAAAATGAAAGGGACGGTGGAGAAGAAGAAGCGATCCATTTCCTGTAGCAAGTCTGTACCTTTTGCTCTTTACCCGAAAGCCAGACCTCAACTACTTTGTCCTGCAGAAAATTAACATCATAGAAACAAAAAGGGTCCTTAAACACAATTCAGGTTGAGTGGAGATTTTTGTAAAGTTATGCTTATATTTTGTGAGACCACAGTGTTTTACATCTTATCTTCACTTACTCATATGATCTGCGAGGGGAAATGCACCTGTTGGACACTCAAAACACACGTATGCACTCACTCCTGTGCATTGACCATTTTTATTTTCATTGCAGGGCACCTCAGCATCGTCATCTAAGTTCTTTGCAGGTATGTCTCAAATGATAAATATCTTCAGTTACATAATCTGCATCAGAGACAATGATGTCTGGCCCTCACACAGCTGTAGATGCTACTTCTCTCGCTAAAATGCCCAGTTATGTTCGTCCTTCTAAACCGGTTGCACATTTTAAAAAAATTTTCCAAGGCAGAAAACTTCTATATAAAGCTACATTATGTCTTCAGTATTCTAAAACCTTTTTTTTTTTTTAGATGGATAAGATGTAAGTTCATGGAGAAGAAATCATGGCATGGCATGGATGCAGGCCCTCTCTTACATGAGATGGACTACAACGATGGAAGACTTGTAATTCAGAAGGAAGACTTATACTATGTCTACACCAAGGTTTTCTTCGTAGACAATGCAGTATTTCACCACTCTGTTGCTCTGGAAACTAAACTGTACATTGGGAAAAGCATTCCTCTTCTGTATTCCAGGAAATATTCAGAGAGTTCCAAGAAAATGCGATCCAACAGCTACCTGGGCAGAGTGTTTCACCTTCGAAAAGAAGATGCTGTTTTTGTGAAAGTTTTGTGACACCGATCCTTCGAGAACATATTCGGTGCATATATGATATAAATATCACATATATTTCACCATGAAAGAGTTAATACATTAGAATCTATTGTTTTTGTCTTTGGAATGATAAAACAGGTCAGTAAGTGTTAGAGTAGTATTGAATTAAGAGCTGTGCTTTGTAAATCCTGTTTTCACGACTGGAATTTCTTATAGTCGTCCTTTCTCTAAGCTTAAAACGACTCATCAGAGATGGATTCGGAAAACAAAAACAACATTTTGTCCAGGCATGTTTATATTTATCACTCAGTCACCATTTATCTGTTCCTCATGGAGTACAGTGTGCTGCTTTAGTCCTATAAATATCCACAATAATTTGCTGTATTTAAAATGAAGAATTACACAAAGGATTTGAAAACCATGTTTGTTGTTTCATTCAACCTTTCTTCAAACCATCATGAAGTTGAAATCAGTTGCTGTGTACACTTTCCCAAGTTATGTGTAGCTTTTGCTGAGTGGTCTCAGTAGCACTAAATGCTTCACCCACTCAGTCAAACCACACAGCGTGTACATGTGGCTGTTCTTCTCTTACACCACAGTGACGCAGAAAATGTAATACATCAATTTTGAAATAAGAATGTCTGTTCTGTAATATTGCTCCCACTCTCTTTGACAGGTGTTTTCTTGACGGAAAAAAAGGGACAATATCTGTATTTCACAAGTTCAAATCACAGTGTGTATTCACTGTAGTGCAACAACTTTCTATTCATTACCATGGTGACAAGAATGCTGACATGTGCAAACAGGAAGTCCGTCACATCAGCCGGGGAGCTTTATGTTTCTCATTGGTATCTCTGTCTCTGTCACACTTTTTCTTTCACCATATCTGTTCAAAGAAGTGCTCTTGAAAACACCCACAGAGTATTACATTTGTAAACTGAACAGGAAGTGGTAGAGGGGACTGCTGGGAGGGAGGGGGTGTAAGCAGACTGCTTGACTCATTTTCCAACCCAAGATGTGGGGAGAAATTTTGACATGTGTATGCACGCAAGTGGGTTGAGTGAAACACCCTCAGGATTGTACTACAGTTCGCTCAAATGTTGTCAGAATGAACAAGTGAACCTTTTTTGTCAGTGAAATCATGGCTCAGTCATTTCATACAGTCTCCTTAATTTTTCATAAATTCTTCTCAATGCATGCATGATTCATCAGTGAGAGACTCATAATTTAACTATTGTTTAGATATGACATCTTATGAAGCCAATATCTGGACATCAATGGGCTGAGGCAGCATATCAGCAGTTTTTGGATGCCACTCACAGTTTGTCTCATAGAAGCACGTTGTTTCTCACGCAGCATGTAACACTGAGAGCAACTCAGCCAACCAAAAGAGATGCTGCTAGTACACAGTTCATAGCTAAATACTGTCCTCTTGTGTTCTCAGAGATGGAGTATAGCGTGGGAGTGCTAATGAATTTTCTCAGAGAACTTAATTCACTGTAAACTCTTCTCACACATATATTATTTATTAATGACATCTTTTGGTAGTGCGATTTTTAATCAAGGATTAAAATGGCTGGATTCATGAAGTTCACAAAAAGTAATTTCAAATGTCTCAAATTTAGGGATATGATAATTCCAATGTGCTGATTATTAACTTGGAGGTACTGGCAGCCTTTGAAGAAAACCTGCACGTAATTCAGTTTCCGAACTTTAAAAATGACAGCCAACAGTAATGTTCTAATGGGGTTTTCATTTGTACATATGACTTGGCAGTGTAAAGCAAAGGGAGGAAAACACCAACTTATGCAGATGTCTTCAATAAATGAAACAGAGTGGGTGGTAACAGTATATGTCTATTATCTACGTTTTATTTGATCATCTTGTACTCTGCGGAATAAACGAAAGATGCAGTGGCAACAGATAATGCAATGAATGACAACAGACATGGCACTCTAGTAGTTCTCAGACACAACCTTAGTAACTTGGAAAATATGTGTCTTGGGTGTGAATAATGACTAATATATTCCATTGTCTGTTGTTTTTTCTGCATTGATGTGATGTAGATCAGCATATGATTATGCATGTTTGTATAAGATAGTATATTTATTTTGCTTTGTCAGGGTCTAGAGGGAATATTCTTCGACAGCATATAGCAGGGAAGGTCCCACGACCTCTTTCTGTTAGTTACTCATTACCTGTGGGATCCCGCTCTTCTCTTATGACCTGTCACTTTCACTATACATCCAGGGTCTTGTAACTGACTCACAGTCAAAGGAGCTTATTCATCAGTATTTACATAATTTGTTTGTGTGATGATGTCCATATGGGACGTTTAAAACATGTCAAAAATAATAAACAGTATGAATAGATTCAAGTTTTTAACAGTACTAATTTTAAATGCCAAAAATAATGTGGATATTGTCAGATTTAAAGACACAATTTAAAGAGTCCCAGCACAAATGCAATGCTTTTTTGAAGACAAAATCACAGTCATGTAGAAACAGCATTAGGCATTCAAGTAGACACGACTGAAAATCACTGCCCAAATTAAACATTTCTTGACATGAAACTCTGCATGAATCGAGTAAGTTGCGGGTTCATGTGCCAAAATGTGCAATGCAAGTAGGGAAGCAGATATGGAGGCCAAGTTTCTCCAAGTTCCATTAGATTTAGATCCCCAGTTTACAATAATGATTCATGCAATATGATGACACAATAATTGTATTATACCATGACTGAACAAATCATGTCTGATTATATTGTATCATATGTTTTTTTTTTTTTCTTAAACAACTAATAACCACATTTTCCAGTTTGTACAAACATATTATTCCAATAAACTGTAAAAACATTCCAGCAAATCATTAACAATATTTGTATGTTTGCTACACAAAGACACATGTGGTCACATAGTGATAAATATTAAGTTATATTTTGCTGACCTAATCATGGCATTTTTAAGTTTACATGTTATACAATATATTATTCAACATTTTGAGCCAAACCAATAAATAAATACAACATAAATATATAGCTCATACATCAGAACAACAACTAGATCAAATAGCAAGAAGTTGCTGTGCAAATAAAATAATTATGCCAATGGATGTAGCATTTAAAAAAAAATACATTCAACCAGGGTACTACCACACTGCAATGGGGAAATACAACCTAATTTATCGAGTATGGAAGCAACCATCTAGTCAGAATACATTCATATTGGTCACTAGATTTGAGGAGCAAACTGAACAATCCAATTCAAATTGTATGCAAAATGTAAGAGAAAATACCCTCAACTCCTGCAATATACTGTTGTTTTTATAGTACTATACAGCTGAGTTTTCAGCTAGTAATTGGCAAAAAAATCTTCACTCAAGCACACCAGTGAAACAAACTGAGTTTTCATCAACCATTCGTCAACTGCTACATGTTCACTTTACTGGCCAAATCAATTGGACACTGAATCCATGTCAATTTTGCTTTATATGAGGCTCTTCTTGAGGTTGAAGTTTTACCCAGCTTGCGGGTAAAAGGCCATCTTCGATGCTAGGTTCGGCCCCCGTCACAATCTTAGTCACCTCTCTGACTGCGGGAGGATGTGGTTTTCTGATCGGGTGACCCAAAGGTGGCGATTAACAAGTGTTAAAAACAAGCACATTACACTTAGCCGTCTCTGCGTCTGAGCAGGTTTGCGACAGAGGGTGTCATAGCTGGATGGGGAAGGCTTTTAAAATAAAGTTATGTAATATATCAGAGCATCCTTTGAGGCTTGAGCATGATGATGTCCAGGTGGGTGAGGGATTCACTTTCATTAATTTCATTGCTTGGCATGTTCATGTGGAACTCCAGGGTGGTTCCACGGGACAGCGCCTCTACCTTCCCAAGGAGGCCCGTGCTGCAGGTGTTTGAGTTAATCCAGCCCTCTAGGAGAACTTCGTCGTTACGCTTCAGACTAACGCTGCACTCCGATTCCTTTCCTTCATTACATCCACAAGAACACTTCAATTCCGTTTCTCTATTACATTGATAAGAAAGAGCCTTTAGCGTCACCTGAAGAACGAGGAAGTAGTATCCATCCTCCATTATTTGCAGATCTTTCCCTTTTTCTGAAATAAGGCTGTTACTTGGATCCCTTGCTTCCCATTTAATTTCGCCATTGACTGTGGGTGAAAAAAGTGGTTAATAGCTGTTTGTTTTTGTTTTTCTTCGGACCTGAATTCTGAATATCTTGTGTCATTTGATAGTTTACTAATAAGCAAATATCACCTGCCAATATAGTGCAATTAGTAAAGAAATTGTATTCTTGGAATTACATTACAACAAGGAATTACATGATATCCATACTAACAGCTTTGTAATGACGATCTGACTCATTGGAAACCCTTCAAAACAGACTGTGTCATACATTCTGTGAAAGGAAATACTCATAATGACTCTGTTTTACCTTCAGTAAGCTTATAGGCGAGCATTTGTCCTTGGACCAAATGAAACTTGTTGTTACTGGGAGACAACTAAAAGAGGAAGAGATCTGATTATCACAAAATATTGAAAAATTAAATATCAAGAATGTGGTGCCTGCCTGGAACCCATAGTGACAGACTGACAACAAACATAGATATTAGATATTTTAATGCACAGATCAATTACTGCTTTCATAGGGGAACCAAAGAGACCTACACAGTTTTATTTAGTTTAGCAGCATTTCCCAGAATGTGGCAATGACGTCACTGTGTTTCCTCCCAGACGTGAGGAGAGTGGTTAGACTTTGTGACATATGTGTGCAACTCAAAAGAAAATTAACCCGAGATCTTTTGATCGGCATGATTTGTGAGTATGAACTATTGTGAATACAAAATACTAATAAGGGTACAGTACAATGTATGTTCATACTGTGAGGATAAAGCACAGAAACAGGAGAAGGAGAAGCACAAAACCTGACGCTGTGCTTAATCTTACCGAAGACGCATCATGAGCCTTGGCTAGCATCGGGCGCTCTGGCGTTGTGGTATTGTGAGACTGGAGAAGGAAACAGAAGTACAAATTAGAGAAATGGTTAGGCGAACGAAGGTTGTTAAGTGCAAAAACATATTCTATCATTTCTCTAAATGGCTATTAAGTAGTAAACATTATTCTCTATTCCCAATAAAATTTTACCAGGTATGCACAAAGTGGTTGTACTGTATGTGTTCTATTATCTCTGAGGTATAGAATTGTTATCGGAACATCGGAAAATCTATCACACACAGAGGTCCCTGTGACCGCCTGCAGACCACAGGGAGGGGTGGTGTTTTCACCACCTGTGCTATGGAAAAAACCACAAGAAAGAACAGATGCGCTGCAAAGGTGTTTTAACATGCCACACAGTGCTTAGAACTCATTCAGATATTACACAATAGTTTACAGCATTGAGTTCATGAGGTAGTGTGGCAGTGTTTAACCTCAATCTGAAGAACATTTTTAAAAAGGTCTCACCAGGTCGTGATGTCCTGCTGTGAAGAAGAGGATCATGAAAACCACCTGGACGATGGAGAGGAGGGTGGTCCACAAGAGGAGGACATGGATCAGGGAATTCTGAGCAGGCTGTGGCATCGTCAGTCTGTTGGCAGATCTCAGAGCAGCCTGACCTCAGGGAGCGCAGGAAGGCAGATATAAAGAAATGACGGCGGTACAAGTCCTGAGTTTCCTCTGCTGTGCAAAGCGGCGTGTGTTTGTGTGTGTGCGTGCTTCCTGAGCATAGCATGTGCATGTGATGAGGAAGGTTTGATGTCTGATGGTGCTATGATGTGCCCTAAGTATCGACAGAATAAAAAGGAATCCAGATGGTACTTTCCCCTGTATGTTACTGAAGGCACTCACAGCAGGCCCATCTGCCTCAGGGGGGTGGCCCTTTCCTCTCACTAACCGCAACTTACTCCAAAAAAAAGGAACACGACTTACTACCAGGGAGGAGTGAAGAACTTTATGAAAACTTTTTAGAAATGTTTTTTTTTGGAGTCATTGCTTTTGCTTCCAGCCCCCACCCCCCCTCTCCTCCTCCATCCTTGTGTTTTTCTTAATATTAATCATGGTCTAATAAAATTTCCCATCGAATAAAAAAACACATTGAAAACTTGATAAGAACTCGCTAGATTATCGCTGAGCACTATCTAGATTTTTGTAGGCTAATACCAGGCACAAAATGATTTTATTTACACATTTCAGAAACTGCTTAAAGGGTAATTGATTTAAATTTGTGTTATTTGATTTTACAGTCCAAATGGGGTCAAAATTGTACATCTTTAAGAATATGGAAGATTATGCGCACTGTGAAAAAAACCATATTTTTTTTTAACTCAATAAAGTTCAGGTGACTTTTTAATTATCTAAACTTAACTCAATTTGTCCTTCAAATTTTAAGTACTCCCAGGTGCTACCTTTTTAAGTTATAACAATCAGGCTACTGATTTATATGTTTCATTATGAGATTAGATAATTAAATCACATAATATTAAAAAAAAAAAAAAAAAATAAAAAAAATCATTATTTCTCATTTATCTGCAGTGACAACAACCGGACAAAATAGAAGTACAACTACATCTGACAAAATGTAATAACCATATAGTAAATGGATCTCACAGTGTCCCGCTGAGTCGTTCACTACTTGCACTTCTTGAAAATACCCAAGTGAGTCTAAAATCTGGAAGAGGTCAAACCTGGTTTCACTTTCTCTCTTTGCACTTTGGGGAAAGTTTCATGCCAGCAAAACAGGATGGGCTTTGGTTCAGGTTATGTGTCATCACACTAAATCAAAGGCTCAAAGACTACATGATACCTGTACTTGCTTACCTTTATGAGTGGCAGTGGTCAAGACACATAACAAACACTCAACGGACTTCTTACAGTCTGTATTCCAGAGTGATTGAGGACCTTGATGTCTACTGCAGATCAGTAAGATAGTATTTTTTAGAGACAGATTATGCCTTTCGAATTCTACAGGAAAAGTAGAAATTGAATTAGATTTTGATGATCAGCAGTATCCAGTCATGGGCAGGTTTAAAATAAACAGACAAATCCCTCCTGTTTGGTGCCCTGTGATGACACCAAAGTGACAAATGAAGTAAACATAAACTGTTTCCAGAATTGTTTGTAACTTTGTTCTGCATTTTCATGGGGTTTTGCACAACGTTCTAATCAGCTACAGTGCTGTGTGAATCATATCTAATGTCAGAGTCTCACAATGTGGGAGAGGATGGATACCTGTGATAATCGGCCACAAAGGCAGCAGAAACAGTCTCATGTAGTGTCACAGGCAAATGGAAAAACAGATTAGAATTGTCTGAGGGCGATGACACAAACATGTAGGTTGTCGCAGACTGCCACAGATTGCAATATGTACTGCATAGTGGTTTAGGTATCCAAAGTACTGCAACGCCTACATCATATTATGAAGGCTAACATGTAACGTCTAACTTTAATACACGCTACTAAGTGATTTACAACAGCAAGAAGAGACATTACTATCGCTCCAGTCATTTAAGGCTGCTATTTACACTCATATTTGTGCAGCCATCTAGTGGCTATACATCAACACTACATATACTGTATAGAAATATAGAATCTACAATATTTTGTGTGACGTACACTTTTTAATTTTCATCCCCACCCACCCATGCTCCTTTTCCTTTCCATCCGTCACTTTCTTTTCTCTTTTTCTTTGGGTCTGCGTAAACACACTTTATCCAAGCCAGTCAATCTAGATTTTTGATTGTTGTGGTTCACATATTTTGTCAGAACATTCGCAGTAGAGATTATTGAATAATTTTTCCAAGGGAAAAAATGGGTTTATTCTTTCAGTAAAATGCAAATGAGGTAGTAATCCTTAGATTTGGTAGATTATTTGCAAAACAAATAATGAGCGTTGCATGAAATCTGAATATTGGTAACCTCAAAGTCTTTCCTAATTGGGGGGGCCACATTGTTTAGTTTACGTATAGCTCATGAAAAAAAAAAGGCTTAGACCTAAACTTACATAAATTAGACTGTAATGATAAGTAAGAAAAAATAACTTTTTGATAATTAGCTGATGGGTTAACCATTTAAGACTAATAATTAATTTGTAATTATAATCAATCTTGAATATGAATTTTTTTTTTTTTTTTTTTTTTTTTTTTTTTTTTA
>KV751340.1:5033350-5062699 GCA_001698575.1 Mola mola
TTACCAAGGCCCCTGTACTACGGGCTGGCCTTTATCTGTGTTTAGTCTTTCCGTTATGGCAGCGTGACTTTGACTGCTGGTCGCGAACACACTCTTTTGACCAGAGTTTAGTATGCTATAGTCTCAGCTACAGTGAGCTTAGAGTTGTCCTCTGTGCTGATAGCCTGAAGTATATAGATTATTTCCCTTCTTATCCTTGTTTGTCTGTTCGCTGACGCTGAACGAGCGATATGAGGGCTTTCAGAGGACTGTATGGTCGTCATAGCAAACACAGAACAATACCTAGAACTGAAGCAAAGCCCAGAGTTTAGTATGCTATAGTCTCAGCTACAGTGAGCTTAGAGTTGTCCTCTGTGCTGATAGCCTGAAGTATATAGATTATTTCCCTTCTTATCCTTGTTTGTCTGTTCGCTGACGCTGAACGAGCGATATGAGGGCTTTCAGAGGACTGTATGGTCGTCATAGCAAACACAGAACAATACCTAGAACTGAAGCAAAGCCAATGTACACATGTATTCACGTGCACAGTTAGTTGCTCAAAAACATGTTTGCCTGCCATTGCTTGCGAGTTTAAGTGTTTCATTGTGTGTTGCTCTTTTAGGCTTGATTCGGTGAGTATGTAGCTTGTGCACTACTGGGTCACATAGCAAGAGCTTGGAAGGAGTCATGTTTTGGTCTGGGTGCATTCCAACCCTGGATGACAGGAAGAGGCATAGAGGTTAATGATTAGTCCCATGATCTTGCTGCAATCCTTTGGGTGACAAAGGGACCTGGGATAAGGCACAGAGAAATGGAGCAGGCCAGGCAAGCTTTTTACAGACCTATTGGCTATTAGCATGCAGTGTAATAAAGAATAAAAGGCCCAGAAGCTCAGACCTAGTTTCTGGGGACGCAACCACACCATCTTCACCATTGGCCTTTTGGTTACCAGTAAAAATGCTTAACTTTTATCCAACCAACTTTCCAGCCCATCCTCAACGGAAAATGACCATAAAAGTCATCTGTGAAAGCGGCTTAGTGGACCCATATTTACTTTAGTTGTTTGGCAATGACTATCAGGTTCTGAGGTTTGTTTGCTTAAGCAGGCCGGGCCCCGACTGCCTTTGACCTGGTACAGAGTTCTTTTAATTAGTGACCAGCTGGAAAGAGAGTGAACACATATGTAGGACAATTGTTAATGTCAGATCAGATTGATTGAACTAAATCAGTGCTTTCCACTAGAGCAAACTGCCATTGTTAATCAGCACCTAGCTCTTCCCACAGTGGGTTTATTGTCCTCTTTGTGTTACATTCTGTCTAATATGGCCTGCCTTCGTCATACTCATCTCCGTGTCTGTGCATCTGTCATCTCCCTGTTCCTGTGGCGGAAGCAGCTATGTGTGAAATGCTTCGACCCCAGGGAATGGGGAAATCATGTCACCAGATGACTGACAGTCTGTAAAGCAGCTTCTCTCCTGCTCCTGCAAGACAGGGGTGTCTCTGTATCTCGCTCATTCTCTGTTATCTTGGCAAACGCACCACATGCCCACAGACATTCATCAAACCATCTTTTGTTTTTGCCTGCCTCCCCTTCCTTTTCCTCTTCCACACTCTTTAGCCTCCATCCCATTCTTTGCGTGTGAGTTGAAGGCAGTGACTCCGTACCGTCGGGGTTTCTTCTGTGGAGATTCCAGCATCACCTATCCCTACGTGGACAGAGAGGCCATCCCTGACAGCCTGCTCATTGCTGGTGGTATAGCCATCACTGGTCTAACGGTAAACAGAAACACAGTTCAAGTTATCGCCACTTTAATATGATGTAATGTTGCATGTATTTGTTAAAATAAACAAATATACTTTGACTGCCTCAGTATTTGTGCAGCTGTTCTGCGTGAGTAATGCCAACCAGTTTCTCTTTTCTTATATCCCTCTCAGATTGCCCTGGGTGAATGCTACCGGGTACGTTTCTGCGGTATACGCTCACGGGCTTTTGTTCAGAACCTCTATGTGTCGTGCCTGTACAAGGAGCTGGGAAGCTTTCTGTTTGGCTGCTGTGTGGGCCAGTCTCTTACCAATATGGCCAAGCTAAGTGTGGGACGCCTGCGACCCAACTTCCTGTCAGTGTGCAACATCACCTATGCGTCCATCAACTGCACCCCAGGCAGCTATGTGTCCCAGGTCACCTGCAATCAATCTATTCCGAAGGTGTTGGAGGAGGCAAGGTGTGTGGCGTCCGTGCATATGAGTATTTTTTGCTCAGAAATGATCTGGTCTGTTTACTGAGAGTGGGGTTTATAATAACTATAATAATAAATAACCTTTTGCATCTTTTATTGAACTTCTCTTTCAGGAAATCTTTTTTTTCCGGCCACGCTTCTTTTGCAATGTACACCATGCTCTATTTAGCAGTAAGTCATGTTTTAAATCCACACCCACACACACACACACACACACACACATAAGCCTGGAATATGACCTTAATCACCTGTTCTTGCAATGTGTAATTACAGTATTGGTATTATGTTTACAGTGTCAGGGAAATAATGCAGCTCTCACTTTCATTTATTAGGGACAACACCAATCCCCCGAGTCTCAGAACACTTTGTGCAACTATTAACTATATAAGCTAATTAAACATGCACAAACACACACATGTGCTGTTAAATATATTCACATTTCCCAAATGTGAGGAAGAAGATTGTGGAAAGCATCAATTCTCCAAAGGCATCCTGCCTCCAACTGAAAGAGCTGGTATGATGAAGAGAGTTAGGAAACAGAGGAGGCCTTGTTATGGGTCTCATTGAGAGGAGGAGGTTTGGAGGGCTTAATATGCCTGCTGAGAGATCGACAGGCTTCTTTCAGAAAGAGACACCCTCTCATGCACCCTCCCCCCCAACTCTTCATCTTTCTCTTCCATTCTCTCACACTGCAATGCCCAGTAGTCATGGGTGCATTGTGGGAAAGAAAAAAAAAGAGTGAAAGAGAGACAAAAGTGCATTCTTAAACAAAAACTGTCCATGTCCCTCTTGAATTTCACATCATTAAATGTTAGGTGACATAAATATTTTGTTATGCTCATGAGAAGTTAATGAAATTCGATGTTAAAATAGAGAAGAAAAGGAAGTCACAGCCTCCCCTTTGGCAGCTCCTTTCTGACCAGAAGGAGGTGACATACAATGATAAGAAGGGGGAAAGTACAAGGATAAAAAGTATTGTCTGAGAAAAGTGGTCTGAGGAAAAACAAGGCCTTCAGCATTTGTCACCCTGTTTTCTCCCCTCTCTACATCTCGACTCTCCTGTTTCTCCACAAACACACAGCCTCGCTTGTACGCTAGTAGTGTTTAAGCAGACTGCAGACAACCTGGGGAGACTGTGTCAGACCTGTAGCTATATGCCGCCCGGACCCTGGCCAGCTGCTTGTGTATAAAGCAGGAACAGTGACACCTGCTCTCAGAGAGGGAGGGAAGGCCCTGTAGAGGGTAGGCCTCACTGAAGGAATGTAGGCTGCACGCGTTTGACGGGTCCAGACAGACCACCTCTTAAAGCTGCATCAAGCTCGCCTTGTGACCCCATATTTTACAGACACAAACATCCATTCTGCATTGTCCCACTGATGCAGGAAATGAGGATGAACTAAAGGAGGAAATGGGGTTTAGAAAGTGTTAATGGACTTGTTCCAAGCTTCTCTTTCCCCTCAGGGTAGCAGAAAGAGTGGATGTCCTATGTTTCACTTAAAAGACTCTGTCTGTGTTTATAGTAGGTGTAGTGGTAGCATTTTCCCTTAAGCATC
Organism: Mola mola; assembly: GCA_001698575.1. NCBI lineage: Eukaryota > Metazoa > Chordata > Actinopteri > Tetraodontiformes > Molidae > Mola > Mola mola. The sequence goes on from KV751340.1 coordinate 5,037,120, forward strand.
ACACAGAATCTATGAACAACAATACAGACTTCCTTAACAAAGTCAGCAGCTAATGCGACAGGGTGTGCATTTAGTGGTGACTGAACAGCTTCTTTTATATACCAGCTTCTTATCAGTTAAGGCTATCTAATAGAAATGATTCACTTTTTTTACCCTCAAAAATAGCTTTTTAAATGTCTTCCTTGATCCATTTTTCGGGTTAGGGTTAAAAATACTCCTCATCGTATTTACCCTCTGTATCACACACAAAAAAAAGCTTCATTACTCCGTCTGGGAGTGAACCTAATTTTGCTTTCTACATTAATTGATAATATAGTAAATCATTAAATTTAATAGAATGAGAATTTAGAAACAGTAGATTTGTGTGTTCAAAATGAGGGTCCTTAAGAATTATTGCAGATTTTTTAAGTAATTTAAACTTGCATTAGAAGTTGACTCCCACAGTTCTATGCAATAATGTGTGCAAGGATGAATAGTGAGCAATAAATTCTATACAAGCCTTATGATTTGATATATTTCTTGATTTACATTTGATATTAGAGAGTTGTATTTCATTATCCCCAATCACTTTCAGAATGATTAGATACGGATCTCCTTCCTTACAACTGCATATGAGAGTTCCTTTAAATTTGTTCTGGCGCAAAATAAAATTATTATTTGTATTATTTGCATAAACAATATCAGCAACATTGCAAATGTTATTAATATAGAGAATAAAAAGTGTTCCTGAGGTACTCTGTAGGTTTTTCTAATTTGCATGCTCAATAATCCATATTTATCAATAAAGTGATTCAGTTGTTTCACAAATCAGCTCTTTTTGGAATTGAAGAAGAAGAAATACTAGATAATAATTGTCCACGTGATCCTTATCTCCATTTTTAAACGTTGCAATTAGTGTTATTTTCGATGTATTTCTAAAGGCACCATTTTCAAAGGATCAAATGCATTTACAGTTCAGTAGCCTCAATATAAAATCAATGATTTTGTTAAATAAAAATGTATTACATTTTATTAATTTTATTTATTAAAAATAAATACATTTTTTTGTCATCTGACATCTACTGCCCAAAATGATCAACAGTTTTTTTTTAATTTTCCACTTAAGCATCAGAGCAATTTTAAACAAATTTGAAATTCAGATTTGCAACATATATTTAGAATTAATATTTATAATTGTATTTAATTGCAACAAATCAACATTAAATAATGCAAGACATATGCATACATTGCATATATTCACTTTTTTTGTAGTAACAACATATTAACAATGTCCTTTTTAATTTCTTGCAGTTCTACCTGCAGGCTCGGGTATCGTGGCGTGGAGCACGGTTGCTGCGCCCACTGATACAGTTCCTCTTAATCATGATCGCCGTTTACACCGGCCTGACTCGCATCTCTGACTACCGTCACCACCCTTCTGACGTCCTCACAGGCTTCATCCAAGGGGGGCTCACTGCATACTGGGTGGTATGTTCAAAAATGTTTGTATAGTCTTCAAAGAGTTTTCTCTGTCCTAACAGGATTTGTTTCTCTCTGATATCTGTTGACCAAGTTTAAACAATAGGCTCTCTCCCTCATTTTGCTCACTCCGATCCCTCGCAGTGTTGATAAACAGTGACTGACTGACGGTGTGTGTGGTCCCTGTATGTTCCCTGACATGTTTTCTGTCTGTGCCTGCAGGCCTTCTACATCTCCTCCATGTTTAAGCCCTGCACCCATCCAGACCTGTCTCCCACTAACATGTCACTGGAGAGTCCACTGTCCAGCCAGCAAACCGTCTGTTAGCAGGCACATACAATCATTCCAGGAATTATACCATTAGAGAGGATGGATTGAGGAAACACAGGGAGAATGTCAGTCTCTGAGTAAGGGAATCCCACTAAGAGAAGGAAATGATGAAAGAGTACAATCTAACACATGCTTGTTCGTTCGGGCATACTGATACACATGCAGACATACATTCATCACACAGAAGACTAACATGTTCACACACTTACACGTGAAAATCAAAAAGCACATTTGACTGTGAGTCAAGCCCGTCCAGTGAAAAGAACTGCAAAGCAACATAGATATTTTTTTATATATGAATAATGTATATTTTTCAAGAGTATTTTTAGAAGCTGCTAATGTTGATAGTTTCCAGTTTGAACTTGTTTTCTTCTGTGATGGAGGCTTTCGGTCAGTGCGTCTGGTTGGCTGTCAACACTGAGCTGGTTGCTCTTTGTGCCCCGGGGTTTTTCTGATCGTCTGCTCAGCTTAAAACACATCGGAACGGACCTCAGAGCTCAGATGTAAGGAGAGCTCTGTACTGAGTGACAGTAGCAGTGATGAGGAAAAAGCACTGGCTTCAACTTCAGCTGCCATCGGACTAATCGGACGGGTCTGGATCACTATGACTAAAAAATTACCCGTTTGCGAGCGGAGTAAAAAACAGTATTTATGCTGTATTACAATGTTATCTCTCTTGTTATGTAACCAAGGTAGTGATGCAGAGTATTCGACTACCACTTGTCTGTACTAACCACTTTGACTGTGTCTCAGAGGTGGTGGTTTGACTGAATTTTGTAACCTTTAACTTTTACCCCCGAACTCTCTGAGCTGCACCTTGATTAAAGCCACTCTGACAGGAAAGCTGGCATGGCTGTGAGCCCAGCCGCCCTACTGTGCATCTTTATTAATAGCACTTGAACGTACATAAAGGAACTTAATCTAATTATAATCGATATTATATATTTTATCACAAATCCGAATAATCAGTGTTTATTTTTGTTAAAACTCACACACTATGTTTGTATCTTTTTCTTGTTCAAATTGAATGTAAATAGTTACTTCATTTTACAAACAACACAGAATTTCAAAAGTATTAGTTCCAGTTTTGGACGGTTTTTACATGTTTATTAAGTGTTTTTATTTACGTTTGTGTCGATCAGGTACGGATAGTTACTGTTCTATCTGTTGTAACTACTAGACTGAGCCACAGATATTATCGGAAAGCTATATTTTTGTGTTCCCAATTACTGTTATTTTTTTTTGTTTCGTCTGTGAATGCCAGAAAGGCAAAAATAACCACTGTACTCGAAAAAAAAGAAAAAGAACCAAACCAATAAAATGAATGTTGAATATTTTTAACTTCTTAACTTCTTTTCTCAACAATTTGTGGTAAGTGTCTTACAATGTACACTACATACATTACTCACAAGTAATTTCTTAAGTTTATTTAGGCACGTCCCACCAGACCGTCTCTGTGAGGAGGTAAGGAAATCTGTGCTGAAACGAAACTTCAGCACTGAATTAATAAATTAGTTCACCTCTTGTGTTGGGAAGCTTCCACTCCGGCGCTCTATTAATTTCTTTCAGTACCGCTTTCTCTCTGCCGCTCCATGCCCTTCCTCGCTTTAGCCCTTCCCTGTTCTCTTTTGGAGTGCAGTGGAGCATGATGGGCTGTTTCAGGGGGTCATGCTGCCATGGAGATGCTTAGCCAGATACAGGTTAGGATGTCTGGGTCATTTTCTTTCATTTCTTTCTTCTCCCTCTGATCCAGAGGTCGGCAGGAAGGAGGAAAACAGAAAAAAATCAGGCGGGATGGAACAGAGGGGGGCAAATGAAAGAGCGGGAGAAAGAGGCTCAGGAATGGCTTTGTGCAGAGGTAAATGGAGGGGACAGGGCAGGGAAAGTTGTCCAGTGATGAAGGGAAGGAGTAATGGAGCAGTTGGCAGAGCAGATGGGGCGGTAGATATGGGTGATGGGTGTGGGGTGTCAGGGTGGGAACGAATGCGATTGTGGTTTCAAGGCCTGTTTTGTTTCATAATACTGCAACTTAGGAGACGTGTTTCATTCTTGAGCGGCATACATTATTTGCCTGTACTTGTGTGACAGGTTCTTATCTATCTGCGTCTGCCTTCCTGTTATCGTCCCATGTTTAGGCGTGTGTGTGTGTGTGTGTGAGACTCAGCCGAGTGACACGTAAGCTGCCCCGCTGAGCCGAGCTTACACACCCTGTCAGTTGTGACATCTTGTTTACACTCTGACTGGCGGCCTCCTCTCTAACCCCTTTGGCACTGACGGCATTGTATGGTGGTCCGCAAGCAGAGGCACATTCTTTATGTTTAGATTACGGAGGTCCTGGCAGAAGGGCCTCTCTATATTTACACTGCTGTGACTGTGTAGGAACAGTAGCCTAGCGCTGTGGTCATTTAGAATTGGGCCTATTTGAAGTCTTATCTCAACAGGTGAAAACCATTACGGTTCACACGTTTCGCTGTGGAAAAAAACTAAACCTGCATTGTCCCACTTCCTCATACTTAACGTTGGGGGATTCCTTGACAGGATTCTTATTTTTATAAAATTGGACAGGTGCAAAAATAGCACGGTGAACGCCTGAGAGATCCAACACAGATAAGGTGCACTGCAGCAGACATGCAGGTCACCTGTCAATATCTGCAAATCAGAGCAAGGTATCATGCCTGTGTGTTTTTGTCTGACATTGATAACATCATTGAGGCATGTGAGGCTCAGCCAAATTCCGCCCACAAAAGCCTGCCCTTGATTGAGGTGATATAGAACATACCTGCCCCCACAGTCCTCACAAAATCAAACCTATCTTTGTTTACCACCGAGTAAAAGCTGCTTAAAGCTATCGATCCTGCTCTGAAGAGAAAAGGAAATTTCTTTGGAAATGATTTTTTTTCTTAAGTAAGAGCTTTTTTCACTGCGAGTCTCCAAGGCATTATAGAAATAGTTTCTAGAACTCTCCTAGCCTCTTATCCAGTTGTAGTCCAATTCTTAATAGAATTTAAAAGGATTAATGGGCTCTTTAGTATGCTCAAGTTCAGGCTTGCCTCCACAGCCTTACTGCTTTGCATATTTCTAAATCTCCCACAGTTATGAACCTCAGTAAATGCAATGGCTGCAGTCCATTAGGACAGCGAGCGGGCACATTGTGTCCTGAAATGGGTCTTTTAAAGGCATTAGTTTATATGTTCCTGGTTGGATAAATCATTTGGGGTTCATTTTCTTCTCTCTTTGCTCTTCAGGGATTAAGGTGTGCCAAGTCATGTTGGCCCATTGAATGAGCTAAAACATCAACTCCAAAACTGATCTGTGAGGAACAGATGGGAGCTCCAGGTTGATAGCAGGACTACAGTCCCTCCCAAATGTAAAATGTGCATTGTGATGTTTCACCACACAGACTGTGCTACCAAGGCTCTCCCTGTATGATATGCTAGGAAGCTTATGAGTTGCTCATCAGCTGCGGGAGTGTCGGGGGGGGGGGGAAAAAAGTCAGTTCAGTTTTATACCTTCTTAGAAGAGCTATTTTTTAGTCTCAGTTTATACAAACAAGAAACACTTTCACAAAGAAGCTAAGCTCTTAACATGACAAATCAAACATTTTTGTTTAGTTTAGTGCATCATGTTTGACCACCTGGAAATTAGACTGGACAGTCAACAGTGTTACATATTATACTTTAAGGCTGAACATTACCTCAGGAGACAAATGCTGTCATATACAAACATATCATTCACTTCACATGTCAGTGGTTTTCATGTTGTGGCTGATCTGTGTATACAGGGGCATGCTGATGTGCATTAGCCCTTATTTACCATCATAGAGGTCAGATTAATGTCTTTGACAGGTTGAGAAGGTGATACGAAAGAACAATAGAGTGAAAAAGGTTACCTGATAAGACTTGGCGCCATGATGCGTTGTACGCTGATTTTAGCCTCTGAATGTCGTAGGGTGACCTGACCTTCACAATCTGCGCCTCCTTTTCTTTGTTGAATATTCCTCAGAAAAAAACATTTTTAAACATCTGCTCTTCATCTCCCTCAGTCCCCTGTTAAGGATACCAGAATAAAGCACAAATGAACTCAGAATCGTAACAAACAAGTCAGACTTTGTCATTCTTCAGTAAAAGCAAGTTTTATCTGCAAGGACCCAGACAAAATACATTGTCATTACAGATACCCAGACACTTTGCTTATATTGTATGGCCTAAAGCATGGAAAATAGCTACTGTGTATATGTGTGTGTTCTTTTTTGTTTCATAACTTTTGCGAGTGGTTGAGGGCGGACTGGAGTGCAAAAACAAGATCAGCAATAATCAACAAGCAATAATCAGGACTTGTGAGGTGTCAGCAATGACTGCAGTGGGAGGATGATTCTGGGCTCCAAGGTCAACAAGCGAAGCCCCTCACAACACACACACGTAGCAGTAATGTAATAGAGTCATGACCCTCATTCCATGTTAACACCAGCTGGGGTGGAGGAGGGGATAATAATAACAGCCAATTCATTACTTAAATAAACTGGAGTGCAACTGAACTGATCATAAATTTAGATGTGTACAGCTGACCTTCTTGCTCAATCCACATATCTGTTGTGTTTAAAACATTCTGGGTCTGTTTTTGCCCTTCTTCTCTTGTGTATTAGCATCTGTGTGTATGTTGGATCCGTGCTTTTGCCCACCAGAGTGTGCACATACACATTATGCATTTAAGAGGTTTTGTGGGCCACTCAAACTTTCCCTTACGCGTACCATAATTTCACTTCAGTAACATTTCCCCCCCCATGTTGTAATAAATGTGACAACACTGGTCTGTGTGAGAATTTTTGATGTTGTTTATGAAAAAGGACTATTGTGTCACCGCCTATACAATCAGTCAAAGAAAAGAGAGAATGACAGTGTTTAGTTTGTGTTTAATTTAATATAATGCTGTGTGTGTGGACCGCATAATAATGTATACAAGAAAAAATGTGCATACTTGAGAAATACACAATAATGTGTTAGACATTATGCATGAGAAAAAAAGAGGAAGGAATGCATGTGGTGCAAAACTGCCTCCCAGTTTCTCACAGAACAAAGCCTCATAGAAGAAGAAACAAGGACCAGTGTCTGCTAATGTTTGCAAGTCGCTCTAGTTATGAGCCAAATAAATTCCGAGCAACATTATTCTGTATTGGCCACAGTGGCCAATATGAAATTTTTCTACAATGATAGCAATACATTTATCTGATCACCGCCTGGATATATGGAATATACAGACACCCTCAAACACCTTTTTGGTCGCCCGACAAGGTGTTTGCAGCCATTTTTCGTTTTTCCAAGAGCTCTGGTAGCTTCTGCAGGATCTGGTCATGCCGCCATCCCTGTGCCAGTGACACGACACATGAAGACAAAGTGTGCTGGATGCCTACGTTGTTTTCACTGCATAGAGGACACTTATCTTCATCCCCAAACCACTGGGACAGGTTTTGTGGGCACGGAAGGGTATCGTATGCTGATCTCTGATGCCAGATGTCTTTCCAGGTTATTACCCAGCTGATGGTGCCTTCCCACCGAGTCCACGCCCCCGGTTTGCCCTGTGACTCGGCCTTGATGAGGTAGCGGTCCTGCTCAACCCGGGACAATTTCTCTCCTTCATTGAGGCTTTAGACCAGAACTTGACTGATTCTCCCTGGCAAAACCCAGCCTGGCCTTCTTGCATTCTTCCAATGACCTCCTTGTGCTGCAGCCTGCTGATAGCTTGATCCACCTCCACCTGGGCTCTTCACTTGCGCCCTGTACAAACGTCCACTGCTGCTCTCCTTCTTGTCTGGTCCCCGGATTCATTAAGCTCGATGACAAGACAGGCCTTCTCCAGATTGGCCAAAACAATTAGCCAATCCGTCTAATGTAAGGTATAAATCTGTTTGTAAGAGTGAGCAAGTAAGCGTTTATGGTGCTGCACTGTGTGTGGGATGCGACAAGGTTGCATGATGATGCAGATGAATCTGTCTGTTATGGGGGAAATGAGGCTATCGGTGCTCTGGTGCTCCTAATTACAGCCCCCCCAAGAACCAGTTGGAATAACACTATCAATTAAACATTCTGAGGGGCCGAGGCCACACTTACAGTACTGCAGTACATCAAACAAAAGCTCCAAAAAAAAGCTCCCTGTTTGAGCCCAGGAAATGTACAGACCTCTCTTTCTCTGCTTCTGCTGCGTATGTGTCTGAATGCACCTATTCATTTTCACTTTTGTGCTTGTAAGTGATGATAGCTTACTGTAAATACTTTAATGAGCATGCACAAAGCAGAGACCTGACACTATTCCTGTAATTCCTAGATATAAATGAAGGGAACTAGTGAGTAATTTTGGTGTGTAATGCTGAGCCAGTACCATCACTTGCCAATGAGAGCTTGTGTAATTGGCATATAGAGGGCAGTAAGTACAATACTACAAGTAGCAGATGTACTCTTTAATAAAGGTAAAACCTCAAAGATTAAAGCTCTGCTTTTCTTTCTTTATTTTTGTATTTTAATACCTTTTCATGTAAGTGGCCCCTCAACAGCTATTACAATGTGTTGTTACGGTGATTTTGTGAAATTGTCGAAGGATATCGGTCAAACAGGCGACAAGCCACCTGTCTTATTAGTGAGTCACCTCAGAGGATGAGTTATGGTTGCCTCCATCCTGTAATTATGCTTCTTCCCAGCATCGGCTGTGGTGACAGATGATGATGGCGATGGAAAAGCCGGGGAAGGGGAACCTCCTGTTGGGAGGAATTATGACAGTGACAAGGAGACAATGGCAGACCTGGAAGCACTAGGTCCTACCTGTCTAGACATGGAACAGCTGTCTTTGGTTGGATCTCACACACTGCACGAAAAAGCTTACAAGTTGGTAACTGGTGTCAAAAAAACGTATTTAATAATGCATGAAGCTCAGTGTTCTAAAAGTAGTTCATGTGAATCAGCTTTTGAAATGAACGTTATTAACTGAAAATTGTTATCTTGATGCTACTGAGTCTCACACACAATTTGCTGTCTTTGTAGAGTTATTTTAACTTGTCACTGCAGCAAAATTAAAGATTGGACAGTGAGTCTTAATGATGGTCAATTTGAGGACCCCAGTGCACGAGGGACCCAAAAATGGAATATGTTGATGTCCTGTGCCCTGTGATTCTCATGGTAGTAAAGTAGTTGTGGCACCGTAATGCCAAAAAATGTGCTATGAAACAACATTTATTGCTTGGTTTTTGAAAAAGACGCTTTGGAAGTGTGTAAAAGTGTAAATTTCCTGCAGTTTGCTGCTTTCCTGCTCAGTTCCCCATTTGCCTTGCTCCAGTTTTTCAGGTGAGTGCCTGATTGCCTCACTGATCCGCAGCACAACCAAACACAAGACTTTGTTTATTTAACAACAGGGCTCAGCCAAGTGTGAACAGCTACAGAAGGGCTGCCTTAACAAAACATGACAGTGATAGACATTCTGACTTAACCAACATTTTACAGGGCTGCAGCAACTCCCCATTTACTACTACCTGCCCCCTAAAGCCCCTAGTTGTGTCACTCAGATTTAAGTGAGACAGCCTTGAATTCTGCTGGGAGAGACAGAAAGCAGAGCAGAGAGGAGCAAACAAAATTAACCAAATGGGTAATTTGATGTGAATTGCTTGCATACTTTCTCAGGAGTCCTCTTAGAGTGTAGTGCATGCCAGTGCTCGTGTGTGTACATGTTTGTGTGTCAGAACAATATCTCTTGAGCATACAGTGTCCACAGTATGTTTATTTGTAACGCCACAGAAATAACAGAGCACAGTCTAAAAATCCAGATTGTTCCTGAAGGATTATCACTCACAATGCAGGGCTTTATCAGAAGGCTGGGCTGCTGTAACAAGACACGCTCGCCCTGGGTTCGCCGGGCCAAATGCTCAGACTTACCCCAGCAACAAATGGCAACAGGGTTGGTAGGAGAAAAGAAGAGAGTAACGGAAAGACACACGGGAGAGAAACCAATGGCGATGCAAAGCAGAGCGCAAAGAGAGGGAAGGAAATGACATGGAAAGAAAAGTGGAATGAAATGGAAAGTGGGAGAGAAACAGAGTGATGAGGAGAGTGAAATGTACACAGAAAGGCAGAAGTTGAAAAAGTTTAACTGGAGGCCACGCTTCAAACATAGAGGTTTGTTTTCTGACAGAGATCCCTCTCAGGAGACTGAGCTGGAAAACAGATTAATAGAGGCCATCCAAGTTGCTCGCAGATATTGCACAACATGTGCCTAAGCAGCATGTGAATGAGAGCTGCTGTTCGGGGTTTTAACATTGGCTGCTCGTATGCAGCCCATTTTCTTTTTTTTTTTTGACGGAACCATGCCTTTAGATTCTGATCGGCCCCTCAGGCGGGCCAGGCTCTGTCTTTTTGCTGAGAATCCCTCACGTTTGGCTCTGTGAAGGTGAGGGGTTTTTGATTGGGTTGCTTTATTTGCTTCCTTTTATAGGACTTTCTCAGCAGGATCAGGTTGCTGTGCCCAGGCTAACCAAGCTCTGAAGAGGGGAGCTGTGGTTTTGGAAACAATGAGGAGAGTTGGCTGCTAAGGGGCTTTAAAATGTGTAGGAGAACTAGATGGGGTGGGGGTGAAAATAGTATTGTGTGAGGTCCCTGTGACCACACATATTCATATATTCTCATCACGCCTCTGTTCCTGGCACAGAATAATATTTAAGACTTGCTAATGTATTCGCGGTAGCTGTTCATTTTTAGGACTGTGAGAACCAAAAAAGTCACCACGGTATTATCAAATATGAGCGTGTTAGTACATAGCCCGTTGAACATGATGAATGTGGTGATTGTGTAGATATTTCTCCTTGTGTGAGTAAGTACGTCCGTGTGTGTTGGTGTACTTCCTGTGCTGGCAGCATGCAGGTGTCTCTGTGTGGTATCCAGCCTGTGACAGTGGGAGTTTAATGTTCACACTGAGCCGACTGGACAGAACAAAGTGTGCGTAACAGTCCCAGCACGATTTGCCTTTCTCTACACTCACCTTTCCTTTGGTCTCGCACTCTGAATGAGGGATTGCTCTTATTACATTACTTGAAAGCGCCCCCGCTGACTTGATGCTTTTTCTAGCCACGGTTCATTCGCATCTGAGGTTGGGGTTCAGGGGAAAGGCCACGTACAAACCTGTGGCGTTGTTCTCTGTGTGAATAATTTAACCGGAAAATATGTGATAGGTATAGAGAATGTCTAAAATACTCACTTTCAGGGTGTGATCATGATACTGTGTTCTTAAAAAGAGTCACTCCTGGTCTGTATTAGCTGTTTTGCTTCACTGGACATTCAACCGGGTGTATTTTGAAACCGTTGTGAAGTTCTGTGGACTCAAGCCAAGCGGGGTACTGGGCAGCAACCGCTATTGTTGCAGGGCTACTCAAGATTCTCCGGGTGTTGCTTTGCCTCGACTCACACGCCCCCCGAATTCTGCATCCAAGTTTTAGTTTCAAAACAAGTTTGATAATGGTGAACTGTACAAAGTTAATTGGTGTTGATTTACCCCTATTGTGCATACACATTCTAAATGTCTAATTTTTAAATACTCAATTCATCATAGGCTGAGAAAGAAGGACTGAGTGGGACGCCACTGAGACAGGAAGAGACCTTTTTAATCTCTCATCTGAACAGAATCAGAGTGGAAGAGTTGAGACAGATGAGGCGAGGACTCAAAAGCCGCAGAGTTCAAATTATTTACCCAAAAAGTCCTGTTTTTACTCTTTGGAATTCTTTCAGATTATGAGTGCAGGCGCAGGTTTGTGTGTGTTTTCAGCCTGTCCTGCGTCACGTCTACTCTCCCCTGTTTATGCAGGGGCTCTGTGGATCTGAAGAAGAATGGTAGGAGCCAAGCCGCCCACCGTCACTTGATATCTCTGGAAATTGGATCAGTCGATTGAACAAGTCCACAAGGGGAGAACAGCCAAACCAATTTTCTCTTTCGTTCTTGTCTGCTCACAATGTTGAGATTTTTATCCAGTTAAGGGGCTTCGCCAACGTCTGTTTTGGCAATTGAGACTCTTAAACACGCACACAAATGTTCTAATAAATAAACATGTTAGGCTTCAGTGTCACTTGATAATTTCCACAGCAATACAAAAAATTTCCCTTATATGTATATATTTAAGGTGGAGAGTACGTTTCGGAAGCACTGTGCAATGTGAGGGGGACAGGGCAGTTAAAAAGAGGGGACAGAGAGGGACAGAGAGATGGAGGAAGTTGAAGAGATAGTTGAAGAGAGGGGCCCATATTGAGTGACACAGACTGTGTTCTGTGTTTTCTCAGTGGACCAGAGAAGATGCAATGTAAATGAAGCGTGTTGCACCATGGCGGCTTCTGCTTTATCCCTGCACTTTGCATGTGTGTGTGTGTGTGTGTGTGTGTGTGTGTGTGTGTGGGAAACCCCAGAGTCCTCTTTGAGTGCTCTGAAGCTTCTGATTTCCCTTGGTTTGTTCTCATGGTTATGTCGGGAAGACTGCCATTCTCTGTCCGTGACCCATCTCTAAAGCCAACAGGGGCGACATGCACAACACAAATGTGGACATACAAACATACAAATGCCATCGCGTGAGAGGTAAAAACATGTTGTCACCATATGGAATCTATACTTGCCCCAAGATGCAATTCTTTGTGCTTTTATCATTTTAATTATTGCTACAGAAGAGAACTGGCGATCTTGTGTCCCCTCACTAAAGTCCGGGCAGTCTCTTTAACGTGCCTCTCTGACATGCAGGACGAGGGCCTCCCCTTGTGTTTAGTGTGTAAAACTGCAAATCAGCTGGAGTATTTGGCACAACGGCTGTACTGCATATAAAGTAGAGCAGTCAACATATAATAAAGCTTGCCTGTGTTTTTTGTCTTCCTGCTACAGAGGAATGTTGATGAGCTTTACTCTAGAATGATGTTTGTGCAGAGTCTGACGCCTTAGGGCCGTTTTCACATTCACTGCTGAACGTGTCAATTTCCTCAGCACTCACTGACAGGCAGATTTTAAGAGGCAGACCTACAGTTAAACAAATTTATGACATCACAAATAGCCAAATCCCTGACCAAATGGAAAAAGATTTTCTGTTTGAAACTGGGCACTGACAGCAGCACAGGGTTTCCACACTGTTTACCCAATTATGCCCAGTTGAACACAGACAAACCTTTATTAAAATTAAAGTTTCCACACTATTTGTTTCAAGGATTTCAAGCAGCCTTAGTTATTTTGAGACAGGGGAAGCTTACTTCCTCTTAATCCTCAACATAAATACTTGCAGAAATGTTAAGAAAGAAAAACATTCACACAAACACAATTTGCAATTATGTAAAGGACTACAGATGTCGATGTATATATTTGTCACTTTTTTGTCATGTTTTTTAGGGTTTTTTTTTAATTTGCGGTGTAGGCAGTTGTTTTCTATTTCAGTCTTGTTTATTGGAAGAAAGTTTGTTGACGATATGTTCTGTCGTCTCACAGAATGATCACGCAGAGAGAAACAATAACATGAAGACAGCTGGTGCGTTCGAGTTCTTACTCGGGGGACCTGAGGGTAGAGGCATCTTTCTGCATGATAATCAGGTATTTTGATTTTCTTTTAAACACTGTTTTAGTTGTCTGTTAGTTTGTTTTGAAAATTAATTTTCAAACAAGGCTGTGTTTGAGGAAAACACAGACACAGAGAACTGAAAGGAAGAGCGAGTGAAAGTCTGACATTGAGATCAGCAAATAATCTGTTCCATGAAAGCGTTTTTGGTTTTGACTGGTCAATCAAAGTTGTTTGTCTGTTGTTTTTCCCAGCATACTGTGATTGCTCGTGCTGTGCTTGAAAGCCAACCTTTTATGTACTTACATGAAGTAATGGGGCTGGACAGCTGTTCATTCATCCCAAGAGACAGTCCAGACCTCAAGTGAAATGTTCCTTATGTGACCTTTACTCTATTTTAACATAAACTGACTCAATAAACATTGTTTGTTTTGAATTTGAAATATGATCCTCACACTCATACTATACAGGATGCTATTACTTTTTCAAGAAACCACTTTGTACAATTGGATTGAGGTTGGATAGGTCTTAGAATTACTACAATGAGAGGTTTAATAGGATTAATAGTACATTCTCGATTAAATATTTGAAATATGGCAATTTTAAAACAATATGTCGAAAATGTTCAGTATATTAAAATATTATATTCCTCAGATGTTTCCAGGTTTGATCATTTTGTAATATTTGTTCTTGTTTCTTTTTTTTTTTATTCATTGAAGTTGAGAGTAGAAGATAAACATTTTTTTAGTGAGTTCTTTATATAAAGAATAACAGCAGTGGAAACAAGTCTGTAGTTTCTGCCAGGTGTTTTTTGTTTTTTGAGCTACATTGATTCGTCTAATTGCACATGCTGAATATTTGAAAAGCAATATGAACCGACGAATTATAATCACCATTTCGTAATAAACTACATCTGATATAGCCCTAGATGCAAATGTGATGTGATTTACTGTCGGATCTCACGGATTATAAATACCTACATCATGTAAAATACTATGCACATGATTGCTAAACAGTATACAATTACCCAATTTTAACTAATGAACAATCAGCAACAACACGGTGCCTCATCTGTTGAGAAGGCTGTACATTATAGTTATGGCATTACATTATGTACTATATTACCTCCACATTTCTGTTGCCAGTACAATGAATTGCAATAATTTATGTTAAATTAACATTTGATGATAAGATTTTTTTGCATCCTCGTTGCTTGTGGTCCATTAGCTTTATAATTTGGTATTATAGTGCCCATCCCTGGGATCATTGTCATGGTGATGCTTTCCTTTATAATAGTTACTTTGTATGGGGAACTGAAATGAATCATATTCAAATGTGCAAAAATGACTCTAAATGCCATTCTAATAGTGTCTCAAGCAGATGCTGAAATGTTTTTTTCTTTGCCTTTTGCTATTTTTTTCGGGAGCAGCAAAGCATACTTACTTTCTAAGTTTAGAATGCCAAGAACATACTTTTTCTCAGAAACAGGATTCGCCACTGTGGCAGTGACACGAGTTGATAAAACGAGGTCAGATCCACTTTTCACATACTTTTCAGCAGGCATTTTTCGGCACACACAAATACACCGCATGTTCTTTTCATTCAGTTTCAGTTAGCTTAATCCTCATCGGTGCATATCAGCATGTAGTTGACCACTGAGATTGAAAATTCTGGGTGATTATAAAAAGGTATTGCTGTTCCATTTATCTTATTCCAATTAACCTAACAGTCTGAGCCGACACTAAGAAGCAACTTTCAGCAGAGAGAAGTGAAGCTAAATACATCTGCATCTTTTCTTCATTACAGTGATGAACCATCTGCTGCTGGTCCATGTGGAACCGAAGATGTTTGCACAGTGCAAAACAAAATACTGTGTGTCAAAATCTGTGTGTCTGTGTGTTTATTTATTTATTTATTTTTTTTTTTGAACAAAGTTCACTCTAGAGTTTTAAAAGCTATGGTTGTCTCCACATTAGTGATCCTCCAGCTGGTGGGAAGACTTCTCAATCTCTTAATCTGGACTGAAACTTGAGCACTGAGGGAATACAGCTGTCCAAAGGTCAGTATTGTTTACTTTTGCTTGTGCCTCTAGTCTGTTTTTCTCTGTAAATAGTTGAGGTGTCCCTTTAACTGGGAAGATAGGGAGTGAGATTCCTCAGAAGGGGTTTGGTGCTATGGCTTTTTTATCCAGAACTTGTTTTGCAGTGGGAAAAACAAGTGGCCCCGATATAGGCAGAGTTTCTCATCATGAAATCATGCTGAAGGAAGCTTTGGATGGACTATCAGTGATTTTTATGTGTCTTCCACTGGGGTGTATGATAAAAAGAGACAAAAGCAACCCGCGAGTTATGTTATTTCTGTTCAGGATGTTTGTAAAGTGACTAATGTATAGCTGATAAAAAGTGCTATTTTTTTAAAACATTTTGGGGGAAATAAGATAAAAACATGCTGTCTTATATAAGACAAAGACATTCAATATAACATGCATTTAAAGAATAATCCAACAAGGTCTCTGCATGCACCATTCCACCTGAATATTTTCTGTGACCAGGTACAGTAAAAAGACAGCTGTTTCTGATGAGTCTCCCTTTATATATCACTATGTATTGTCAGTCACTTTCCAATATCCAGTCTCCTCGATGCCTTGTCTTGTTTTACCTGTTGCTGCTATTTGGACAGCTGTCATACCTGTCTTTGAACTGCATCCCCCACCCCCAACCAAAATTTAAGGTCTTTTCAGGAAGTGAGCATAAACTGAGCTTTGCTTTTACTGTGAGGCTCCTGTCTTTTCCTGGTTGTTTCTGTCTCCAGAGCTGCCATCCTAGGCTTTGACATGACATGTGCAGCTGCTGTTTTGGTGAACAGATGCTGCTTCGACCCACACTAGGTCAGCAGGTTTCCTACTGCTCCAGCAAGCAAGAAACTTCCTTTATATCATATTATCATATCGTATTATTTGTAACTGACCCACATCAACCTTGTGCTGTGGGGCAGCTCAATTTGAATGTATTTAATATTAATACATTCACATTAATGTACTTATATAACAGATATAACATACATTAGAAATCCATTACTCTATTTATGAAGTAAAAATAAGTAGCGAGCCTGCTTCTCCTCCATACTCTTTATATGATCTAGCCACATTTGTTTCCATGGGTTGAATCAAAACACTCTTTTTTTTCTGGTAACTTAAATGTTACTCTGTTAACAATTTCAGAGATCTTGTTGAACATTCAGTTGTACTGCTTTAGCTTTTCAATTAACACAAATGGTTATAATGGCAATAGGTGTGCTTCAAAATTGTTTTTTTTGGAAGAAAATTTGAAATTAATAGCGTGTACCTCTCCGGATTTTGCTGCCTGGTCATTTTTACCTCGTCTCTAAACTTGCGAACGAAGCAACATATCCTCATTAGCAACCTTATGCCACAAGGGGGCAGTAAGTAGTCGAGTGTCCTTGAACGTTGAAATTTCATGGGCAACTTATTTACATCTCTTACTGCATTGAGTGATGAAAATGTACTATATTTATCATTTTTAAAGATTGATGTAGCTCAATAAAAGATTTGTAAGTGTTGTAACACTGATAAAATATGCATATCACTTCTCCATACTGTATTTGTGTGATAACCACTGTGGGCAGGTCTAACAAATCCATTGTGTATTTCTTCTATGTAATCAGTGTTTGCGTTTAGGTTGATCTCTCTTTTCTCTAATATACTGGTTTATTAAAGAGCCAAAAAAAGGTACACTATACATTACCAAGTAATGAAAGTGTTATTTGTTACAGACCTTAAAAGATTTGTTTCCACGGTGGTTTGATTTATGGTACTAATTAAACTTACACACAAGCTCTGGTTTTCTGCTATTGGGATCTGGACAGAGTCCTTCACGCTCAATGTCTGTCTGTTCTTGCATCCTCAAACGTGCAATGAAAAGCATCTTTATACCTAATCAATGGACCCTGTACCACGAAGGGAGTATTTGTGGCATATTAGGCTCATGTCAGTATGTAAGAATACAGCTGTACCGCCGGTGAAAAAGGGTTATTGAATGGTCAAGGCCTCGGAGCCTCCTCTCCTGGGGAGTTTCAATGAGGGGACATGCGTGACGGAGGGGATGGGCGGATGGGTATGTGGTGGGTCATCGCATGTAATCATACATGTACAGCATACAGCGTGACAGAAGAGGCGCGTGGGCTGAGTAATTATAGATATAACCACTATGCTCTGACACACATAATAATTAGATATGGGCTAATTAGTTACCGATCACATTCCCACTGTATTATGAGCAATCAGGGAAACAAAACACAGCAGGAGGTGAGCAGTGATCACACGAGAAAAAGAGACAAGAAAGCATAAGGGAAGATAGATGGGCTGCAAGAACCCCGACACTTGTGCGTTATTGCTAACTGCTCTGTAGTTGATTTGCAATTCACTCCGGAGTGTACTAAATGTTGCCTTCTGTCGTGTGCTGTTGTGGCTTCACAGACAGCTGCAAGCAAAGAGCGTTACATTCAGAAGCCAGTAAGCCGTATTCATTGTGCAGTTATTAAAAGATTACACCAGGGACCACACCACAAAGTATGATTAATTAACCCTGACTGATGCATTCTAAAACTGAATCCAGCTGGGCAAGTACGTCCACAGATCTTGCATATACACACAGATATATATGATATGGTTGAAGGCTTCACTGTTGCTGGTCTCACTTAAATTCACTTAGGGTCACTGTAGTGAAACAAAGCCAGTTTTTTTTTTTCCTGATTAGTATGAGCCCAGTCCTCTCAACCTCCTCCTGTGCGTAAAGCTCTTACTAGTCCCTGTCCAAACATCCAGTGAGTGTTTGGGCTCCAGCCTAAAGTGACAGCTTGCTTTTGAAAGCATCTCTTTGATCACTGTGTGTAGTGTGCTCTGGGCAGGGACCTGTGTCTCATCCAAACCACCAGGTGAAATCTGCATATGCATATCGTATGAGTATGTGTGGTTCAAAGGGGAGCTGACTCAGGTGGGGAGATGCAAGTGACTTGCCTTCAGTCCCCCTGCTTCATGGTACGTAGAGAAGAGGCGCAATGCCGTCGTATCCTGACGGACGAGCCATGAATAAAACATAACTGGTGTATTAGTGCTTATAACGTCCTTTCATTTTCTGTTTGAATCAAGAGAAGGTATGCTGTTTATATGCAGTGTTAGAGCGAAAGATTAACAATCATTTAAGCACATTTTTAGCACACACGCGATCCACACATGTACATGCACACTTCAGCGTGTCCCAGACAAACCCTGAAGCGTGAATGGGGTATATTTTCAGTAGTTTTTTATTAATATGTGCTGATACAAGGTTGCTCTGACCTGTGATGACAAACACTCACAGTAAATCATCCCCCTTTGGCCCAGACAGCTGTCAAAGCAATGACCATGAGCATAAAATAAAATGAAAAAAAAAACATATGACCATCATTTCTCAATTAGAACAGAAACAAACTGTATATTAATCTCAGTTTACAAATGTCTCAGAGGTACATGATAAATTATCCATTTCATAGAAAAATCACAGAAAGCTCTAGAAATGGTGCTATATGTAGAACTCCACATGGCACAAAGTCAGTACTCATCATTTTTACCAGTGCCTATAGGCTGGCAACCAATAGTTTATTCTCTTACATTATAGCGTTTCAGGGATATTCAATACTGACCAGGTCCTATTATACCGAGTTAATTAATACAGCCTTTAGCTGATACTCAAAACGCCCCAATCACACCTGCTCCACCTCTGATGACGGACAGAGACATGTCTGAGGCAACATTTCCTGGCCTGTCCCATGGAACAATCATGGGATGGAGCTCACGGATCACAGGCACATTTCAGGTCCTCTTGGCTCTCAGAGACCGAGCGTCCCACGGTTTGTAGGGAAGAAAAAGAAAGAAATTAGGCCTACAGACATTAAGACGCAAACCCCAGATGGATGTCTTTCTCCATATGAGCTTAAAAACACTAGCTAACCTGACTGAAGATACGCAATGTACAATTCTCTCAGAAGATATGTTTGTTTTGTTTTTGAACCTTTGGGCTCTCGTGAAGAATGGGCCCTCACAGGTTTAGCATTTGGAGAGCGCCTTCCCACACCCTTGTCAGTCCCACCCTGTTCGTCAAAGATAGCCTGAACTGCTGACATGGATCCATGGACATATTGAACACAAAAAGAGAGACATCAAAATCCTCAATACTGGATTTGTGCCATTTCTCCTACATATTCTTGAAACCAATCCGACTGTACTGTATAGCAGTGATGTGGACACATAACAAGAGGCTGATAACAAAATAGTACTTCTTTATTATTGTTTATCATTTGCTTTTTAAAAATCTCTACAGGAAAATCTTGTCCCATTTAAAATGTGGCAGTGGATTCGTTTCAATTTTCTTTAAAAGAAGCATCCATCAGACCAAACACCTTTTACAGGCGGATTTGTTTAATATTCTATGAACTAACTTGAAATCTGACATGGCAGCACTTTCAACCATAAAGCGATAACCTCCCTAACAGAAAGCAGACTGAAACACAGAAGGACGTCCATCTTTTCATCTCCAGATCCAACCCTTGCACAGCCTCATTGCTGACGCTGTCGCCAGCCATTTCCTCTCTCTCGCTGCCTAAAGCTATGAATTTGTGACATCTGCGACATCTCTGCTGATGTTGTCCCTGTTCTGTCCTCTCTTGGGCCCATCTTTGCAGACATAATGACCCCCTTCTCCTCCTGGTTGAGCTTAACCACACACTGCTTCCTTCACCTCAGCTGCACTCCTGGTCTGATATGCAATGACTGCTAAGAATAAAAAGGTCTGTGTGTGGAAGGGTCAACTGCGAGTAAACAGACTGCAGGCCTGCTGGGACCACTGCTGTCTAATGATAGACTGAACAATGCCACAGCTAACTCTCCACTGACACAAAGCTGTAGGACTGAGACACCACTATGTCAAAGGTTGGGCATCCTATGTTTTAAACAACTTCCTGCCTAACAGCTGGAGCATGTGACAGTCAGGCTTACCAGCCGAATGGAACGGGCATTGTGTTAAACATGTGCAGTTAAAATGAGAAAGGGGGCAGGGTACGGTGTGAGGGCGAGTTCACCACAGCAAATTAGTACCCACAGTGTTATTATTGTAATCAGAGGTTTGTGGGCCTTGAACAGTGAAGAAACTCCCGTTGTGTGAGTCCCCCATCCAACAGCATAGGCTTCTGCAGTATAAACACAATCATTTACTAAAGTACAGCACTACTCTGTTTATTGGGATATTAATCTGGGATAAACAAAGCTTTAGACAATACAAATTAACACTCTCAAAAGAAGTGCTGCACTAATGGAGTCCATTGAGATTGATATTAAAATGTGGATGAGATGGGGGACTGGGAGGAAAAGAAAAAGAGGTGGGAGTCACTGGAAAAAAAAAGAAAAAAAAAAAAAAAAGACAAAGCCAGGCCCAAAGTGACGCACATTCTTCCTCTCGTGGGGGGTGTCTGTTGAAACAGTTTTTCCTCCCCGGGGCAGGTCCCAGCTAAGCAGTAGAGATCAGCATCAGCGCATTATGTCAAATACAATAAGGGGGGGATAGAGTTAACGGTGATGGTGATGCGGTGATGAGGATAAAGATGATGATGGCCCTCTTGTGTTTCCATTAACACTTTTACCCTGGGGTGGTTTTCTTTTAAATTTCAGTCCTGCTCGTTAAAATACATTCAGTTGTCCTTACTTGACCATTGGGCACTGCCTCGGTGCAGCACCCCACCAATCAGCCATATGATCTTTGCTTTGCACTTTGTCCAGCACTGCAGCAGAGCAGCATACATGCGAACATTGTCCTTTAATTTGTAAACACAGGCTGTTCCCAGCGAGAGCGTTAAGTCCAGGTCTCATAACATAAAAACCTGTATTGCACATGTTTTCCCCCCCGTGGCTCAAGTGATGATACAAGGGTCCTCTCTCCATGCTCCACGGCCTATACAATGTTACTTAACACAAGTGATTTTAATAACAAGAAAAAATTGTGGAAAATCCTTGTAATCCCTCTCGCTTCTCTGTCATTAACCCTCTCTCTCTTACAGCCCCAGGAGCCACGGCTAAAAGCCCTCCTTTGGGTTTCTCTTCGAAGTGGGACAATCGGGCCGCGGCAAAATGTCACACTGCAGTGGATGCATTTATTTTCTGCTCACGTTTTGCCCACACATCCAACACATTCGCTGGGTGCAGGTATACAAGGGAGACAGTCAAAAGAACAAAAAATAAACCCAATGCCATAAACAAATCAATCTGAATAAATATCTTTTTTTGAAAAATGAACAAAAAAACAGATAAATAAACCATAACAAATACCTATAAATACAGCGTACAAGAAGGCAAACTCAGTTTGTTTTTAAAGGTCAGACAGATTCCAGCTGGATGAAAGGGGCCTCCTGAAGGTCTCGCTGTTGACAGCCAATTTCTCAAAATGTATCGCTTGCATAAGGTGGCATATTGGAAATATGTTCTTCCCAATTGGTCTGCCTGTCATTTTCATGGTATATAGTTATCTCACATCTCCCAAAGTGGTCGGATTTCCTTCTCATAGCTGAACACTGTTTGAGGCAGAGAAATAATGGCAGCTCTCTGAAGTGAGTATCCCCTTTGTCTGATGTGCAGTCAAGCCATGTCACAAAAAATAGTGCACGTACTACAGCCCACACACACGCTTCCATACTGGACACAACACACACATCCAGCCATTCTTCCGCAATCATACCCACACACATGCACACAGGAATTAAATGAATTGTCACATTAGGCTCTGGAGTGATGCTTAAACTATCTTTAAGAGACAGCGAAATGCAAATTTTCTCTGATAGCAAAACAAATGTCATTATCATACATGCTAAAACACGCTTTTAAAGTATGTTATCTGGTTATATCCTCCAAACACAAGAGCAAACATGGACGGTGTCCTTCCACCACAATGCTTCAGCCTGCCTGTGAGGCACAGCATGACATTTGACGGCATCTATCTCAGTCCCGCCGCCTCCCCCCGACTGCTTTCGGCGATTCCACCCTGGGAATGTCAAAGGTCAAATATTAACAACATGTAATGGATTATATTACAAAAAAATTGTCCCAGGAATTTTTTTGTTCCACTTTTCAAGTGTATAAATAAAATCTACTACACATTAGAATGTGTGTCCCCTCACTGCCTTTCTCTCTCCATTGAATCATTATGGACTTTCCACTCAATGGCACAGTGCTGGGGCACAAGAGCAAGAGATCAAGTGACGGAGGAGAGAGATAAAGTGTATCATTCAGGTCACAAAGTCCAAAACATTTTTATTATTTTTTTTCTTTTTGTTGTTTTGTTGCAGTACAAGAAGTCATTTTTCATAGTATTTGTTACTTTTGTTGCTTTTGATCATCTGGTGACTCTATTTACATGGTAGGCATAAAGCAGATTCGTGTGTAGTTCCTATGTACACGGTTGCACCAATTGGTCGACCAGTGCGTCTGCGACAATTACAGTCTCGCTTGTCACAAGCACACACAGGAAACAGGTCCACTTCAACCGGCTAGGCTCTAACAGCAAAATATAGGAGGGGAAGGGCAGCAATAGTCCACTCTTGCAGGTCCCAGAGGATGCAGACTCAAAGTCAACAAATGCAATACTCTCTTCATAACAATAGCAAGGCAGTCGTTTAACTTTTCAAAAGCTTAAAGCAAACAACCAAAGAGAACAGTGGAGAGGATTGGCCAGTCTTATGGATGCAGGTTCTCCTGCTCTGAAGGGGTGGTGCAGCGCCTCCTCAGTTTCCGTTTCCGCCTCTATTCCCCTTCTGTTCATAGTCCTTGATTCACAGCAAGAGAAAATGAAGGCAACTACACTGAATTAGCTCCCACTGCCTGCTAGGAACAAAAGCTTTTGCTCCCTTTAACTTCGATGGAGTACTGTTTTCACTTCTGATGTTCAGTAATGAGCACTTCTGGATAAATGAGTGTATTTATGTATATGTGTGTGTGTGTGTGTGTGTGTGTGTGTGTGTGTGTGTGTGTGTGTGTGTGTGTGCGTTTCCTTTGTGAATGTTCTAATTTCTGTTCTGGCTCAATAGATATTTTTGGCAACAAAGAAGAGCTTTATGTGAGACATTTCTTTAGGTTATAATAGTGTACTATATTCCCTGTCCCCGAAACTACTCCTTCCAAATGACGACTCAAAAAAGACCTACGGTATGAGTGGTATGAAAGGGAAATGGGCTAAAATATAAAATGATATTCCCATCTCCATAGGCAGGTCTGACGAGAAATTACATTAAAAAACTTTAATAAAGTTTTAAAGTTTCAAAATATCTGAAGGTAAAGGGGGTGTAGTAGTACATTCAGAGTGCTGGACTTGGCCTTAGGGTGGCAAAGGAACTGGGGACGACTGGAGGTTTCGAAAGCCAAATGTTGCTCTGCTGATTCTGTGGCGTCAGCCACAATTCCCTCTGAGGGTCAATCTGTTTGCTCTTCTGTTTGTTAAATCAAAGTCAAGAGAAAGGAAGGCAACCAAACAAGCAGAACGTGGAGAGACGCGAGAACTATGTGTGCTGGGAGGTGGATCTGACCATCACATTAGTCCCCAACTTCCTCCTCCATGTTCCAGTCACAGGCTGGTGACCAGCTGCATTTGTCCATCCCCCTCATTGTGGGCAGGCTCCTGAGGCTGGTGTCCTTCTCCACTAGGCCTCCTCGGTGCAGCCTGGTAGAAGGTTTGCATGGGGGCTCCACGAGAGCCTAGGGCAGGCCTCCCTGAGCTGTAGTACAGCTCCTCAGGGGGCTGAGCTGAACGAGGCACCACCTCTAGGGGCTCAGGACTGCTGTCAGGGTAGGGAGAGTCTCGGAGGTTGGTGATGCTGGTATACAGGGAGTCACGGGCAGGGGAGTCCGGTGCTCTGCTGCTTCCCTGTCCGACAGCACTCTGGCCACTGTGGCCGCTGTGGCCCACGCTCTCGGTGAGGTCAGCTGTGTAACTCTCTGACTCCTCTGGATCGCTTTGGTACAGGACCGACTGAGCACGCTGCAACAGCAAGGGCTCCTCCAAAGCCTTATAAAGCAGCTCCACATCCTGTGGGGTCCGCTGTGGTCCATCTCTCAGAAAGTCTTCCTCTTCATCCATGCTAATAGATGGCTCTGGCCCAACACCAGTGGTCCCCCGACCAGCGCCGCCGTGAAGACGTCCCCCGGCATCACCCCCACTTCCTCCACCCACACCACCACACCTCAGGTTGTTGT
The DNA here is from genome assembly GCA_001698575.1 of Mola mola. Lineage (NCBI taxonomy): Eukaryota > Metazoa > Chordata > Actinopteri > Tetraodontiformes > Molidae > Mola > Mola mola. Next base: position 5,061,740 of record KV751340.1, read on the forward strand.
GCACAAGCTCAGAGATGATCATTTTCTCAAAGGCTGCAGCATCAGAGAGGTTTCGCCGGATGCCATCGCCTCCCAGGGACTCAGAGCTGCGAGGATTGAGGATGGGTGGGGGACTATCTCTGCTCCCACTGCCAAGGAAGTCACAGCTGCCCCCGCCTCCACCCCCTGGGCCACTGCGAAGGGAGTAGCTGTTGTTGAAGTTTCCATTCAAAGGCAGAGTCTCCATCCCACAGGGGTCGCGGGCCTTAGATAACGTGGTCTCTGGACCCAAACAAAAACAGAAGAGAGAAGACAGAGATAAGGTCAGCATTATTATTACACAGGCAGATTCAAGTGTAAGTAAGAGAAGAAGAATAAAGATATTTATATCAGATAGTACAATGTAAACTGAGGTAGCTTATAGTGAAGCGAACTGAGGTGAATTACACTTACTTGGGTCACGGAATGTTCCTGTGCAAACCACAGACAGTCATGCGGAGTGAAGTAAAGGAAAACAACAGCCAGTAAGTGTTTTTTAGTGGTGCAACATTAACTTGATGAATTTGTTTTTAATTTTTTTTAAAAGGGAGTCATTAAAAGAATTGAAAAAAAAAGCTTTTGTCCATATGCCCCCCCCTTTTTTTTTTTGTCTTGTTGTCTTTCTGCCACTCTCACTGTCACCTTCAACATTTTAACTTTTTCCACACTAAAATATAATTTTCCTGTGATTTATGCAGACTTTACAGTAGTCCTGTTTGTTTGGCATTACAATCCTCCAACATTTAGATGTAAGCCACAGAAAATACACCACAGTTTTGTTTACAATTGTTCCTGATACCTGGGTACATGCTGGAAATAATTCATACAATACACTTACACTTCCTCTGTTAGGCTTCGTCTCTCAAATTACAGTCAAAGCTGTCCAAAAACTGCGAAGTATGTTCATTTTTTAAAAATTTAATGTGTAGCATGACTTAAACA
>KV751340.1:5076984-5125643 GCA_001698575.1 Mola mola
TTCTCTATATTCTCCTCCATCGGCCACAGATTGAATCTGAGAGCTCTGCCAAGGCGTGGCAATTAAGCCAGCTGCTAAATTAATGCTAGTGCTTTTTTTTCAGAGAGAACTTACAGGGACAGAAAAAGGGACTGAGAGGAAGATGGAGGAAGATGCCTTTTTTCTGTGACTAAAGGGAGCTTTTAGTTGGCTGCGTGTTTAGACGTATAAAAACTAACATGAAGGGAAGTGAAGTGAAGCCTGTGTTGTGTAGCCTTTCATTTCATTTATTCATTACTTTCAAACAGCTCTGTTTTCTAGGGGAGATGAGCCTTTCATTTCTGCAGGACAGGCTTTCATCTGCATGTCCTCGAGGGACGGTGCCTGCTGGTGGAACCAGCGCAGGGACAGAAGACGATAACAGTGGAAAAAACAAGTGCGATAGCAACAAACATGTTGGTCACTTGGGCACATGCACGTACTTACCGCATGCATGAACAATAAAAACATGCATGGAGGACATTTTTTTGTATGTACGATTCACACCCATTATTGTGTCATGACATGGAAAAAAGTCAATCAAGTTTAAAAATACACACATGCAGACTACAGAAGAGGATGAAAAAAAAAATTAAGGTCGGGTTTTTTGTCCTCACCTAGAGATCCTTTGGGACACGGGCGATCCACTGTTTCTCCTCTTTGCGTGGTAGGCCACTGGACACCGCGGACCATCTTGGCTTCACAGACATGCGGCTCCGGGCCTTGGGGAGGACGGTGTGGCCGGCGGGTGACAGGCACAGTGGCTGTGATTGGCCGAAGATCAGGGTGCTTGTTGATGGAGCCAATTGGGCGGGAGGTGGGGGCCAGAGGGCGAGCAGTCGTGGGGCTGGCACTGGAGGTGAACGGCCTGGCTGGAAGAGTGGTGGTCACTTGGGTGGTGGTCAGAGGACCTGAGGTAACCCAAGAGCATTACAGAGAGAGGGGAAGGCAAGAAGTTAGCAGACTAAAACCTAGTGTGGGTAACAGATATTTAGGGAGTTATTAAAGGATGTAAAGATTTAAGGGATTTGTTAGAAAGCAGCAAAAGCCACAAAAAAGAGAGATCAAGAGAGTGAAGGACACATGCATTTGAATGTAAGATGTCTCTCAGAAGTTGAGTTCAAAAGTTAGTCTGACAACAATTGGGGTGACAAATACTTTCTGAGCCTCTCAAAGCCTCTTTCTGCACATCTCTCCGGAGACCAAGCAAGGGAGGAGATTGAAAGAAAGCATCATCACAAGTCAGGGAGAAGTAAATAATTGATCAAATGTATCACAGAAGTCACCATCACTAACAACCAAACCTAATGCGAAGATAAAAGCATGACATCACAACTACAAAATCCTTACTGATCAAACGTAGAGTCAGCATGCAACTCTTTGAGTGCCGCCGACTGTGTGTCTCTGCCTCTACTCTCTCTGGGCCTAATCCGAAGGCTGGAGCCTTTATCAAGGCCTTTATGTGGCACAGATATACAATACAGCCGAACCTCCCTCTCATATTGATGGACTGCCACAATCTTACAAGGTGTTTCATTCTCCACTTATCATTTTGAAATGACTTTTTCATTATCCATTACAGAGCCAAGTTGTAGCTGAAAAGTTAAACACGATAGACTCCTCTCCACTGTAACTATGGTTCGGGATGGAATTACAATTATTTCATATCTATGGACTCAAATGTCAGAAAAGAAACCCTCACAAATACACTCTTTATGGACGTATTTGAAATGTTTTCTGACAAGCAAAAGACATACATTTTGAAATCACGTTGAGGTATACTGACAGGTACTTTCAGATGGAGTTATGAGGAAACTTCACACACAGTTATGACCAAGACATGATGGCCTGTAATCAAATCAGCCTAGATGAAAAACATATTACATGACAGAGTCCTTGAAATCGAGTGTCTCTAATCCAGTATTTCTCGGAGACACCCTGTCCTGCATGTTTTATATGATTATCTGCTCTAATCCTGCTGGTTCAAATGAATGAAGTGATGACAAGATGATAATTGGCCTCCGAGAAACATCTAAAATATCCAGTAAGTGGCTCTCCAGCACACTGCCTCCTGAGGTACAAGTTGTTCTGCATCGCTCGAGGTTTTAACTCACAACATCAGACATCAGACATCAGACACCAAGGCCAAGTCATGATGTCACTGAGCAACCTGCAAAGTGACAAAACCTGCTGCAAAACGCTAAAATTTAGATAATCAGCAGGGCTACATGTAAAGTCAGATTAAAATGTTTTAATTGGTTAAAGAATTAGTGATCTTCATTTATGCAACAAATTTAACAAACAAGGATTACTCCAAACATGAGAAACTGATTACCATGAATTTATCATGTACACACTAAATGCCATTGACAACAATAATTCACAAGATGATTTAATACATTATATTTTGTCCGAAATTCATCTTTTCAGATACAAATGTGGAATTTAATAACTATTTGAATTTGTTTTTTAATGAACATCAGTAATTTATCAGAAATTAGTGCATTTGTTTGCATACATTTTTTGTGGAGGACAGTCTGGAAATCTCATTATAGCAAGGTTTTAAAGTTTTTGTAACTTTTGCAAAGTTGTAGAGTGTATAGTTAACTTTTAATGAATTCTCAATATTTTTTTTCACATTTTTACATTTCAACACTTTTGCATGTTTTACAAATACAGATCAAAAGTTACTCAGAGGGAGTGTATTCCCAGAGCATCTAAACAGCTCTACATACACCTTTTTTGTCAGTGCTTTCTGTAGGATAACTCATTACCTGTGGTTGGGTCTGGTGGGCCAAATTCCAGTGAGTAGCGCAGCACATTATAGTTGTTCCACACATAGAGCTGGTTGTCTCGAGGGTTGTAGTCCACAGAGGAAATATACTGATAGGGGTTGGGGAAAGGGATGTTGACAGGTTCCTCTCGAGCGCGGTTAGTATTGTAGGCATACATCACCAGGTCGCCTCCTGCTTCGCTGTCATCATCCTGGTAGACGGACCGTACCGCATACAGCACACCACACGCCATGAAGGCGTTGGATGCCATCCTCTTGTCAAAGCTGGTCTCCCAGGAGCCTTCAAAGCGTAGGGTGTATGGGTTCACCTGCGGACAAAGAGGAAGTGCTGAACTTAGTATAAATGATTATGCTGGGAAGCATGAACACACAAATGTTTTTTTTTCTTTCAAATTCTCAGTTGTAGAGGTCATTAAAGCAGTAAATCAAATGTCTGCAAGACAAGAAGAGAAAGTCTACCTGCATTTCACTACTCATTTTTCATTTTGCAGCTTCAACGGTATTTTGAATTTTTACCTTAGGCTTTCTTACAGTAGCTCTAGTGGACGTACAGCTGAAGTTTGAAGGTTGGGAAATCATTGCACTTACAAAAGTAGGAAACAAAACAATTGTATGAGGATGAAATTAACTACTTTCCTGTTTATTATTTAAATTCTCTATTATTGTACACTCTGACAGCTCACAGATCACAGCTCAAAATATGAATGTTTAAAATTTCACAGTGGACTATGATTTGAACTTTTCAAGAGAGAATATGACTTTGAAATATAGCTGAAAAACATCTTAAAACGAGTATATTAGGTTATAAAGTTCTCTCCTGTTAATACTCAAATGAGTTTAAGTGTGAATATACAGTGTTTTAAAACAAGGAAACTGGTTATGGTGTAGCTAACCAAAACAAATCAAATATTTAACTCTCTACAGAATATTGCTTTTTGGATATGATGGGATTTTTAAAATAGTCCTAACCTTTTGAAGCTCTGTATATTTGACCGTTTCTCTTGGATAACAACATCTCTGTAACACATTTGTGTAATCACAGTAAATCCCTCATGTATGACATTTGCTTTTATGCCTGATTACTCATATTAGATTTTGATATAATCCATTCCTGTATTTATAATCTGCATCTTCTGTGCAACGCTGCTCTCCCACCTGGCTGACCACCAGTCGCCCATTGTTGGCCTCAGTGGCGTAGATTACCCAGAGGCCATTCTCATCCACAGCCAGGTCGATGTCCGATTTCCCACCCCAGCGGTAGGGTGAAGTGTCATGGTAGTTGGCATTTGTGATAATAGCTTCGCCGCTCTTGATGCGTGTCCTCAGGTCATACTTGACTATGTTGCGTGTGCGTTCTTTGTTGTAAAACACTGCACCATCATAGACCACAAACCCTGTACCATCAACTCTGTTGGGCAACCTGTTGAAAGAGAATCATATGTATGGGCGGTGCAAAAATACAGGAGAAAAAAACACAATACTACGAGGTGGCCAAACAGTGAGCAAGCTGCCATCTCAGTGGCACCACCATCCATATGAACATCCAAAACCAATAAATCAATACAGCAGCAAATGCTATTCAATCATCCAGGACAGTGGGAGGCAATCTCACTTGTAGTTGGTGGTGGCTTGGCCCTGTTTGAAGTCTTCCCAGGAGGCATACTCATACAACATGTCCGTGCGATAGGGGGTCCAGGGCATGACATAAAGTCGGTCCCCTGACTGCAGTGGATCCTTACACCACGCCCCTGCCTGGTGCTCCGCCTCCTGCAGAGAGCTAGCTGCCTGCACCCTCAGAAGTGTCCCCGGGCACACGAAGACTGGCACAGAGGTTGTATATTGGGGAAGAGAGGAGGAGAGCAAGGAAAACAGGAGAACAGAGAGAATGAAAACAAAGCATTGTAAGAATGAAAGATATCATGGAGATGGCAGGGGAGGGAGAGAGGAAATGGGAAAAGGCAAAAGACCATGGAATATAAAACAGGAGAGAGACAAGCAGGGGACAGACAAAAGATGTAAGTAGATAAAAGTAAATTCAGGATTGAAAATGAGACAAAGACTTGGAGCAGAATGGGAGTAAGGGGGAGAAGGGGGGGAGTTAGGTGAGGTAAAATATCAGATTTAAAATGAAGGAACATTTAATAGTTGATTTGTTCTCAGCATTGTGGTTCGAAAGTGTCTTGATATGATAAATGGGAGATTTCTGGCTGCCGCCACGATTTAGATGTAGCCTCTAATCTAATTCATCTTGGCCTACTTTTTATTTGATTTTGCATTTGCCATTTCAAAGACCTCTGCTTCTCCGCTTCCAAATTGTGAAACAGTCATTCTGGAGCATGTTTAATCAGGACTCACATTTGGCTCTCAGTCAAGAGTAATGCCTCAAAAATCTAAAATGAATAAAAAAAACATCCTGGGGTAAAGCTGTGAGGTTGGCCAAGCCTCTCCTTCCTCTGCAACATCATCGAGCAACCCTATGTATACCACCCACACACACACACACACACACAAACAACATTGCCTCCTCCAAACAGACAAAGATGAAGACAAAGAAGTGCACGGGAGCCCTTGTAAACAATCCATAAACCAAACAAGCACATAGACACACAGAGGATGCCTACTTTAGGCAGGTGGAGGTCATTCACTGGGGACCGGTGTAAATTGGATGGCTGACATAGTGCGTCCCAGTCTGACAGAGAAAATGCCCTGGGACCACTGGGTGTGTCAAGTTACCTATGTGAGGGCTGCCACTCTGACATCATCTGACATCACAGGGGTACCAGTGAGAGAGAGTGAGGGGGAGAGAGAGAAAGTAGAGCAGGAAGCACTAGAGATTAAAACAGCTGAGGAGTTTCCATGTCTCCTCTGTCAGCTTATTTAAGTGAGTCTTTGCAACAGAAAACCAGAGGACCTGCTGCAGCATTTGGACACAGATGAAATACGTCACACATTGATGCACAGACAGACAGACAAATATACCCTCCCAATACACCCAAGGATAGAACATGAAAACACACTTGCAGACAAACACGAATACATACACTGTCACGCAGTCTAGGTTCAAACCGTCTTGAATATTGCATGGAATCTGGAGCAGGAGGGGAATCATAATATAGAGATGTAGGAGTTACTTTGAAAATCCAGTTTTATCTTTTCACTGCCTATCGGGCTGTTGTTGATACTGAAGTGGCTGGTGATCTGTGATGCTGAGCCACTTAGGAATCAGCCTGTTCTGTTTGATGGGGTCCAAAAGGAATTGAGACTGGCAGTTGAACAGGAATCTAATCAGGCTCAGGCATAAACAAACACTTTGAGTACAGGCTCTTTGCAGGAAGCTTGTCATGCTCCATTGTCAAACCAAAATGCTCTCTCGAAAGCCTTGGGTGTTTGCTTTGCAAATATAAACATGGGTGACTAAAAAATGCTAAATTATGTTCAGAGCAATGGTCTGAATGACGTGGCACCTTCGGACGGCTGAACAATGAATGACAATCATTATCAGTCACTCAAGAAACTGCATGAATGTACTGTACATAAACAGTAGTTGGGCTCCAAAGTATTTTAAAAAAATGGCCATAGTTGGTGAGGAATTTTTGGAACAGAAACAGAGAGAGTAGGAAAAACAACTTCTAAAAGCAGGACACTGCCTCAAAGGTACAATGTTACTATAAACAATGAAATAAACAGCGTGCAAAAAGCAAGGATTTGCACATAGTGACCCATATACATACCAGGAGCACTCTTCCTCAAGGATGAAGGACAGAAATATTATGTAAGCCTGTTCTTTATAGTTGCTAAACACATGACCAACCGTTAAAGTTATTAATTTACATGCAATCATTCAACTCAACTGTTGTCATGTTGTCACTGTTGTATTAAACTGACATACAGTACATTAGAGTTCAGAATTATTAACAATTTGCAGCAACAGATTGTGACTGATTCAATGAGAGCAAATCTTCGTTGGGTTGCTTTGGATGGCATAAAGCCCATTGATTGAATATTCATTATGACACAGAAGCTTCAACATGTGTTGGGTTGCCATTGGACTGAAAGCTAAATCTATGGCTGATGGGAGTAGCTCGAATTTATTAAAAAGATGGTCCATGGAAGTAACACTAAAAAATATGTCTCCAATGTGTGAATTATTGGGCTTTCACTTTTATCTAGTATTTTCTAATATTATCTTCATCACCTTGCACAGGTGTGATCGAGCAGGTCACATTTAACACTAAATAGTCACTTTAAATGAGTTGAATTTTTGGGTACCAGTTTTGTGCTCCACAATTTGGATTTAAGTTCTTTTTATACATACTATACAGTGTAATACTTTAATGGGACTAGTTAAATGGGAGATTTACTCCCAGTTGTACATGGACCCAAAGATACCACTTGATTTTGGTCACTACAACCCCCAACCTTCCAGCTCTGTCCTAAATTGGTTGCAATCTATGCTTAATTGCGCTGATCATCACAATTTTCCTGAGGCCCAGCGCAGACAGACTGGCACAGCGGTCTTCCATTCTATGCCTTCCTCCTCCAGGGTTCTCTCTTTTCCCTCCTCTCCCATATGAATCCTGCCTCATTTTATTCTAACAAACTGGTTGCTGGGTGGGCCTAGTGTCAAAAGGGCTCATCAACGGCCTCCAGGTTGTACACACAGGCCATGAGAACACAGACACACATGAATATACACACTCACAGGCCAAACAGAAACAGTAGCAAGGCTTCACAACTAGCAAAACCTGCCTAGGGGGACTTCATTAACTCTGACCTGTGCTCCCCAGCCTTCCTGTTTACCAGCTCATTTTGCCTCTCCTTCACTCTGGTTGCCTCTCTCTCCCTCAAGCTGTGAGAGGTGATCGTAGCAATGGGAAGCTGGAACAGGCAAACCCTATAATGGAGTCTATAGTACAAGAGGCTATTATGACCGCAGTATGAATGAGGTATCAGGCATTAAGCATTAGACACAAATCTTGAGATTAGGCTTTATCCTGTTCTGGCTAGAGCAGGTTACCTTGAGTAAAAGCCATCTGGGATTATGTGAAATAGTTAGATTAATAGATTAATTCCTGCTTCGGTGCGGATGGAAATCTTGCGGTCATGATTGTCCCAGTGAAGTCACCTGACAGCGCAGACACAACACTTCTTTAGCCTACAAAGTAGCCAGATGGCTAATGAAACTTACCTTATCAGGGATTAAAACCCAATCTGTAGCTATCATACTCCAGCATGCCAATTACTGGCACACATACAGGGAAATACTGCTGTAGTAATTGACTATTTATCTCCATAATCCCTTTCCCAGGCATAGGTCAGCTGTTACTTGTCAATATGAGGCAGCAGTATAAAATGATTAGGGTGCCAGAACTCAAAATGACAGTAAATATCTCTCATTAGTATCTAAAAGCAATTTGTGATGGACTGGTAACACAATTAAAAGCGAACGTTGACAGCTTGGAGCTAAATTTAGACGTTTCATTTTGGTTGTTTGCTGCAATCCGTGGTGTTCTTATGTTTGATGTGACAGCGTCATGGTGATGTTTAATGTAGACTTTGATGATCTAAAAACCCCCTGTCAATGGTTGACAGCTGTTTCTGAAGTGCTGTCCTTGTGGAGTAGCTTGCTGTATTTTTTTTTTGTTTGTTTGTTTGGTTTTTTTTTAATTTATTTATTTTTTTTTACAAGGAGCTGAGGTTTCATCTAGGCAAAGCCTTTGCACAGGCCATAGTCATGGCCTGTTCTCAGAATTTACTGCTGAGAACACGCTGCTCTAATTGAATCAAACACCTGTTACTGGCAGGTGCAGTACGTAGGCAGCAGGGGGCACAATAGAGTATGGCATGGTACCACATGTCCATGCTGGACAGTTGATGGGTTTAAGGGTTAATGTGTGTGCATGAGTGTGCAGGGAGTCTCCTGATGGTATGTTATGTGTATTCATCAACCCATTAGTTGTGTGCTATTGAGAATTCGCATGTGCACGTGTGCATGTGTGTGTTTGCGTGTGTGTTTGCGTGTGTGTGTGTGTGTGTGTGTGTGTGTGTGTGTGTGTGTGTGTGTGTGTGTGTGTGTGTGTGTGTGTGTGTGTGATGTGTGTGAGAGAGAGAGAGAAAGTGAGAAAGAGAGGCTGTGTGCAGGCATGCATGTGTTCAGCTCAGAGAGACAGATAGGAAAGACAGAAAGAAAGAGAGAAGAAAGCATGACTGAGGATGTGAGCTTGTTCTGTGAGTGCAAACAAGAAGAGAAAGAGGAGTGGAGTAAGATAGAGTCAATAGGTTATTTCCTGTGAAATGAGAATTAGGAGTGAGTTAATCTGCTGAGGAGTGACATATAGTGACAGAGAGAAGAAGAAAAAAATACTGGAGGAGAATGGAGGGGCTCCCATTGTGTTTCCGCTTCCTTAAGACTGCAAGGATTCAAGTCATGGGAGTAAAAACACAATACAGTGCACAGACATATACACACAGACATAAACCCTTAGGACACACACAAACTCTCAGACAATGAACGCAAGTACAAATCGTGCGGTGGAAAAGGCAGGTGTCAAGCTGGCACCTTTATCAACAAATCATTCACCCCGGAGAATACCCTTCACTGAGACCAATAGTTTGCAACGGCCAGAGATAGTGTCCAGTGAAAAAAATGTGTGTCTTGGACTGAAGATTGGCATTGAGTGACAGGGAAGTTAGAAACGGCTACAGAGGAAGCTGATACAGTGGACAACAGAGGGGCATATCCTTTTCTGACTGACTAGCACATGAGCAGTGGGGCAACAGTAAGCTTCTATGGCTGTAGCAGTTGCTTGGCCAAGACCAACGCCCTGCATGTTCCTCTATCCTCCCTTCTTCCCTAAATTAGGCCAATAAAGGTCCTGTAACCAGAAGCAGTGATTTATATTCATGGCCACCTGCCTCACTCACCCATTTTGCTGTACTTTGGCTCTATCAATGCATGACTTCTCCATGTGCAGTCAATCCCCACACTCATCCCTATCTCCTTGTGCTTCTGAATAGGGTGTCTGCACTGCCTTAGTCACATGACTGTGCTCGAGTGTGGTGGGTCATTCCTAATGATGTAGCCTGACTCATCGTCTCCATAGCAACCACTTTCCCTCTCTCTTTATTTGCAGCCATTTTTTTGTGATCCCATGTCACACGATGTAACAGGTTCACACTCATTCGCCCTCACTTTTCAAAATCACAAGTAGATAGCAATTGGTGTGAGCGATGGTTCTGTGGTTGTATGCGCCCCCATCCTGACCTCCATGGGAGTATCAGTATTGTTCACAGCAGTGTAAAGCTGCTTCCTTTCCTTGTCTCTTCCTTTAGAAGCAAACAGAGGTGAGAAAAAGATGGTGGACACCTTTCCTGTCCTATCAGTAGTGATAACGGAATTACTGTAATGATGTAGGTAGTGTACTCTGCTGGACTGTCACTGAAAAGGGTGAGAAATGAGACAAAGAGAGTGACAGGGGGAAGTAGAGGCAACTGAAATAGTCTCAAAATAGCCTAACAGCAGATAGGAGTAGAATCATTGAACATCTCCTTCATGTGAAATCATCCCTGCACGGTGCACGTAATCTCAATCCAAATCCGTCGATTATCTGATCAATTTGTGAGGATTAATTTGACAAAGACGGGCACAAAACACAAATCTGGAATGAATGTTAATTCAGCCATAAACAGTGGGAGAAGGTATGTTTAACAGCAGTGGAGGTATGGATTAAGGAGGGTAAGTGCAGACAGAGGAAAGGGGTAGTCATCTAAGTGTTAGAGGGAGGAAGAGTAAGTAAACGTAACTTGTTGGGTGCGGCTACAGCAGGTGGAGGAGGGAGAAAGGGAGGATTGTTTTGTAGTTTGTTATTCCACTGCAAAGCAAGGAAAACTGAGCTAAAATGGCTGCTTGGGGTGGGAGCAAATGTGAGACAATTGCACATGTCAATGAAAAGCCATGGACACATTGACAACAGAGTCCATAAACCAGTTAATGGCAACCTCTATACGAGTTGATTCCATTCCATTCCAACATATGGGGCCAGACAGCGAGATGGCAGAGGCCGTGACAGACGTGAATAGGGGGCACAGAGAGAGTTGAGGATGTTGACACATTGGACAGGAAGTTTAGGGTCATTGGCAAGTTGGCCAGTGCTTCCAAAATGACCTTTGGGAAGGGTCAGGTCCCTATAAGAAGCTAGTGATTGAGGTGTCTGGCCATGCTGATTGGAGCTCTGTAAGAGTACTTGTGGCGAGGCCCCGCTCTATCAGAGAGTCCATTACAAGAAGCTGGAGCACTCCATACAGGATTTACATCTCCCATCACCATTCTCTCCCCTCTCCTCCCCCTTCCTAGGGATTGCTTAATCTGGACAAGTACAGGAGGGCACAAGATGATTGCATGTGTAAGAATAAAACGGAGGGATGGGAGTGACAATGTGGAAAGGAAAGGGATACAAGAGGCGAATGAAGAGGACTGTAAGAGGTGTTCAAAAGAGCCTGCAGCTGCTTGTGATGACCAGATGTGATTAGAGAAATAAACCAATCAGATGAAGGCGAGAGAGTGAGAACATGAGAAAAGGAGGGAGAAAGCAGAGAAAAATAAGCAGAGATAAGTAAAAGGAGAGTGAGAGATAGTGAGTAAAATGGCAATGTCATTAATTGAAAAAAGAGAGAGAATGAGAAAAGGACACTGAAGCACCTGGAAAATGGATTCTGTAAAATGATACTGAGAGCAACTTGGAAAGTTACTGCGTTTTATGAACACAATGTTTTGCTTTGAGATTACAGTACCAACAAACTCTTAATCAGTCCTGAGAAACTTAAATATAGAGGGGAGGACATACAGTACAGAGAAAAGGAAGGGCTGATAGAGAGTAGGACTGTTTTTCCTTAGATCTGGATGGACAAATAAATAACAATAGTGTAATGAGCTGAAAATATTTGAGAGATGTAAATAGCAATGTTAATTGCCAGGTGTATGTTTGATGAAACAGCGTGAAGAGGACTATTTTGAAAGGGATGGAAAAAAGAGGACACATTTGCCATCCATGAGATGAGATGAACGTATGTTGTCTGTAAGTTTAAGCTAAGATGTGCTACTTCACTCAGAAAAGAAATAAAGGGAATCTTTTGTTTATCTCTCATAGATACTGAACTGGCTTCCCATGATGCTTTTCTATGTGTGCATGTGTATGTGTGAGTGTTCGTGCGTGCAGGTCAGGTTCAGGCATCAAAACCAAGAAGGACATCTAAGAGGATTTCAGAGTTTTGTTATAGTTCAAAAAGAGATAGAAAGAGAAGGATAGAGAAGGCGATTAGAGAACAAGAAAGAAAAGGGAGGGATATCAACATCAAACATGACCACTACACAAGGTGCTGGTTTAGGAGGGGATATGGGGGGAGGAAGGGAGACAAAGGAGGAGGAGAGGAAGGGAAGAAGGGGCGAGCTGTGGTTGTTATGTTCATTGTGGTCTTTACCTTTTTGATCCACTTCTATTCAAGCATCGGAAAAGAGGAAAGAAGGAGATAGAAAGACAAAAGAGAAAGACAGTAAGGAAGAGAAAGAGAGAGAGGGGAAGTAAAGAGAATGAAAGAAAAACAAGGTGCAAGAAAAAAGAGAAAATTGAGATTAAATAAAATGCTGTCCTTTCTCTCTCTTTTTTCTTAAAGCAAGTTATCTGTCTGTGTTATGGTTGGCTACTCAGAGAGAGGATGGCTCAAATGGAAAATGAGGAGGGGAAAATGGCCTGACTTGGGTTTAAATCCATTTTCATTTCATTTCAGCTTTATCAATAATCCCCAAACAACACATTCAACCCCTAACCACATACTCTCGACCCACCTCCACCCCTTTTACTGCCACAACACACCCTTTCTCCTTCCCACTTTCGTTTACGCCCCAAGCACAGTTCCAGGAACCTGTTGGAGAGAAAGCATCTTTGCACTGTCGTCCTCTTCAGCTGTGGAAACAAAGAGTGAGAAAGGTGGAGAAAGAGATGAGGGAATGGTAGATGTGAAGGTGGTGATTGTGATGTCTCTATCTGTGTCTTGTCTGAGGGATCACCAAATCCCTCTCCTCCTCTCTTCACGTAAAGTCTTTGTGGACATTAGAGCTGCTCCTTGATCTAAAGAAAGCATTTTTGGCTTTGCTCAATTTGTGGAGGCAGGCTGCCTTCCATGGAAGCCAGTAAAAACCCTCAACCCATCGACTGTCCAATCAATGGGGAGCTGCCGGCTTGCCCAGCTGAGGCTGCCTCATCAAAGACAAAGAGAACAAACAATGGGGGAAAGGGAGGGCTTGACGGAGTGGAACGTCTCAGAAACACAGCGAGAAACCGAGAGATTTCTTTGGGGTGGGGAATAAAAGATGGTAGAGACAAAACAGAGATGAGAAAAATATCTACAGCGGCCTCATCACGCTTGAATAAACAGGTTGGTGTGTTGAGTTGCACCAAGCTGACATGAACAGGTAAGGCGTGGCTCGCTTGACTATTTGCTACCTGCTTGTTTTGCCACGTCTGGGGAGGTTTTTCAGCAGCTGGAGACTCAAAGAGGAGCAGCACATTATGGCGCTGGCATGTGCCTTTTGTTTCAGCTTGCTGATGCGTAAGCAGCGTGCGAGTGGATTGTCATGTCTCTCGGGTCGGATGTGTCAAAAGGCACATGGCTTGTGGATCTCTGCTGTGAGTGTGATTGTCATGTATGCATCATGGGAAGTCTGTTATGGCAGGAGGGCTCTTGGAAATTGACATGAATCCTTACAGGGTTGCATGAAAAAAGAAAAAGAGATAGAGAGAGATAAAGAGACAAAGAGCAAGGAAAATAAAGGCAAAAAGAGATCATTAATAGCGGCCTAATCTGTGTGGGGGTGGGGGGTGGCCTTGTGTCTTGGCAGCAGTACAGCAAAGGGAGTATCAGTAATGACAGCAACACTGATCATTTATCAACTTATGTCAAGATCAGACTGGACAAATAACCTCTGTGAAGACCTGAGGAATGGTAGCCATATTCAGCTTAGGGGGTAAATATGGCAAATATGCATTCTGTGAAGTTGGGGCAGTGGGCAAGAAAGCATCAAATCCCTACCACCAACTGTGAGTGCAATCATTAGCACCAAGGTTAGCAGGGGGAGAGAGTGGCAGCATCCAGGGCTTTTTTTCCTCACTGAATAGGGGTAGCATGGGGACACCAGAATTCAGCAGGGCTCAAACATGTGGAACATGTGATTTTGCTGTTGTTAAAAGATGGTATATTAATTCCAATTTTGTAGATGGGCCAACTGTTTTCCTAAACAGGAGGAGAAATGATTTTGTGTGATGCCAAGCGATGTTATGAAAAGAGTGAGGAAGAGGGAGAGAAAATTGTCTTCATCATTGCTGCAGAGAGGGAGATGAAGAATAAGGCAGGTGGCTTCTGATGACTCCTTTTATTTATTTTTTTTTGCTCGTCTTTTTTCCTGAAAATTAGATGGATGGCGTCAAACAAAATTATCACATACATAAGGGCAGACACACAGACACAGAGAAAAGAGACAGAAACTCATAAAACTGTCCTCACAGTGGGCAGGTTAGTTTAAGGCCACCTTGACTGTTTGTCTGATTCATTCAGCAATTCTCTTTCAGGGGTCTTTTGAGAAATAAGCCACTACCTTCCCTCCCCTTAATCATTCTGCTCACCACTCTGGACAACCCTATCAATTACTTCCACACTAATGAGTACGGCTGGAAAGCACACACACGCACACATTCATTGTTTGAACATTGCAACTTTTGCCTCCTCTGTCTTTTTCACAGGGCTGAGATAGTGTGTCTTCTCCAGCTTCTTCTGTCCTCTCCCCTTGAGCTTTTCTCCATTTCTCACTTTACATGTTTCACAGTAAAGAGTCATGACTTTCCACAGCCTGAACAAATCCTCCTGGCTTCCATGCAACAAACACTTATGAAGCACAACTGTAATGGCAGCTCAAAGCATAGAAATAGAATTTAATTTCCCTGACCTTACCTGAAAACGTGTCATAGCACAATGTAATCATTTCATCTGCTTACAAAGCTTCCACTCAAATAAATAAACTGTCACTTCCAGTGGTTTTGATATCAACTGTAAATGTTATGTCTCACAATGCCGACTTCATTTGGGAAAAATCAATTTTATGAATCTAAACCGTGGAAGAGCCCCAAAATAGAGTTAAGCCTCTGAGCTAGTCCAGGCAGTCTGCACTAAAAATCCGTGTGCCATACCCCGCTCTACTCAACAATCAATTAATCACTCTCTCGCAATTTGGTGGTCTGTTTAAGGTGCAAATATGTGCTGTCTCTCCCTGTGCCTCTCAATGCCACTGCTGCCTCTCTTTTCAGACTCTCCACCATCTCAGAATTAGCTCCAGCAAGGAAGAAGTATCTGTAAATATATGTGCGCGGCATGATGAGGTCAGAGCCTGGGTTCCAAGCTATATTCCAAAAACCATGTTCTGCATTGTACATATTGTTTTAGTTGAAAGTTGTCTGAAATAACAAGTGACAAATTTTAACATTTCTTCTGTGTTATACAGGCTGGCTAGGTTTTTTTTAAAAGTTGATTCTTCAGCTACCTGCTGTGCGCATACTGTATTAACAAGGTAAATCATCGCTAAAGGAAAAGCAGAGGCCCAACACTACATCAAATGGTACTGGCCTGTCTTGCAACCCATAGCCAAACCCATAGCATTAGAAGACAATAATGATGTAACTCAGTGTCCTAGAGGACTGGGTGAGGGGGGAGGTCGAGTTCCCTAACAGGGTAGATTTACTTTCACTCAGTATATGTCTGAGCCAGCAGTGTAGGCTTCCACTGCAGTTACTACATGCTGCAGCGGTGTGCATGGATCTGTGATGTCTTAATGGGATCCAGCCGTCGATGGCAGGCTGTGACAGTGCAAAATTTGAACCATTTTTGCCTTGCTCTGTTCCAGTTGGCAAAAAAAATGCTATGTGCCTAGAAGGGTCTTTCAGGTCTTTCAGGGCTTTTTGGATTGATGAAATATGATTTGACTTGCGGGCGGATGTTGTATTTAGCCAAGGCTATCCCGCAAGCAGCAACACACACATACATGTTTAAGCGTTAGAGGTGTGTGTGTGTGTCAGCCCAGCTCTGGCTGTCACATCATTGTTTTAGGTGACTGGCAACATGGTGCCTGTGTGACATGCACATAGAGTCAGATGCAAACATCACACTCAGTGATCAACGTGGCTACACATCATCTCAGCTGCTATGACAAGCAACCTTTACTGTAGCATGGCTCTATTGTTCACCTTTTTGTCAACACAACAATGAAAAACATCCGTCAGCCTAGGATGATGCCATACTGGCCAGCATTCCCAGCCAGACGTGAATGATGGGGCACTACCAGAGCGATTAGCAGGAGCAAATTCAATTAATCTTGACAAATCTCTGCTGGGGCAGAACTGCAGAGAGCGACGTGCCGACTCTCCCGGTAATTAAAAGTGGCTGAGTTGAGTGGCGTGTGGTGCAACAGTGACTAGGTTTTGGGATGAAAGGATCCAGCTCTGAGTTTGAATGTGTCAGGTTGCGTTTGCTTTGTCAAATGAGCACAAATACTGTATATATAACAGCAAACATGACAAGTTGTGTGCCCATGTGTATGTCCATACCCATTACTTTTTCTGTGTGGGTGTGTGAGTCAGCATCGAGTGGTCTTGTCTCTGCAGCTGGAGAGAGTGACAGAGGACTGTGGTAATAGGCTCTTCTTTCTCACCTCAGACAGCTAGCACTTTCATCATAGAGGGATCAGCTTCCAATTTTCTAAGCCCAGCCATACTTCAGACACAATCAACAAAGTTGTGGGGGTTTTTTTCAAACACAGGGAGGAAAAATGCAAGTCAGCATCTATTTAATTTGATTGCTTCAAGGAGAATGAAAAAGCTTAATAAGAGTACAATAACAATAAGAGAGAAAAAGACAAGGTTAGAATGCATGAGAAGGAGTATGAGAAGTATTACACACTGTTACTATAACCCTAATGAACAATACAATACGAGACACCAAGCTACAGCCCTACCAGGGGACTAACAACCAATGTCACACACCTAGAGAGGGTCAGTCTGACTGAAGTCAAAATCGACCGAAAAACAGGTGAACAGAGAGCAGAGGAGACTCGAGAGGAACACATATTGCCACTTGGAAGGTTGTGAAGAAAAGATTCACGCGGGAGAAAAATTCTCAATCCTGGCAAGAAACTCAGCTAACCTCATATCTGTCTTTGTGGTTGCAACCTGACTTAGAAAAAATATTCAAAAGTGACTGAGGGCATAAAAGCACTGAGTAGAGCGAGGGCAAAGATTGAAAAAGGTACTTGAACGTCTCTGAGTTTCTGAACCTGGATGCTTGGACATTTGAATATTTGTCCCACCTGTAAAAGAAAAAAAAAAGCAGAGACAGTGGAGGACACAGAATATAAGGATAACAGAGTGAGACAGATTGATGAAGAGTGAGAGAAAATAGAAAAAAATGAGAGAAATGGGGCAATTGATGAAGATTAAAGGAGATGAGAAAAAGCAGGATATGGGTTAAGAGACCTGAAAAGAGGTGATACTGAGCGTGAAAGATCATGTGCAAACACAGGATGATTGTTTAGAGAGAGGAGATGAGCAGGAAGAAGAAAAGAAGATAAATCGAGCAGTTATAGCGGCCTGGTGTCCACTTGAACCGGTGGCCACCTCGACGTCTGTTCCTGAGGAAAAAGCAGAGAAAATCACCCCACACCCCTACCCTGACGAGTTGGAAAGCCCACGCACCCACAAAGTTACATGCCATTTTTCCACCACTCCAACAACCTCAGTTGCCCTTCCACCCCTTCTTATACCCCGTCTGCTTCAGCATGGTGAAGGGGAACGCTACTGCCCCTCCCCTCCAGCCAGTTATTCCTGCACAGTGAGGGGATCAATGTAGAGAGTAATAATATATGAGAGGAGGAGGAGGGAAGACTGAGAAGAGATTTTCACATGAACAAGGATCTACACAGCACCATACAATCCTTTTGGTGTCTGCTCCTTCCGCCATGTCAGTGCTCTGACGCTTCTGCGTGCATGCTTTGCTTGTAGGCCTCAAGTTACGGACCACGTGCAAAAGACAGCAACTGTGTATCCCTCTTTTGTGAGCGTGAGGTAGACAAGGTGTGTGTGCGTGAGTGTATGTCACACCTGCCACAGCTTTGAGCAGCACTGCGAGGAAGTCAGCTGTTGCCATGGGGACGCTAAAATGTGTGGCGCTCCAGGTCATGTGGTTTAAAATAAGCCCTTTTCTGTTTGTGTTAAGATTGCTATTGTGAGGTGTGGCATACACACAACGCCCCCTGCCTCCCAAGCTCACTGTGCTCAATTTCATTTTTTCATTGGAAATCAGACGGACAACAAAGGTGTTTGGTGCCAGATAAAGGCAGTGGCATGCCCCCGGGTCAGTCAGTGTGTGAGTGTGGGAGGTGGGGTTTGTGCTAAACTTCTGTGATCGCCAATAAGGGTTGGCCCAGCATTTGCAGTGGGTGAGTGAAGTGCTTATCGTACCCTGTTTTGTTTTGTTTTTTTGAGCACCTTCCCCCATGTGAAAATCCCTCTCAGCTACCGGTGCATTGCTCTGTCGATGATGAGAAAGGGTTTAGAGCTTTGTGTTAAGTGTGTGCATGTGTGTGTCAGTGCAGTGGAAAAGTATGAGAGAAAAAGAAAAGAGGGGAAGAGAGAGAGAAATCAAGTGAAGATGAATGTCTGTCTTGTTTCGTTTGGCTTGTGTCGAAAAAAGCCAGAGAGTAAGTGTGCGGATGTCATTTGTAAAGGGCTTTCTGTGGGCGGTTGAAGAGTGGGTGGTAGGTTCATGTGAGGTAAGGGGGGTAAAAGGAGGGATGTGCGGGGCGGTGAATGGGGTGAGTGGGGTGTGGAGGTACGGAAGGGGTGACAGGATCTTGGTACTCACTGTAGGGAACACACTCGTACTGGATCTCCAGGTACTTGTAAGTCCCTGGGCAGGGGTCTGGAAACACATCTGATCCAGCAACCACCACACACTGGGTGCGGTTATTACACCTGAAGGAGAAAACAGACAGGAGAGAGAGAGAGAGAGACAAGGAAGGAAGTAAGTGATAAAAAATGACTAGTGCCATTGCAAGAAAGACAAAAAGGAGTGGGCAGCAAGAAAAAAGAAAATATCTTCAGGCTCTGAAAGACGAAGAGAACGGTAGGGAAGGGAGTAATTTCACACTAGACTAGATCATGTGACAGCTGCACCCGAGGGTAGGTGGGAAATAGAGAAGGAGTGTGGGAGGGGGGAAAACAGTGGGATGAAAGATAGAGAAAGGGAAGGAGGGAGGCGAGAGGCAGAGTGAAGGCGAGTGACGCAAGAGCCTCCTCTCCTGGGGTACTGTGAGTGGGAGCAATTAGAGGTGAGACAACAGGGAAGGACAAAGGGGGCCGAGGCAAATACTCTATACCACATACAGGGAAAACACTCATAGAACTGTAAGACCTACATCTAAAATGTGTTAGAGCTTGGCTTCTCCTTCTCATGTTTGCACACCCCGAGGAACACACAAAGGAAAGGATACATGTCCACGCAAACTTAAATTCACTCACTCTTGTCACATAATCCTTCTCCATCCAGCTTTTAGTATTTCACCCCTGTGCAGCGTCTCAATGTATTTATATCTCAACTTTATGATTACTAAATTATCCCTTCATTTCTAGTTGTCATTCTCCTTCCCTTACCTGCTGAATTCCCTCCTCCACCCCCTGCTAGTAGAGTCATGCTCTCTCCTTAAGCTAACACCTTGTGCTTTCATTACATGCAAGATGGATAGCTGGGAGAAGGCTTCCATTGATCTGAGCCCAGAGGAAGCAGATGCTGAACACAAACAACAGAGAGAAGCTGTAGGAAACCCTAAAAACACTTTTGCAACAATCCAGAACATGTGCATTCACATACACATAGTTAAGCACAACTAAACACACATACATACCACTTTAGACATGAGCATTTTGCCAAGATGCAGTGGGGTAATGTACAGAAAAAAGATGCTGACTTCAGTATTTCACTCATGAGTTCAACACCTCAGGAGGAAAAGCAGGGTATTCTGGATGAATTATGTTGTGAAATAGTATCTTGTTTCCTTTACTAGTTATGGACACGCACTCAGTTATAAAAACATATACAAATTCCAAACAGAATAATAGTTACCTCTGTGACATTATTTTGAATGCATCAGGGAGGTAGCACTGCACATTCTCCATCTGGAAGGGATCTGCATCACAGATCTTGTCATCGGTACGGCCGTAGTTGGCTGTCTCGATCATGATAACATCACTTCCGGGACAACGTAGCTCAATCGGGTAGCCTTCACATGCAAGCTCTCGACGCATCAAGCCGAAGGGCATCATTGACCGGCTCAGAGCTGGAATGGAAAGAGGAAAGGAGAGAGGCAGAAGGTGCCAATTCAATGAACATTAATACTTTAAAGAGGCACTTTATTATTTGACCACATTGTAAATATAATGTATATTGACTGGCACCACAGGCAAAATGGAAATGGCTCCTCTTGTAAAACACAAATTAGTTATTAATCCCTTACTGAGCACTAACATTTTAGTATTGTTGATACACAGTCTGGCAATCCAGTTTTCATAGTGAAACATCAGAGATCACATATTGGCATGAAGAATTTGCAGCCACACCAGCTTCTCCATGAAGAAACTGCGCCACTTGTGAACCAAACTGTGAGAGTTTAAAATGTTAATAAACTCCTACACACAGCCAGGCAGCAGCTTATCATACTCATCCCAAACCAGAACTGTGTGTCCTTCATCACATCCTTCAGTTTATTCCACCTCTCAAGGCGACAGAGCAATACTTTCTTTGCTTTACTTTTAGAATTCACTCTGAATAGAGGAAAAAAAGTAATGGTAGACTAAGCAAAAAAAAAAAAAAGACAGCTAGTCTGTATACTCATTTAACCCTGGTGTCTGCACCCTTTGCATTGTTGTTAATCAGAGCCTGGAGAGAATGTGAATGTATTGCTGTGGACAGCAAGAAGGGTCAGCAGAGACAGCAGCGTACCCAGGGTTAATCGCTTAGCCAGGCGGAGAGGCATGAAAGAGGACTGCAAAGAGACGCTGAGAGAGGCACTCTCTGTCTCTTCAGCTCTCCATGCCTTTCCAATTGCCTCCACATTCAACCTTACAAACAAAATAACATAACAAAATGGCTGCCAGGTTCATTTATTGGCCAGGTGGAAGCAGGAGCAGGAAAACAGGAAAGGAGTAGAGACAATTGATCTGGCAGTAAAGTTCTCTGCAATTTTGAGGGGCAGTTTGTTGAGTCATCTGCCGGAAGCTATGAGAGTTGCTGTCCATGGTCCTGAACTGACACAACCTCTTTTGGTAAATAACATTCAAATGTTGGAGCTGCATCAGAGACGGATAGGTGCTGTCCACCGTCCTGAAGGAACACATGGCTTTGACTGAGCTCTCCTTTGCATTGTTAGAAGGGCTCATTCTTAGCTAATGGTGAGCAAGTTAGAAGTTCTTCATATACTGAGGCTCACTGCAAAACATTTCCCCTTGCTTGACCGGCTCAGCAGAAGACAAGGGCAATGAGTCAGCCCCTTTCCCCCTTAACTGTTAGTTCTGAAACCCACAGAGCAGGGCTGTTTTCCCTTCCTGACACTGAGCTAGCACTGCTTGGGTTTCACCCGACGTCTATTCAGGAGGAATGGCCATCTGGGTCAACGTCAATGTCTGTCTTCACACACATGCTCTGCAGCATTGCAGTACATGATTCACTGCCATAGGACTTGCTCGTATTTCTAAATGCCACCCATTTATGCAGCAGGGACTTGAGTTCAGTTCTGTAACTAACGCCATTAAGGCTGAATTACTAGTACAGACAGACTTCAAATCTTTTATGCCTTGCCAGCATAAGCAGTTCCAGTGCCAAATCACAAAGGCCTAGATGCTAAAATGCATACTAATTAAAGTACACAGGGATGCAAATAGCAGGCAAGGCCAGTCAAACAAATCATCACAATAGATGCAAAAACCCACACAAACAAATTAGTACAGACACAGGACCACTGAAGAGACAAAAGTGCACTTTTACACTCAAGCACACAGACGCATACACATATAGACACCGAGAGCTGTGGTGTCACCTCAGGATTGCAAAGCATAGCATCAGTGGATGGCCTTTTTCTCTTAACTATCCTGTAGTGTAAGTAAACAGTGGCATACAGCTGGGTAGCAATTACAACCACACAGTGAGCCAAGAGGAGAGTAAATGTAAAAGGGGCCATCAGGAGTAATCACACTCAGTCCACCTAAACTGTGGACCAACCCTACAGGAGCACTAGCTGGGTTTATTTAAATCTGAGCTGCTTCAACATTACTGAATAAGTAAAGATAATTTCATTGCTGTCACTTAAAGATGATCAGCTAGTATTTGTGTAGCTCATTTCAAAATGTTAATGTCACTGTTGTATATCACCTGTACGTCACTGACTAGACAGCAACAAGCCAAATGTTTATCTAGTCAAAGTCACCTAACATTTATCAAGACAGATATGTTTTGGAGTAAAGCCTCCACCAAAATATAATAAGGTCAATGAGTTAAAATAATGTGAATGTCGTTAAAAAAAAAAAAAATCACCAGCACAATTTTACAACAGAATCGGAATGCCTATATACCCTTTATTTTTCACATATTTCCTCTTCTGGCCTGGCTGTTACAGTGTATATATTTAGGCATAATTGGGCAGAGCCATTACTGAGCCTGTACACTTCGATAGTGGCAGCCAATATCATAATTCTAGCACCACTGCAAATCTCCACTTCCTCCATATTGTATTATTTTTCACACATACGCTCCCAATATTTGACAAGTTACAGGTTATGGGTGAATTTGCCATGTAAATACTGCAGGATGCACCTCACATACCCATTTTTGAGTGCTGTATTTGCAAATAAGTGTGAAACTTAACTTTAGGGATTTGGAGTCTCTGTGTGTGTTAGAGAGGGGGGAGATGGTGTTTTTTGTTGTTTTGTGTATGGGTGTGTGCGTGGGTGTGTGTGTGTGTGTGTGTGTGTGTGTTTTGTGTGTAAGCCAGATGGCCTGAGGCCTAGCTAGAGCTGTGCCTGGGTCTGAGCTGAGCTGAGATGAGCAGAGGATAAGCTTGGACTGGCCATGGGCTACCATTGTCCTTCACTCTGCATGAATCCATTAAGGTTTCAGGGTCTCTTCAGCCAGCACACACAAGATGCAAACACATACACACATTGCCGTTTCATAGTGCCTGTCACATTCATAATAGTTCGACGAGAAGTGTCTTTTTCAGCAGCAACCATATGTATGGATGGATCTAATTCCTCACATCGAGACTGTAACTCATCTCCTGTAGTATATAAAACTATGTTAATATCTGTCATCTGCAAGATGTAGGTACCAATTTTTACACATACTGATAATGATACGATTTGAATTAATAATTATACAAGCTGATTTACATGGATGTGGTGGTGTGCAACAGACAAAGATCTCAAACACACACACACAAGGGCCTGATGTCACTCCAGGGCAGCTGGTGTGAGCGGCTGAAGCGGTTGGTTTCATAATAGAAGCTCCATACAAATTAAGAGCAAGAGAGAGTGCTGATTGGATTTGACTCATTATCCTCACACAGTAATTAAAGCCTGAGGGTGGATAGATGCCTGGGCCCCTAACACAAGAACATAATTTTGCAGAAGTTTAGCCAGTCTTAACACACGCTCATTGTTACCCATCAAGTCTATACATTTCCTCTCGAACACACAGAGTCATATATACACACAAATGTTTGCAAAGATCCAACATCATTATGAGACCTGCAATCAAGAGTTGGGACTAACACTGTTATAACAAGAACTACAGTACTTACAGAATACATTGAGTATTAGAATTAGAATTCTGATAAGTTTGCAATATAAATAGACAGGACTTTTGTTCAATGAGCAATCACCAAAACCTTGCTATCACCAGCAGTGTGCTTTCAAACATAAGAGCACTTTGATTTCACATTCTGACCAGCTGACCTTGGACTATGTTTTCACAGACGCTCTATAGTGTGTTTTCTCTCAAATAATTAAATGACAAAGTTTGGCCTTGCAGGTAACTGGAGCCCGTGACAGAGACTATGCAACTGAGTCACAATAGGATATTATACTTTTGGAGCCCTGTGCTTAGCTGGATGGCTGACTGTTTTTTCAGGGGCCAAAATGCAATCAGCAACTTTTGGCCTCTCAGTCTGTTCCTAATGCTACTCATTAGCATTGCACTGAAGAATAGTGCCAGAATATGTTTGCTAAGCAATATTGGTAGTTGAAAAACTGGGCATGCTGCTGATGACATGAAAATTCATGTTATACAACAGGCTTTAAATGGCATTAAGGCTGATAGGTGATAACTCTCTTTTTGCCCATAGATCACAGAGGAATAAGACTGCATACGTCTAGGATTTTCAGGTTAGTTACTTAGCAATGCTGGCAAAGAAGAACAAGTAATTTTACAGTCATTGGACAGAACTAAGAGGTCTCAGTGATGTAAATCCCTCTCTAGCAGAGATTCATCCGGAACAATTTCTCCAGTACTTTATCAGCTTAGCGCTGTATCTTAGAGACTCACTTAGCACTGCGAGTTAGTGTAATGACTTGCTGGAGCGTGGCCTGTCAACGCAGACGAGCTGAGGCTATGCGGCCAGAACTGTCACATCCAGGCAGGCTTCAAGCTGAGGAGTTGTGACAAAGTGACATCCGGAGATAAACCTAAAGGCCTAGCATGAGGGTGCAGGGGATGGGGGCTGCTAGTGGGACGGTGTGTGTCTGTGTGTGTGTGTGTGTGTGTGTGTGTGTGTGTGTGTGTGAGTGAGTGTCAGTGTGTGTATGGATCGGAGGGGAGTAATGCTTGCCTCAAAGCTAGGATGCTATCTCATCTCTGCTGATTCCAGACGAGATGAGATGAGGAGTGACTGTATGGGGAGACACCAGCATGGCCAAAAGACCAGAGCAGTGCAAAGTGACACACGTCAACTTTGATGGAGCTGGGTTAAGCTAACATAAAGGGAGGTAGAAATGGAACGATACACGAGAAAAAGAGATATAAAACCATCAGACTAGATGCTGGCAGAACATGAGCACAAGGACCATTCTTTGTGGAGGCACAAGGTCACCAACATAATAATAGTGTGACTGAGGCAGACAGATTTGTGGGAGAGAGGACATCCTATTATTCTGATCTGCTCAGCACAGATATCCTTTCTCCTCAGCAGACCAGTTCTCGAATGAAGTGAATTACAACCCAGCCCATAATATTACATCATTCATAATGAAATTAAATGTACCCTTGTTAGAAATGGGACACACAAAACTTCATGCAACACACACGCACACATAACAAGAACTTAATTCATTCAAGCAGACAAACACAAGCACCCAACCATTTTCAACCTCCAGAACTGTGCGTGTGTGTTGACAAACTCTGCTCTGGGGAGAACTAGCAAGAATAAGAGACAGAATAAGACAGGCGGTTAAAAAGTCACTGTGATACAGAGCTGCACACACAAACTTGAGGAAGGAAGTGAGACAGGACGTGCTCGTACTGTCAAACTACTTCATTGTTGTCCTGGTACCTAATTATGCAATAAAAGCTCCACAACGAGGGGAAAAAGCATTAGCCAAAATAAAAGTCAGCCTGCCTAAAAAGGAGATTCACCCCAGTGTAAAGTATTCGCCATCCCCCTCAGGATGGGAGTGGAGCAATATGCCCAGCACAGCTCTATTTTGTTGTCACTGTTTCGAGCGCATATCACAAGAGGCAGGCCAGCAGACAGTGAGTCAGACCTAGATTCATTTAAACACTTTGGTGGACTGAAACTGCAGGTGATATTGGAAATAGCTGCAGGGATGAGGGGATAGCGGAGAGAGGCAGAGACCAGAAAGCAGGGAAGGACGTGAGAGACAGAAGAGACGATAGTGAAAAGAAAAAAGAAGGGATAGTTTGTGACTACCATGCCAGGCCTTTTTGACAGAAAGAGCATGCTTGCATCTGGAATTGATCTTGTTAGGAAATATGAGTGTGACAGCCAGTGGGGCTGTGGCAATCATATTTCCTGACAAGTAATGCATTAAACTTCATTAACCCCCTTATATACCAAGCCAAAAGCTTGGTCTTGTAGACAGAGTACAGAGTATTAAATACACAAGTATTTTACCTGTGCATGACAATGTGCCGCTGCTGCATTTAGGGTTCTCCTTTACTTTCATCCATAAATGAAAGTGGATTTTGCTGTAAAACGCTACTAAATCCCTCTTATCCTCTCCTGTCATCTTGTTCACTTGTACTACAATGAACTGGATTTGTCCTCTCTGTGTTTCTTTCTACACCATCCCAAGATCCCTCATCCAATTTCATCCACCCGGTAACTCTTTCATTTACCCTCCGAATCTGTTCTCTTCACCTTCCTCTTGTTCCCTCAATGTCTTCATTCCTCCCACTTGTCCTGACCCTTCACCATCGGTTTTCCCCTCTTCCCTTCCCATCCCATTTTTTTTCTGTGCTTCTCCTTCTCCTCCTCTGTACTCTTTCTGCCCTTGGCAGCCAGCTGTAACCTTCTGCTGCTAATTATCAATCTGCATGCCACAAGACACACAAGATGCAAATGCACACATCCTCAAGCCCATGGTGGGATATGACAGGTTCGACACAAGCACACAGGCAGCTGCACACACAAACTAGCACTTCCAGCTATACACTCACACAAAGGCTGAAAAGTTGTTTGCAAGGGTAAAAAGGGAACTAGCATATGACCACACAGACAGAAACACTGTTCGCCAGTCCTTAATGTAGACGCTTGTTTGCAGTACACAAATCAATGCAGACAAACTAACATACCCTGATGCACAAAACTACAAGCAAACACAAACACACAAACAATATGGGTACACACACACAAAACACACGTACAGCAAACACTGTGAACGAATGAATAAACAAAAAGGCGCAGCCCTAGTATTCAGGACCAGACCTATGAGAGCAGCATGCGTCATCTTCAAAAGGAGGCTTGAAAGAACACACCGCCATTCCAACCTGGTCTCTCCCTCTTTCACCCACCCGCCCCCAACTACCAATATATGTTCAAAGGCCATCCATTAACCTTTGACTCACACGGGCCTCTCTGTGATCTACTGCTCTCAGCCAAGGGCTTTGAAGAGCACAGCAACTGGGGAGTTAGCAAGGTAGCAGTCGGAAGAAAAAGGCTAAAGAGAGTGAAAGAAAAACACGGAGTGGCAATCATAAGAGATGTGCACTGTAAACAGATGCAAAGGGTATAAGGAAAAGAAAACAGAGCCAGGGAGTAAGATGTTTGGAATTGAGGAGAAAGTGGGCTAAGGCTAAGGGTGGATAAAGGAGCAGGGGAGTAAAATGAAAATGGTATCACAAGGGAATCACAAGAGGATCCAACAAAGGGAAGAGTAGGCCAGTGAAAAGAAGGAGAAGGACAACACGAAGCGGTGAGGTGTCAGGGGAGAGAAAGCATTGGATGAAAAAGAGACATGAGTGTTCGGAATGTGTTAGGAATGAATAAACTGAGAAGGACCAACTTGCTAATTAGATGTAGAGCCAGTGAAAACTTGACAACATACACAAGAGGCAAAGAAAGAAAAGTAATAAAAAGGCTTTGCAGCAGTTCTTTGTAAAATGCAAATGGTAGCCAGCATATTAACAGCAGTACCAGTTTTGACCATAAATTTCAGCTTTATGGTCAAGAGAACAACACACTCTAAGGTAATTTTCATACAAAACCAGCATTTACTTGTCCCCACATACACATGCATAGCAGGTTCAGATGCCCCTCTATTAAAACACAAAGTTATTAGAAACTTGAAAATGAGAGACATCTGCGTAGTTTTCCAACAAAGGAAACAGGGGGAATTTGGCACATACAGCTGATCTTTTAAAAAATAGAGCAGAAACATCAAGCTTGGAACACACAACATGCATTGTATTTTTGCTAACTCACATCAGCGTTGCGCCCTAGAACAGTCTTTTTCAATTAGGGTGTTGAAGGGGTGCACCTTCGGGTGCCATCTGGCTTTGTCAGGATTGTGTTCAAAAAATAATTTTGAGATTGCAGACATCATCAAAATCACACCCCAAAAGCTACAAATAACTACAAATGATTAACTTCTACAAATATTTTCCATTGTGGGGAATTAGAGTCACCACCCTCCAGCTCCCTGTCTCATAACAATCTTTTTGATTTTGTTTGTTTGATTTTCTTGTGCCTCTCTCTCTGTGAACAGGATATTTGAAAAAAGATTCCCGCTGATTTTTAGGTTTTTTTCTTTTTTTTGTAAGGACAGGCCTTGGCCCAAGAAACAAATGATTCAATTTAGGGGGACATGCAGATCAGCCCCTTAAAAGGCTTGGACGAAGCAAACAAGATTTAGCTCTTTTTCAGGTGGCAGCAGTCTAGAGGCTGTAGAATAAGTGAATAAGTGTGTAGAAATTTCAATAACCACAAAGGCACAAATAATTGAAAAGCTGAAATTAAAGGATAACTGAGCTACTTTGTGAATTTATAGTTATAAATATTATAAAAGACTCTCCCCAAGGTTCCCCTCAACCCTTCTGAGAGGGACATTGTGAGGGACAAGTTCGCCTGATTAAATAGTTTGAAAAGAACACTTGTTTTCAGCTGATTCTGATAAGCTTATAACATACCCAAGCCCAGCACTTTAACAACGTAGCGCTTTAGAATTTACAAAACACATGAAAGAAATAGCAATATGCTGTTCAGCAAATTACACAACAGCAAGAAGCTAAATGTGCATAGCCAAGTTAGCGGCAATGCCACTTTCTCGCCTCCTTGAAATATTATTGCTACAGGCCCATCAGAGGATCAATTCTTATGAATTAGTGAGTAGCATGCAATTTTGAAATGATCAATGTTATATTATGGTAGTGAGGGACTGAATGCCTCCTCTCTCTTGTCCAATATTAAATGTATGGGATGTGGTTGCAGGTTAAGTATTTCTGGAAACCTTCACTCAGAATTTTCAATCGGGGCTGAGCAACAATGGAACAAAGCAACCCAAAGAACTAGGTTGGTTATAAAAAAGAAGCATATGACTCGGAAAGGAATTATGCATTGTTCATGTGTCTCAACATGAAAAATGACTATTCACCACTGCATTATGAGCAAAATACTGCATTGAGATCAGTCCCAAGACATTCTGTCGCCATCCAAGGACTGCGAGAGTTACTCCATCATCATTAAATAATAAGTACAGTTCAGGAGGAAAGACACAAAAGAGAAAAGCTTGGGAAAGGAATAAAAGACAGGTAAAAATGTCTGCGTGTGCACTTAAGAACTAGAGGCCTTTCCACCTGACTGATCTGAGAGCAAAGGCTTAAATATGAGGGAGTTGAAAACAGATTCCAAAAGTGAGATGGCACTGGTTTCCTGTTATGAGTGGCACAATCAAATAAATCCTGACACTCCAAATTCAGACAGAACGAATGGACCCACCAATAGCATTTGTAATGGTGCAACTCTAAACAGATAAATTCAAATACACATATACACACAGCCAACACCGATGCTTGCACTGTGCTTAATGAAAGCTCTGTGTCAGGGCTACATCACGTACGAAGCAGCTGCCTGCAATGCCTGCCACATTAAGCAAGCCTAATGGGCTTTCAGAGAGACAACATTGTGTACGAAGGGTTGTACATTCTCAAGCATTCTGTGAAATCAGTGGGCCATCAGATTATGCATGTCAGTCCTTCAGGAAGCCAGCCGCAATGGGTTGTCGGAGGGGAGTTTGTATATACCATTTAGTAAATGGCCAGGTTATAGACTTTCTATTTGCGTCTTGCATTTCAAAGAGAAATAAGGAAAAGCAGAATAATGTGGAAAGCTAAATAATCACTCCATGAAATGGGCAGGTGAAAGGGAAAGGACAGGGAAGAGCTAATGCTGTCTTGGGAGATTTTTGGTTAAGGGCTGGTTCCAGTGCAGAATAGATGTGTGAGTTTTAGAGCTAAATATTGGACTGCGTGGTGAGGAGCAGAATGAGGTTAAAGCATGGCGGATGAGTCGGGACATCAAGGAGGCACTGGGGTGCGCATTAGACTGTGAAGCCATGTGTGATGATCCTGCAGGTTTCCAAATGAGCTTTGATTAGCTTTGGAGTGATTCTAGCAAAGCTCGTCACATTAAAACCCTGCCCTCCTCTTTTCAATTCCTGCTCCTTATACTCTTTTATATTTCTCTCCTGCTCCTCTAGTCACACAGCAGTAGAGAGAACACAATTCAGCAAACATTTTCCTGCCAAAATTAATGGCACCAAAACAGTGTGGTTGCACATGAGTATGAGAATGTTAGTTACTTTGTACAGGCCTGTGTTTTCGTAATGTTATTAAACCAAATGTTGCACCTTTGCTTGCGGGCTGAATGCAGATAACAGTCAATTGATTATTAATGCATTATTAATAATCTCCAAGTGCCAGGTCACAAAGATAGTTGGAAGCTTGTTTTCTTACAAATAAACACACCCACACACACAAAAAATGTAGTGCCAGACGCAAATTGTATCAAGTGGAACAGAGCGAACGCTACATAAATCCAATGTTATAAAAGCAGCAAAATTCAAAAGATGAAAAAAACCCAAAAACTACTCAAGTTATAACTGCATCTGGCCAATCGAAGCCTACAAGATGGATTTCTGTAACCAATGCTGACACAGGCATACACCAACACATTTTAATTTTATCCTCCCTCCCTGGTCTTCATCGACTCCTCCTGTGCCATCACTAGCTCCTCCCAGCGGGGGAAAGTGTCTCTTTCTGATGCTCCTCCTCCTCCTCATCCTAGCTGTCCATCACACAGCAGCTCATTGGCACAGAGCTAACTGAGAATATACAGCAGATGGTGTGCTGCTGTCTGTGTGGTAAGCCACTAGCAGGGCACCAAACAGCCCCTCCTTTGCCTTATTGGCCCTTTTCCTCCCTCTGTAATCCTGCTCCTTCTTTCCATCTTTTAACACACACACCCTCCAGCATCACTTCAGTCCAACCAGGTCACCTGCTGCCAGGCTTAAAGCAGCTAGCACACACGAGGACACAGAAAATAAAATAACTTATGCTGCATGGCACATTCAAAGAGGCCACACATATGGCACCATTACATGCACGGATTCCTCCTTATAAGCTTGCTACACTCCAACTAACATCAACATGGCAAGAAATTATATTGACATTCACACAATTTCTCTGCTTGTCAGCCACACACGCTCACTCAGAGACAGTCTGGTTAATCAGGCAGAGGTTTCTTGCCTGGTCAGCAAGTCATGTCACCTATAACCTGTATCACGTATAGCTAACATATAAATATTACATCTTAGCTTGCAATAACCTGGTCAGACCAGATTTAGGGCACACAGGGAAACCAATAGGCACTTATGTGCAACATTGCAAGCTGGCTCAGTGAAGCAAAACAAAATGTATGGATTGTATTTAAAGTATATCTGAACACATGCAGTATAAAAAAATGAATGCAGTTTATATTTGCTATATAAAAAATAGTGCACAATGTTGATATTTATTACAAACCTTGTGAAGATGGAGAAATGTTGCTGAAAGTCAGGGTACAGGTGAAAATTATCCATACTGCCAGAGCCATTTTGGAGGCTGACAGTGGTGTAGGGTATGGGGTGAGGCCAAATTGTAGAGATGAGTGATACAGCACTTCTTTAGCTCCCACCCTCCCTGAGGGTGATCCTGCAGGGAGAAAGGATAGATACAACAGACAGGTAAGATTGACATGTATATATAACTTACTGAATTTAACTGTCTGAGGAGGAATTATGCTCCTGCTCCTTTTTTCAGTCTTTTCCCTCTCAGTGTGGCATTTTAATTAGAGAGTGTTGGCTAATGTAGTTTGCATTTATCACTAGAGTATGTGGTATCTCTGCAGAAAAACAGGTGGTTTCCAACAGATATAGCATACTCAATGTGAAGAGAAGGTTTGGAGAGGAATGGAGAAAGAGGCTACTCCTCTGGTGGTCAGGTAAAATGAACAGACAGGGAAATCTGAGGCCATTTTGTGTTGAATGGCATGGCACCAGTTGTCGCCACCACCAGCTCATCACTCTACAGTATTTGATCGAATCAGACATGGTACATATGTTTAGGGACTGCTAACTGAATTGTATTAAACATCTGAAAAATACAAATACATGTCTTGTGTGTGTGGCTGTGTGTGTTTGTTTGTTTTTGCACACAAAGTGAGACAGTGAAAAGCGGTGACTGAGTCAGAAGTGCCGTAGGGCTCACACATCTCATTTGCCTAATGAAATAAATCATAATCTGGAACTTTAGCTCTGATTTTCTGACGGCAGAAAGTGTTCTGCCCCGCCATGAGCCAAAAGACAGAAGGCAGTGGAGAGAGCATTGTTAGAGCTAATACTTCTCCCGCTGAGCTTGCTGTTGAAACAGAAAGATTGGACTGCGTCTTTCCGCATCTGTATGTGTGTGCGAGTGTGCAATGTTTTTGGAAGTCGGTTGAGAGGATTTCCTTTTGTCTCCTTAACCCTCTACCCCGTTATTTGATTAAACCTACCAACTTATAGTGTTTGAGGGTAAAATATAATAGATTAAAAACATGTGTCCTCTCACATGCCTGGCTACGATGTGATACAGCGCACTTTAAAACAATACTCATTCTGAAATACATTAGTGAGCCAAAATCTTTACACTTCATCACATTTCATCTTGAGTTTATTATGCATCCTTAATTTTAGATCAAGGCTTGAAAAAACATTTGTCAACCTAACAAAAAACCTAAGAAATTTTGAGACCTGGAGCTGCTAGATAATTGGTTGGGCTAAGTACTCATTAGTGTAGGTTAACTAAAACAATGGCCTTAAGATATTAATGGTATCAGTTCACAGAAAACATTTCTATTGTACACCGAACATATCTAAGGACTGATAAGTTAACAGTGAGAAAAATAAGTGCTAAATTTCAAATCATAACACACCAGAAAACAAAATGTAAGTCACATTTCATTACAAAATAGTCCCTCATCAATGTGTTTGCTCAGAAAGATACATACATCTATACACAACTATGGCCACACTGTCTTCTCCCGGCAACAAAGATCCTAAGTGAAAAGGTGGCTTCATCCCCTCTAGTCATCATCCCCGATTTGGCTTTCCCTCCACCTCTCCAGCCCCTCCTCTTCCTGACCTTCTCTGATATTTACCCTCCTCCCCAGTGGCAACACCCAGCCCACAGCCACCAACCTGCCTGGGTGTCCCTGTGTGGATTAGTAAGTTGGAAGTCGTATAAGGGCAGGACAGAGTGAAAGAAAAGCGGAGGGCAAACAGTGAGGAGAGAGAAAGAAAAAGCACAAACCAGAGTACAAAACACATCCACAGCAGCTGTTTTAACACCGTCTTTATTTCTATTGTATTGGTACACACGCGCACACCACTCTATGCCTTAATTTGAGCTTGTTTGCCGCCACCCTCTATGAAGAGAAACTGAGAGAAAAGGACACGCTCAGAGGGAGGGCAGGGCGGACAAAGAAAGAATGGAAAAGCAGTAAACAAATAGCATATAGGCATGTGATGTGGAACTGTAAGCACCTCGGCTGCTCCGCTTTCTCTCCCAACACCCCACCACCCATCAAGCCGTATTATTAATGGTCAAGAAGTGATCCCCTGCAGTGACGGGCCTCTGTTTTTTTGTTGGTTTTTTTGGGTTTGTTTTTTTTTACAATTTTTGTGGTTATAATAAGGAAAATCTGTCTTTCCTCTTGTTTCTTTTCACTGTGCTTCCGTCTCTATTTTTGAACAATAGCTCTCCAGTGGTCTCAGAAGATGACGAGAACCAGAGAAAGACGGCAGGGGGGGTGAGTTCCAGGTTAAGGACTGACGGAGGGAAGCATAGAAAAGTGCAGGGTGGATAAATTGATTTTATTTTGCGACAGAAAGAAAGCAGACCAGACCAGAAGCAACAGAGTAAAGAGGCACGGTTAAAATGAAGTAAAAGGAGAAACAAATGAATGACACAAGAGAGGTATGAGGAAAAACATGAAACGTCATGCGGTATGAATAACTAATAAACAACTAACAGCCGGAGCAAATGATTACAGAACAAAGAAAGTAAGTGAAGGATGACTTTCTGAAGAACGAGAATAAATAATAGCGAGTGGGAGGACAACTGCTCAAAATAGCCAAGTAAGAAGAGCAAAGGAATAGAAAGAAAACAGAAAATAATGGCAAAGGATAAAATATTTCTTCCTCTTGTGCCTATGAGTCAGTCCGCCTCTGGGTGGAGGAAGATTAGGAGTCTTTGGAGGGTGTGAGATGGGTGTCTTCACCCTCTTCACCCTCTTCACCCTCCCCACTTGGGCGATGTTACATGCCGGAGGCCGGAAACCGACCTTTTGCCCTGATCACATCCACCATTATTATCATCACTGTTTCCATTCTAATAGAGCAGAACATCATATTCCTATGAGACACAAACCCACAAAAAGGGAGAATGGACAGCAATTTCTCTGCACCTGTGGAAAGGTGAGGAGGGCTAGCAGATGAGAAAGTAGGAGGCAAGCCAATGGCTGTCTAAACCACGTGGAGGCAAAGTTACATATACAAGTCCAGTGTACTGGATTCATAAAGCTTATAGACGTAAAAAAAAACAACAAAAAAAAAACGTTGCTATAGAATGAGCATTTAAAGCCTGTTGAGGGTGCAATGCGCTTTGTCCCTGCAGGATGGACAAAGTAAACACCGGCTCTAGCACCATTCTAAGCAGCCAAAGCAAGGGAGATGCAAGTTCTTTGCAGCATTGGCCACTACAGTGAAATGAAGGGTGTTCGGTTGGTCAGATCTGTAATCTCATCAGTAAATGCCACTAAATATACCCTGCAGCCTTTGGTACCGAACTCTGTCATCTTTTTAGGGAAGCTTCCTTTGGTGGATTTATCTTTAAATTTACAGAGTTCCTGTAAACGTGTAAAGCAAATAACTTCATTATCTAGTTCTACTGGATCAACAGACGTCTTTATCAAGAAGGTTGTGCTCACGGGTCCTTTATATAAGGTGTGGGGTGGTTGCTGTTAAAGACTGTGTGTGCGCATGTAGGAAAAATTCATGTTTATCCCATCACACAAATCCTTTCTGTACAGTAGAAAGAGGCATGTAGGAGCATTACCCACCAGAATCAAAATGAGGGAGAACAAAGCGTTTACAGACAGTTTTGCTGCATAATTAGAAAAGCTGGAGCAACTCTCAGAGCTGCTACAGCTCCAGGCTTTTTCTTTTCTATTTTTTTTTCCCTCACTGTGGGTAATCTAATATCAAGGTGGGAGACACAAGTATGATAAGTGTGAGTCACCTCAGTGTGTGGGGATGTGTGTGTGTGTGTGAGACCAGTCAGAGGGCTGGTTGGACTAATACTGCAGCTTTAAAAGTAACTTTCCTGCCAAGAGCTTGTCAAAGATGCCTCGTGCATATAAAATGCTCCAACAAGTGCTAATATTGTAATTAGCATTTCAATATATTTGAAAATTAGGTATGTTGTAGGAACAAGTCACAATCACGCAACGGGGCCAGCGCAGGAAAACTTAAACACACAATTTCATTCACTTGAGAAAAAACAGTTGTGATTGGTTTAAAGATTTGATAGTAATAACTTCCGACGGTTTGTTGCTTCATGCACGTCTTTGCATTTTAAGATGAAGCACCGCCATTCCCCATGCTATTAGGATTGATGTTTATGCCTCAGATGCTTCAACAACAGCATGTTCAGTAGCACAGCTGCTGCTATGACGGAAATGATTGCTTCATAGAAACCAACACAGTGAAGCATGCAAAGCTGAATGGCATCTCACTTACAAATCTGAAAGCAATGCAAACCATTAAATTAAAGCATTAAATATTTGTAATCAAGTAATATTTCAGCATCAACTTAAATTGGAATAAATTGAAAATGACAACATTCTTTAGCTCAGCGCTTGACTCTTGTTTGATACTGAGACTGGCACTTTATTTCAAAGATAAGTATTACTAGATCCAGTGAAGGCTAGCCATGTAGTATTAGAGTGTGATGAGATGGCAGAGAATGACAAAAACGTATGCTTCGCCTGAGGGCCTCTAAGTAATTCTTCCACCGACTCATCGGTGCTGAAGCTTTGTCACACTCTATACTCTTTTTGTACTCTCTTGAGTTAGGCAAGAGGGAGCAATACAAGGAAGTGTAACAATAAATGAGAGTTAGATAGAATTCATTAATTACTTCTTCACCTCCATAAAACTAATTACTCGCCAAAGTGAATATAATTATTCTACTTCTCGTTTTGAAACGTAGCAGACATACCATGAAATATCATTACCATCAGCATCTGCGACTGAGCTTTGCAGAGTGCAAAGCTAACCCCCGGATGTTGAGGTATCACAGTGGAATTGAATTCAGTGATTATTCAAATTAGCTGAAGTGATCATTTGGACACACTTCTACATGCAACGTCTGCGTGTATACTCCAGTCACTGACACACTGAGAGAGATCAGATTTTTTTTTAATTAAAATTAAAATTATAAAATAATCCAAACTTCTGGAAAAAGTTCCTTTAATATCCCAAACGTCACAATAATTTTTGACAATGTATGCAATCCTACCTCTGGACGCAACAGCTACTAAACAAGAGAAAAAAATCAATGTCCTTGTTAAAAAAAAAACATAAGCTATACCAGCTAATATAAAGCATCGCCCTCCCACCCCACTTCATTGTTATCTTTCAGTTGGTCCTATCGCTAATCTCCCTAATCCTTTTTGGTGGGGCTGTTGCTAAAAAAAATTAAAAAAAACAGCATTAGACATTACTCCTTCACAGCAACCTGATTATATTACATTTGCATTCACACAGTCTTGGTCATAGTGAGAAAAGATAGCCCATGTTAACACAAGAACATTCTTTTAAGATGGATAATGTTGTTAAGATAGCAGTGACTACACAAGCACATTCAGGTCAGATCATCCCAACACTTCTCCATTTACTGGGGTAGGTCAGTTAAGGCCAGGACTCTGGCGTGGTCTGGTCTGGTGTAGTCACTGGCTGCAGCAGCAGGGCTGTTTATATAATGACACCATTTTGCCGGCTGTGCGCAGATGGAACATCAGAGCTCTTGTAATGGGCTCTGTGTTAGGGGCCAATGTGTTTGATTACTGACTCAGGGAGAGCGGCGATAGGCTATGTAGTCAGCAGGGAATAAGACTCCCTCCAAAACAGCAACCCCGGGCAAAAAAGGCCTATTTGAAGAAACAGAAGGAAAAAGGGGAGAGACAAAAAAAAAACAGGGAGAGACTTAAATGGGAGTGTGCTTTAAGGGAATGCAAATGAGAAAAGGGAATCTGCAAAGCTGCAGAACACAGTGGAGGGATATCAAACATGGCTAGTGTTGCTGTCAAAGAGGTAAAGGCTGGGAAGGGGGAGAGAGGGGGAGAGGCCTTCTCAGTTTATTCAATAAATACTCGTGGACCATTTTTTTTCTGCTTCAGCATCTGCCCTCGGCTACATCCCTCTGCACAATCCTCCGCATCTCTAGAGTCTGCATTCTATTTCATTATTCTGAGATAGCTGTTAACTCTACAAAAGAATGCCTCCGTTGCTTATTAAGTAGTCAGTACGAGCTGAATATTCCTGAATGACAGTTGTACATGCTTATCAAAGTGGAGATGTATCTGAAGGCGGTTGACGGCATTTGCTAACAGTATCAGTAAACGAGTATAAGATAGTCTGCAGATCGCTGGTCAGCCTGTTCGTTAGCAGTGACACCAGGCTGGAGAGAAAGCATACCCCCCGGCATGGTCTTCAGTGTCTCCAGTGTGGCCTCTGATTTACTGTGGTGACAGAGAGCTTGTCACTGTTCATTATTACCGATGCAACAAGAGGCAATGCCACCAACCATCAATGCTTGGCCTGTGATGCCCGCTGCAGCTGCCAGGGGAAGCAACCTCAGCATCCACCTTTCTTCTTGCACAAACACTGCCTGCACCCAGGAGTTAATTAGCCCTAATATCTTACAGGGAAGGGACCTCTGACCTACATTGGCAGCCACCTCCTAATCAATTGTTAAAGGTGTAATGCGTGACATAATTCATTGCCGAGTCTCATTGTAGGGTCATCAAATATCGACACCACAGGTCTCCCAGGTCATCAAACGTTAACCCTTGGGGCGGGTGGCCCGACAAGAACCAAAGCGTCACTATTTGACAATGCAGGAATAAGACTCAACATCTGACAAACTGTTTCTTTAACCACTGATATAATATACTAATTCATCTTTAAATAAATGTTAATTTTGCAATGACAGGTGGGAGACCTTATTTTTGTAATTGAGGTACAAAATAAAAAAAAAATAAACATGTAGAAGACGCAGACAGCTGAGCAGCACAATTTATGCCTCATCTGTCTGCATTGAGATATACTGTACGTCTTCATCTTGTTTCTGTATTTTGACTTTTTCTCTTTTTCTTTCTATCTATTTCTTCCCTCCCGTATCTCAACCTCTCAGTCAAATTAGATATACTGCAAATCAGTCAACCTGCGCTGTCAACTTTGTCAGCATGAGTTGCGTCGCAAATCAATAAGAGGAAATGAATAATTCGTTGTGACTATTAAGTCTACAAAACGAGAGTGATTACTGGCGGACCTGACATTAATCTTATGAGCTACCAACAATGGATTATGATATAACATGATAATGTTATGAAATTGTACTCTCTGGTGAATCTTGCAACCTCCCGCCCTTTGCATTGAGCTGTTCCCAGATGTCACTTGGATGTGACTGGCAGACTGCCACCCCGAGTGCCTGCATACTGCTAGGCCTGGCTAGATCCATCTTCATTAAGGACAGAAGCGCTCTGAGTTGTGAGTGTTATTATCAGTGTCTATTAATCTGAAACCTCCAGCAGGGCAACTCCTGCCTCACCGCTGTGCTACAATACATCACAGCAGCCAGATAGTACACAATATACATGTACTGTATGCTACCGACGCATACTACACAGACAAACACATGCAAAGTTTGTGTCATCCACACACACACACAAGCATAATCCTTGCACACTCCCGCCTGCAGTTCTGTCTAATAATGATTACAAACAACAGACTTAAACAATTTGCAGATATTGCATGCTCACTCCTAATTGGGGGAGATAGAAAATAATTATGTGTGGACAAACGTAATTGTTTAGAGATGACTGGGACACACTCAAGGCAAACTTGCCCCTCCAAAGTGTTGGACTGTAAGATGCACGCGATCACGGTTTGAAGCATTTGCACACATATTCCCACACACACATATGCTCATACATGTGCACACACAGAAGGGCCCACCGGGGCACCACATGTGACGTTGACCCAGTTTAGATCTGTGGCACAAAGTAGAGCAGGGATTCAGAACAAAAAAGAGACAGTGACATTTAAAAATAGGCTGACATTCTTTTCATCTCATTGCTAGGACCCATTCAATGGGAGTATCCATCTTTTGTGTCAGTCACACCGTTAACTAATTATTCCGTCACATCTTCAAGTTACTACCTTAGAGATCTTCTCTTTCAACAGACATGGTTTGGCTTCAGTGAGATTAGCTGGGGGAGGTTTAAACAGGCCAAGAACTGAAGTAAGAAGTAAAAACTTTAAATTTTTAACAGTTTGATTGTATGGCTGTGATGTAGGCATCATACATCATACATCATATCCAAATATGATGTATTATTCTTTGTATTTACCTTTCCCACATAAACAGTTTCTTCCTTTTTACCTCATACTTTTAAACATGCTTCTTCTATTCACTGCATTTGGCTTAAAAAGTGCCCTGTAGGCTGCTCTTTGAATGGGAAGCCATCATTGTAGTTGTGCTCTGGTGCATTCAGTGTTCATAACAATGTTTAGTTTAAAGTTGTGGCATTCAGCTGATAAAGAGAAGGCTTGTAAAAGAAAATTTAAACAATGTTTAGGTGTGGGTTTTTTTCTGGATTTGAAATTCTAACATGCACGCTTGAGCTGCTGTTTATTAGCAATACTCTAATACTCTGAATGTCAGATCTTAACATGAGCATGTTAATGACCTACAGGCACAGAACAGTTCACATTCCGAGATTCTATCGTAGACTGTATAAAAGGAGTGGATGCAACCTCTGGGAAGGGAAAGTGAAGCCATTATTTAAGTGCATAAAACCTGCATTCTCTATCTAATGACTAGCATGGGGAGAGTTCTACTGCTTGCAAAAAAGTGTGACTTAAGTTATTTTTCTAATGATCTTATAGTTTTAATTGAATGAGGTTGCATTTAGAGAAGAATATTGTACAAATAAGGGTATGGTTAATGCAGTAACAATTACATAGTTACATTTTGTTTTAAGTTGAGGCATAGTATGTTAACATTTTTGTTACCTGAATGTCTTGTTCAACAGTCAGTTGAACAAGACAACAAGTTGACCAATCATTTGGTCCAGTAAATAGTAAGTAGCTTTATTTCTAATCTAAATAGTAGTGTTTTGTTTTAAATATTTTATTCAC
This sequence comes from Mola mola, assembly GCA_001698575.1. Taxonomy (NCBI): domain Eukaryota; kingdom Metazoa; phylum Chordata; class Actinopteri; order Tetraodontiformes; family Molidae; genus Mola; species Mola mola. The sequence goes on from KV751340.1 coordinate 5,117,452, forward strand.
CTAGGTAAATATTCACTAAATAATATCACAGGTACCGTCAGTCATAGGTGCATCCTTGCAACCAAGCTAGCCAACTAGCACAAGCATTACCTGACAGTGCTAATAAACTATCCTTATGTCAAATGGGGTACATGCAAAGTCACTTAAAGTTCTAAGTCAGATCCCTAGGTCTATCTTCTCATCCAAATATGGTCACTTCTGGCTCCAATGAAGATGATGCCAGCAAGACTGCTAAACTTTAGATCTCAAATTTGTAATCCACAATTCAGTGAGTGGCATCGAAATGGCTACCCAAAATTCTTTTGTCTCATTGTGACATCAAAACAATATAGAACCTAATTTAGGCCTACTTCAGCAATTCAGCCACCTTTTCCTTAACCTCCTCTTTCTGTCTGGAGATATTTAGATGATATGTGTTGTATATGCACAAAAAAAGCATGATGAGTATAACTTTGTCTGTTTATAAAAATCATGTCAACCTTTTCCCAATGCACATGTCGGAGTGATTTTTGTTGTGGAATGATAACTGTGTACGTCTGCATGTGTGTGTAAGTGATGCATCTAATTTGATAGTAGTGACCCCAATCTGCCTGCCAAGGTTATCCAGCTTTACATTGGGCAGCATGGGCATCAGGATATTCTGACACAGCAGGCCTACCTGACATGCCCAATTCTAAAACATGGCTATCATTCACTTTGTGCATTCCCTCTACCGTTGTCTCTCTCTCTCTCTCTCTCTTTCGTTGTCTCTCTCTCTCTCGCGCGCACACACACATGCACTGTCCATACCACAGTAATATGGCACACAAAAGCCTTCATGGCTGCTCAGAAATAATAATCCACAGTAGCATACAGCATGTATGTACACATGCAAAGAATAATGTAATGCTAACTGAACTCCCCTTACTCATCCATATCTGCAACTTGATACATCTAACTTTTAGTGTTAGTGCAAATGTAAATAAGCTTGAATAGAAATTTACATAGCAGCCTTTGCATTTGTACAATGCTAAGCTGTCCAGGAAAAGGACAATTTGACAACATACCTTAAAATTGAAATAATTGTAGAATATTTCCTACTTTCTTTTTTTATCTGTTCTGCACCAGGTCCCAGAGGAGCGATGATCATTGATGGTGTGATCTTTAGAGAGGAGCAATGGGAGACGTAGGCCAGAGCCCAGAACGCAGTCAGTCAGGCTGTAACAGGTGCCGTTTTCCACTGCCTGCTTTCGTTAATTACTAGTAGCACAATGTTGGAAATGCTTTGACGGAATCCACATCAGGTGAACACCCATTAGTGCATGGAGCGGATCCAAAGAGTCTGTGCTTGCTTCCTCCCCCTCTACCACTCACAGAATGGAGCTTAGCAAGAGAATACACACAGACTGTATGCATACAGACACTCCCATGGATCCACAGCAAAAGCACTTGTATATTTGTGTGTTGTTATGCACGCTGGTGTAAGGATTAAGCCTAGGGACATGCAAACATGCACAAAGAAGCACACACAGTTCTGCCTTCAACCACATTCTCTTTTGCTTTCCTTTTTAAATACTCATTTTTCCCACCATCTCCTCCAGTCCCAAGAAGCCCGAGTGCATCAGTTCATCGACACATTTCGTTCTGCTCGGTGGTCTCCATGGAGCCTCCTGTTTCATGTGACCTTTCTCCCCCTCCATTCCGAGAGTCTCGGGCATCTGGTCACTCTGAATCACTCTCTCCATCTGCCTTTGTTCATATAAGGATTCAGCAGAGAAAGGGAACCAAGTGAATAAAGGGAAATGAACATCTTACGCCGCTTGCTGCGACTGTCCATGTGAATGATAGTACTGTTTGTACTCATACACCTCATCTACCCCGTCTACATATTTCTATCCCTCCACACCCAACCACCCCTATTTTGTACTCACATGCTCCCCCTGCAGTGCTCATTCTATTTTCATCACCAGATCCAGGTTCGCTTCATTCCCATCAATAATAGAAGAGTTGGTGAAAATAACCAACTCTCAGCCAATAGAATGAAGCACGCATATATTCCACTAACTTTTGTGAGCCAATAGCAAAGGCAAAGCTAAGGCTCCAATGAGATCAGAAATGAATTGGCTGGCGCTTTGATCCCATTGACTTTTGCTGTAAATTCCCTTAAACTAGTGTTAAACTGTTTTTGCTGTCAGGGATACCTGTGCACTGAAGGAAGTTTTTCGTGGGATAGTATTTAAGTACAAATAGACATTCACTGCCAGAATTTATAAATTAAAACACCCTTAAAGATAAATTAAATACATGCAAATAAGATGATTAGATTGATATGCAAATTAATTAATTACTTGGAGAAGTCATCTATATGTAAATTGACAAGGTAGCTCACTATGTGTGTGTGTATGTATGTACTGTACATAGAAAACAGATAAGGATAACAATTAGTTTTCATTAGTATGTCTCCCTCTCTCCCATTGATCTGGCATATAGCACAGAAAAAATCTCATTCTACTGTTGATGCGGCTGAGTAGAGCTTCTCTGAATATCCACGTCAAAAGCAGACTTGCATTCAGAAGGAATGGGTGTGGAGGGAGCACTTCTGGCTGTAAAGATCTGTAGGTTTCACCCTTTTATTCCCTTTGACTGTCTTGCATCCTCCGTCTATTGGCCCTCTGACCTGTGCAGGTCTCACGTTCCTGACTCCTCTCTTGGCAAGCAGCTGATCAATAGATTGATCGGACTTTACCCTGATTCAATAACCCCTCATGCACATCCTCTTCCTCCGGGGGAGGAGTGTGCCTGTGCATGTTCGAGTGTGTGTAGCAGTAGAGGAACGGTGGGTCTGCATATTCAAGTTTGTGCTTGAAAAGCACGGTTTGAGGGTTTTTTGGCAGAGCTGTGCATGTGTGTGTACGTGCATGTGTCTGTGTCTGCCAGCTCCAGCCTCTCACCCCAGGGCCTCGAAGTCACAGCAGTGAGAAAACAGATTGATTTCTCCCCTCCCACACACAAACAATTAACTACACAGCGCTCAATTAGACACATGCTGCAGAAGTCTTCAGACAAGCCTTTGCCTTGACCTGGTATCTGTTTCCTGCAAACCAACCTATAGCACTTCTTTATCCCTACATGCACCAGAGGAGTGGAAAGCTGTGGGAGCTACTGAGATAATAGTAGGAAGTTGTTTTTTTTGTGCCCCAGTCTGACAAAATTAACTCTACCTGTTGTTCACAGAATTTTAGGATTATGTGTCCCAGCAAAAAATGAGCCAAGAACATCTTTAATGACGTAGATGGTGTGCCGTTTCATTATCACTAGTGTTCACCCACTGCTCCACAGCTTGTGCCTCTAGCTGAGTAAGCGGAGTTGGGATGCTAATATAAAGACAGGGGAATTCCTGTGGAGCGTGGAACCCTCTGTGTCAGCCAACCCATGTCCACCTTTGGGACCCATATCTCTGTAACACATGTTGATTATCCAGAAAAGGACAAACAAGGTTGTCATCCCTCAGTCAGCTTTATGTCACTTTTCATTTTGCCGTGTGAAACACTTCAGTGAGCATGCCTTTTTTGTATGTCTCTCCCTTTCCTTGAGCCAAGATGTGTTTGTCAGAATTTCAGCAGTTTCCTCCTGCTTCAGTAAACCGTGCTATGTGTGTTGACTGCATCAAAAATAGATGGCTCCTCTCTATGTTTATTCTAGGAAATAAAATGCAAATGCTATTTACCATCCATAATACTTATGCTACAGTATAAATCCTAAAAGTAATTAATTTCTTTTATTGCTTTGTCACAACTTTTGTTTTTTTTTCTAATACTGTAATTTAACAGCCGATTCTCACAATTCTAATGATCAAATTTGCAATACATGCACTAGACAGATGAATCGTCTTATACACAGACATGGATTTGAAAAAAGAATTTCTTATTAAAAGTACGAAGAAAGGGGTTATCTGCACATTAAAATAGAGATGTGACAATTATTTCCACAGCCGCTGGCATTGACATTAATTGTGAACCACTGCTGCATGGCCAAGTCATTCCCGGGTTTAAGTGTGTCATTTATAACACGGGCCAAGACAGATAATAGAATTCGAGACTGTGTGTGTGTGTTTATGAACGATAAACAGGAGGAAGAGCAAATGAGAGAGAGAGAGACAGAGACTGAGAATTCGTGGAAGTACAAGCTCCAGTGAGTGCTAACGTTTCTAATTATCTCACTGTCACGTCTGGAGGCTAAGAAGATAACACCTGAAGTCACCAGGGTGGCAGAATGAACATACACATATACTAGTATATGCACACACTTTCACACACACAATCCCATACACCTTCCACCTCTTGCGCCTCCAGCTAGGTCCTCCTATTTGTCTCTATCCGCATGACTTCCTCCACCTCACCGTTTTCCCCTTTATTCTTACCAAAATTTTATTCTCCCTCTTTCATGCTCTCACTCTCTCTGCACGAAATGTATGTAAAGTCCAGCTTGTGGCCTCTCCCCTGTTTACTTACGTATGTGCTGATGTCAAATCTCTGCACTCGTCTCACCCCTGCTGCCCCTATACGCAGGGAAAGCCAACAATGCAGTGTTGCATGTTCCCACTGATGTTTATCCGTGTCATGCCTATTGAACAGGGCTTGCACCCAGTGTTTGATATTAAAACGATAGTGAGGGACAAGCGGGTTGCTCCACTGATCAGATAAGCACCAGAGGGAAGGAGGGTGGATTTAACTGGTTTTAGCAATCGTGACAGACAATCCCTCCTCCACTATCCACGCTGTTGTCCATACTGACTGGGGGATTTGAATTAATATTATAGGCTAGTTCTGATTGTGTCTATATAAGTAAATGTGAAATCATATTGCCTGAGACATAACATGAGGCAACACAGCACTGCATCATTACTATCGTTGTACCACCATCACCAGCTTGCCATATTCTACAGCTTGCTTAAGGGCTGATGAAATATTTACAAACTTGTGTTACAGCAATATCTGGTGCTGTAAAGCTTTTTAAGGTCAACTTTCACTGAGACTTTTTCCTGACAGCCTGCCCTGTTTCCCCTCTGATGCCCTGCAGAGGACCATTCTCCTGAGACTTCATTCTCTATGTCACCTGGCCATTCGGCACCCTTCTGGCCTGCAAGTGGTCTGAAAGCTGGGGAAATTTGCACTACTGGAGCAGATTAGGGTGACTCATTGGGTGCTAGAAACGTACAGGGCTTGCTTTTCTTCAAAACTGTTTAAAATTATAGACACATTCACACAAAGGACTGCCTTGAAATATTAGTCGCATTAGAAACGACAGAGCTGTCAATCTCGAAGATAAGTATACATCCCTCTGATAACATGAGCTCCAGTGTCACTCTCATCATCTACAATGTGAAAGAAGGACAAATGCCAATTTTGTTCCACAAGTCAACTCCAGTAAACACACTGGAAGCACAGAGTATACTAGAGTTCTCCACCGTGAATACAAAACAAGCTTGTGTGCAATCCAACAATTCCTGTTTGTTAGAGAATAACCATAAATACAACACTTTCCACATTTGCAAACAAACAACAGCCTGGTTTCATTGACCCTTCTTCCTGATCAGCAGCTCAGTTTGCCCCCTCATGGGTCATCATGATGACTGTCTGCTCTGTGGCCGAACTCATCGACGTTACCAGCAGAGGTGATTTGTTTCGTTTATGGAACCCAGAGCTCTGTTGCTGTGACATCACAGTCAGGCCCTGATTGGTCACCAGATGGCTGCCCTGATTGGATTCTGGCCCAAACTGTGCGGGCTGAATCACTGGCTCAGTGCTGCACTAGATACTGATCCAGCCCACCTGCACTGCCCAACAAACACACTTACACACACACACACACATCCACAAATACATACTTGCAGACATGGATAAATGCTCACAAGCAGAGACACACGTGCAAGACAAATATCAATGACATTCAATTAAACATCCTCATTCATAAAAAATAAGTCACTTAACAGTCGAAAACGACACCTTCCTTTAAATCTGTCTTTACCTTTATATGTCTTGACAATTGATTTTAAAGTGCCCCTTTTTGATGATTATAGCCCTTTAAAATCTAAGTGCCCTTGTTTAACTTGGCTTAAATGACTGTTCTTCTTTGCTCCATGGGTTAGGCCCCATTTCAACATTTCTGAGCACTGTCCTGGGAGACATAAAGCAAATGAGAAAGCAAGGGCGTTCAAAGGGAGAGAGAGGGAGAGTAAGGTTTGCTGTGCTACATGTCAGTCTCTGGTTGTACAAGGCTTTTACACATGTATCTACTTTCGTTCACTCTCTGTTCAGCTATGTGAAGCAATAAGTAGCCCTCAAGTGCAGGCATTCTCTTTTAAATACACTCAAAATGGACGTTAGCTTCTACTTGAGCCTTGAGAGGTACTCCTGAAGCTTCCCTGATTGAGACATGAAACCAGAGCACTCCTTTATTCCCTCCCCTTCCTACATTCCCAAAGGGATGCCTGCAGCACGCTTCTTTAAAGATACTTCTGGCACTCACAACCGCACCAAACACAGTTCCCCGAGGAAAGCTGCAGGCACACACTAGTGTCTGTCTGTGCAACGGTACCTCCACTCCATTTCTGGTGATTCCCGAAGCTGAATAACGTTTCTGAAACTGTCACATCATTGTTGTCACTAATTTCAATCCTACAAGAATTTTTCTTCTCTTTTAGTTTCTCTTCTCTTTTTTTGCATTTTAGTCTTGCTCTTTCCTCTTTTTCCTGTTGTACCAGTAGGCTGATCAAACACTTGCATTTGAAGCTTATTCAATCCCACAACCCTCTCATAAGCCCAAAGGAAACAGAAGCTTGGCAGTGGGACAGACCCCCTGCTGCACCTGTGCCCATTCAAGCAGATCAGTATTTAGCTGGGACTGCTTGCTGCCCCGGGGACAATGAGAGGGAATAGACGGATAGACTGAGGATTTGAGAGAAGGACTTGGCGACTGTTCCCCAACCTGCATGCCAGCGGTATGGGTCGAGTGGACCAAATGTCTTCTCACTGGCACTAACACACAGCTGTTTGGTGATCTGCCTTTGGGCCAGGCCCACACAGATGTATTTAACATCTTGTCCAACACTGCCGTCTGCTCATTTTCTTTGGACTATAAAAAGAAAAATGGGGGGTGTATAAGGAGAAGTATGATTGAAATTATGGCCACATTTATCAAGCACTTGTAATTAAAAAAACATGCTTGATTTGAAAGGCAGGCAGGTTCAGATTAGCAACAAGTACAATTGTACCTCTATTTAAACTACTTTGCCTTGCATTTAAGTGCATGGTAGGATATAGACCTGTCCCTCGTTCTCTCCCCAAGGTCATCAATACAACAGAATATGCTTTGCTCTCAATTCAGAGAGAAAATAACATCCCAACTGGTGTGAAACACTCCCTCACCTTCTCCTCTAATATTTAAGAAAGCTGTAGATCACACCTGTTCCCGCTTCATACTTGGATGTGGGAATCAAAATGAAGGGAATGGCACAGAATGTGTTATCTGCTTAGGAGCTGTGGCGCCGTGTTTCTATGGCGACACTCCACCCGCTGTTACAGTCGGTTTGCTGTCTTTTCTTTCACTACCAACTATTCTCAGAAACAGTCTGAGTCACGAAAGGTAGTCAGGAAAAGAGGGCAGTCTCAAGTCTTTTATGGTGGCACCTGATACCTTTTTTATATTTTGCCTTATGTTTTCATTCCATGTCTCGGTTTAGCGATTGCAGCTAACATGAGGAATTTGGAGATATCGTTGTGAAGTTCAATAACTACTTATTATTCACAAAGGAAGATTGCATACACAAAGCAGACAGTTTAAGCTTTTGCCAGTTTCCTCTTGGAAAATGAACATAGGAGCCTGTGGCGAGACAGTAACACTCTCCCCTGGAGGCTTGGTGTCCTGCAGGGATTTCAATCCGCATGGTGACTGTTGCTCCAGTCAATACAGCCCGTTATTGATCGTGGGCTGATGATCAATGTCTCCTCCTCGTCTCTATCATTACTGAAACAAGTGACATTAATGAGCCCGGGTGCTCCTATTGTCCTGGACGATTTTTACTCTTGATCCTCTCAAACCCTCTACTGTGTGCTCACACATACTGTACATTTTCAGATGCACAGCAGGAGCTACATGTTATGTGTCATTCACTTATTTAGATCATGACATGTTCTAGAAATGACATGCAAGGG
>KV751340.1:5125678-5148687 GCA_001698575.1 Mola mola
AGAGAGAGTAAGAGCAGCAGAAAGATCAGCACAAAAAAGGTACGATGAGAGGGGAGGATAGAGATTAAAAGACCAGTGGAGACATACACAGCTATATTACTTCTCCCCTTTTCCCTTTGGCTCTGGAGCAGTCAAGAGATTGACCGGTCTCTTAAGCTATACATGGGCAGTGAGGGTGCAGTAAAAAGACAAAACTAGGTACCCAGAAGCACCTTACCAACTACATTCCCCTTTAAAGTCCACCACTGCATACAAATACATACTCAGACATACTAAAGGCTTAAAACAGACAGTAATGGAGACGTGAGGAGAAAAGACAAGAGAGACAGCAGCACAGAGGGGAGTCTGATGGGAAAAGACAAAGGGGGGGGGCAGGCACGAGGAGGGAGATCAACCACGTAAAACAGCTGTAATTTGACTAACGAAAAACACGAGGGACAGATAGTAGGAAAAGGGTCTGTTGAAAGGAGAAGAAAACGATGGTCTAGGGAGCATGTTGGTGGGTTGGAAAAGGTTAAAGGACAAACAGAGCAAAGATGAAAATGAATGAATGTAAGAGGTTCAACAGCGGGTGGAGACAGAGAAAAGAAAGTGAGAACAGTATGTGAATGTGAGATTCAATGGGCCTGGGAGGAAACTTAAAAAGACGTAACAGGGGTGTTGGGTAGGACAGAGCGAAAGGGGAGCTGATGAAGACGGAGGAAGGCCAGAACAGTAAGGGCGGTCTTTAATCAAAATGTTTTTCAATTAGTTTTACAATTAGGACGCTACTCGTTAGCTTTAGCACACACAAGAGATGACATTGCTTGCAGTGCTATGCATGTCATTAATATAATGATGACATATTGGCAATCCTGTGGGACTGCCTTTGCACAGTGACAGCTGGGCCCTCCACACAGTGTCACCTGACCAGCATGACATCACATAACCTCATTCAACATGGCTGCCAGTGTTACAAGGGACATGGTCCGTACACATCAACTACTGCACACCTACTTGGCATTGGCAGGAAGGGCAATGACAGACAATAAAGATTGTCTTTACCTTCTACCTCACCATCCTTTCTTCCGTCATTCATACAAGGACAAATGACCAAACAAACAGTGAAAATGAATAAATTGCCACCAACCTTTTAACGACAAAAGTACCCATGGTGCACTTGTGTTATAGTGTACTATATATTTTCTTACAATCAATCACAGAAGGAGTACGCGCGTGCACAAATTCACGCACACATATCCACACATGCTGCTGTAGCCTGACTCTCTTACGCATTGTTGTCATGGCAACCCCATTAAGGGAGGACACTCAGGCAGCAAGTTACTCTGGTGAAATCAGCCTGTCTCTCTTCTACCTCTCTCCCTCTTTTTTTCAACGCACATACACACATTCGTTTACTTTCACTGCCAGCCAGTTCTATTTGTCTCCCTCCATTACATTCTCTTTGTCCCCCATTGTCCTTCTCCCTCTATCCTTGCATCACCTTGGCACACCTCTCTGCCTGTCTCCCTCCATTACCGCTATGTTTTCATCTTCTCACCTTCTGTCTTCCACCCAGGCGAATGTAAATATGTCTTCTTACTCCTTAAACCTTCATCATGTTTATACCTCTGACTTTTGTTTGGTCTCCACCCACACATTTCCATTCGCCTCTCTACCTCTCTTGTTCTCTCTCTCTCTCACTCTCTCTCTCTCTCGCTCTCTCGCGCGCTCTCTCTCACCCCCTGATCTATCCATAGAAACACAGAATACATTTGTGATTGAGGCAGCACCTCTCCTCTTGTGCCCTCTCCAATTAAAGGGGAGATTTACAGAGGGAATCAGTCAGAGGGCAGTCTTGGCGGACAGCTTTAATAAAGGCTCCACGCTGCAATGCTCTTTTTCATGCTCTCTCTCTCCCCTGTTCTCTTTTAGGAAGATGGCTTACGATTTAGCACATATGGGGACAGGAGACAGAAGAAACAGGCAATATGATAACCTCTTTCTGACAGAAGCATTAATGAGTGCCACAGCTGTTAAAAGCCAACCAACCAATAATGATCAATGTCAATTTGTAGGTGTCCAATGTAGTTTAAAATAATCACATAAAAGCAAGCTCTAAAACCATAGACACACATTATTCAAGAGCATACCTAGAGACGCAGCTGCCACATTAGTTCCGGCAGCCATCTCATCCATCTTGTTGTCGCTAGTGGTTGGTGGGCTCACTATGTAGCTTTGCAACTTCATGATATTGATAGCATGCCTTAACAAATGATGGCTTGTTGTTTAGACACCATTCCAGAAAAGACTGCTTTAGAAACGTTACCATCCATCCATGCCTTCATACTTATTGCTATTAGTGCTCGTCCATATGGGCCACCTGTTTGCCACAAGCCAGAGCATCAAGCCTCAACCCCACCCATCCTGTTCCACTCCATATCCCTTGATGAATTAGATAACACAGTACAGTGGAGAGCACACACATGATCCCCCCCAGAGAAATAATTGAGAGACACAACAACTGAATTCAGAGGATAAGGCAGCTAGACCCAGAGCTAGCAGGCGTCCTACATGATTAGAAGAGAAGAAGAATAAAATAAAGAGTGCCAGATATGGGGAGAAAAAGAGAATTATATACAACATAGGGACTGAGAGAAAGAAAAAGAAGTGAATTGATGAAAGAAATACAGAGAGGGAAGGGTAGTGCAAGTCTTCATTAAGGGCGGCAGAGAGGGATATGAGCTATAGGGAGTGAGTAGGTGGTAGGATGTGAAGAGATGAGAGTGGAGAGGAAAGGAGGAGTGGGCTTCAGAGGGAGACTGAAGCAACTGCTGATGCTCCACATGGAAGTTTATTGGGCCTGTGGCTGAGAGACGTGGCAGAACTTGTCTCTCTGGAGGCCAGCTCTCGCTCTGTGTTTGTGTGTGCAAGAAGTCCAGATACAAGCCTGTGGCGTCACTGCACCTGTCTAAGTATTACAGTGGTGTCTGTTATACTAGATCACATTTTGCATGTGAGTTAGTTTGCAATTCTCCAGCTCTGGTTGGGTTTCAATGTAGTGTGAAGAAGTGTGACCCCTTTACCGGGCTGGTGGTGGATGGAGGGATGGCAGCAAAGCGAAGGGATAAGGGTGTTTATTTAGCTCCATCCACAATCAGTTGGAAGGTCAGACTGAATATTTGAAGCACTGCTTAATACTTACAGCGCGTACTGTTAATACAAACTAACCACAGAGCAGTTGACTCAGAGCACAAAAACCGTGTTCAGGCTAACAGCAGTTATGGCATGAGAATTGCTTTTCAAAATGGAGCGGCTGCAACACAAAAAGCAGAAAGCTCTGTGTTGCTGCATGGCTATTATGAATATTTGAAGCAGCCATATCACTAGACTCCTGGTTGTGGCTCGAGGGGGGAAACATGGACGCGGGCACTGAGTGGTTGGCAGTGCAGACGGGCTGCGATGGAGGGGGTTGGCGTATAGTGCAGAGGCAGTGGCCCATCCTGAGGCTGGCAGCAGGCAGCTCAGTGAATGAAAGCAGGGCAGGTCATGTGTGGGTGGGGAGGCGGGACTCTCCTGCTGCTGAGACAGATGCCACGGTTGTTAGGCTTAATTTCTTCTGCCAAGCACCACCCAGTACTGGCCAAAAACAAACTCAAATGCTTGTGGCCAGTGTGAGTGTTTCTGGTTGTCAGTGTGTGCGTCAATAGAGAAAAAGAGCACTGTTTGACTCGGTATCAAGCTCTACCAGGAGCACACATCAACAGAGCAGTAATCGTTTCCTGTTCAGTCTTGTCCAACTTCAATCTCCTTCTCTCCTCTCTTAGTCCCTTCTCACTCCTATCCTCATCTTCCACCATTCGTCTTCCTGACTCTTTCCGGTCTTTCTCTTTTTCTCTTCATCTTTACTTTATCTTTGCCTCTGCAGCAAACTGGCTCCCACTGCAGTGAAAAGGAAAGTGGCAATGAGAGGGTGGGGGGGCACAGAGAAACTGAAAGACAGAAGTGAGCGATGAAGAAAGAGCAGCATAGTATTGGCTCAGTGTTGCATTATTGGGCTTGCTTGATCTGATCTGAGGAGATTACAGGAATACAATACCAACAAATCACTGTTCTGCCTCTTGAGCCTCACACACTGCCACTTGCACACAAACACAACTCATAAAGGCTAGGTCTCTCTCACACACACACACATACAAACACAACCTCCCCTGAGCCAACACCAACACCTGTGGCCTGTCTAGCCATTCCGCAGCCACTGCTCCTAACAGTTGACACAGTCCAAACACTTGATTGCACTTGTCATCCACCACATGGCTGCTATCCTTGACAAGAGGCAAGCAAGCAAGACATAATTACCTCTAGACTAATAAATACTAAAATTAATAAAGCAGCAAAAAAGACAGATTCTAAAAGCTGAATGCGTTCCAATTTACCCTCATAATGTGTTCACTATAAATGAACGCTCATTTCCTCTCTTCAACATGCTCTGTTGGTTTTTCTTTCTCTTCAGTCCTCAATTGACTTCTCCTAGTGCAGCTGGGTTGAAGGCTTTTGGGGAGGGTGTGGGGCAGCATCCTGCCGCAGGGCCGATGCAACATGTTTTGACTTTCTACTTACACATTAATTCAAGTATTGATCATGTTTGTGTTACGCTCAAAGAAAGAGAGAGCAGGGTAGCCAGAAAAACTCTAACCATCCGAATTAAGAACCAGCATTGCCATTCAAAAAACAACACAAGCATACATACAAACTGGCACACACCCCTCCAATCCAAAGAATAAACACATCATGCATAGACTTACACAAATTTGAGCACAGATTAAAAGCATCACAGCAGCCTCAAAACCTTGCTTCCACCCCATCTTACTCACAACCACCACATTCATCTGATAAGAAGCACCTTTGGATGCCAATCCATAAACATTGATTAACACTCTAACAGCACTTATTCATTTAACTATTTACTCATTCATTCTCTTCTACATTGCATCTCAACGACATGCCAGCTAAAGTGGCTGACATCTGGTTATTGATTGTAGTATTATTTCTGTTAATTCACTGCACACAAAAATGATTATTTGTCATGTATGAGTCTGCTGCTCTCGTGTACTGTATTTTCCCATCAATCAAGACAGAAAAATATATTCTCCTGTACTCCTCTTCTCATGCTGTATCATAAACTCGTGGATTGAGATCTTACAGTTGTTATTGTAAACTGTCAATTTTTAGTGTAAGACTTAATAAAACTGAGCCAAACTGCAGCGGAATTATATCACAGTGCTCTCAAAAACAAACTCTTGCACATGTGCTTCGCATTACAAATGCTACACTTGTCATTGTTCAGCCCAGCAGTAATCTCTCACACACACAAAACATACAATGGAAAGCACTACACTAGCACATCATGATGTCTGGGAGGTAGACGCGCTTCTGAGACAACAACGGTGAAAATTAAATTCCATTTAAGACTAATCCCATTTCCAACCTCTGAGTCTCACATTGTGACAGTCAAGGAAATCTATCTCAAGCTCCAGCATTACAGGAATTTATGTTGAAATGCTATACAGCATAAATAATGGAGCTTGATCACCAAGGTCCCGACAGAGAATATATGACACAGTCAGAAGAAAACATTGCTGTAGCCAAGGGTGGTGGAGAGGGCATAAGACAGAGACATGCCAGACAGGACAGTGAAAGACAGGCAAAAGGCTTACAAAGAATAGGGGACAGTGAACACTGTGTGTGTATTAATGCCATGCTAATTTTCTTGACGTTTCACGGGCTGTACTGTTTTGCTGTTACCATAACTGACAGAGACGAGGTAAAAGGAGGGTAAGGACTTGAATGTTTCACAGGCTGCAGGACAGACATACCGTTGTCCCAAAATCCGTACATTAACATACCACCACTGTCACACATACGAATAAATACAAACAGACATTTCATGCCACTAAAACTTAAATGGCCATTGCCATCCCAAGGAAAAGAGGGAAAGAATAAATTATCTTGCTGCTCTCTAGTAACAGCTCCTCTCTAATCAAGCCATGCTATTGTTTAGTGTTTTCTTTTTCCCCAGTTCATCTTTTACATGAAACTAAATGTTTCCCACCATCAGCATACCAAGAATGTTGGGATTATTAATCAATATGTTTAAATCTAAATTTATTAAATACATTTGTACGAACAAATTTTTGGAAACGTGATGATGAAAAGGGAAAGTAAACAGCAGCATCCTTGAAAAATAAACCATAGAACTGTGCCACTCTCTATAATTAGACAGAACATGAAATCATGTGTTCAAATGGAATTACATCAACGTGAAAAAGAGACTGAAGCGATGCTCATTCCCTGGGCTCATCTAAAGTGATACAGAAACGTCAGGAGACTGACACATAGGAATAGATGCACCATCACCATCCACATATTTTTCAAATTTGCATTAATTTCACATCTAACTCAAAATTCACATTCAATTTCGCATTCAGTTCACGTCCAAGCTGGCACTCAAATTCATCCACTTGTGCATGCAGCCTGTATTCACGGGTCAGTGTGGTTAAAGCTGACACTTTCTGTCAACACACCCATCACTAACCCCCAATTACTCGCTCACTTAGTCTCTTCCATCATGCCTCACTCATTCGTTTTCCTGCATGTACACACGAGTGCCAGAACCCATGTAATCTTCAAAAACTCATAGTTGTCACAGCCTTGTTAGTTTAGAAATTTGTTTATTTGCTCAGGCCGTGTTCTCACCAACTCATTCGACATCCATTCATGCCACTTGCGTTCTAATCTGGTCCCACAATCTCTGCAACCACTCCTCAGTTATGATTGCTCTTGCCCTTGCCTGCTCCATCCCACTACCCATTGTTCCCAGTCATATATTCTCTATCTCTTGCTCTTCACCTCTAGTTGTCGTTGCACATCTAGTCTGTCCCATTAACCCACTGGATGACACAGTCCCTCACCTTACTGCCATGTTCATCCTCAATAACTCTCTCTGGCTAAGAGTGCTTTTCTCTCTCTGTATAGATTGCCTCTATCCATTCCAGTAAAAGATTTAAGAGCTCCTTTAAGTGCTAATCAGGTTGTCATCCGTGCAGCCAAAATCAGAGGCTTGATAAATAAAGGCTTGTCTCTGTTGGCTAGCGGCTCAATGTGTTTAAATAGGTGACACCGGAGTGCATTCTGAAAACACCAAATCGATGCCAGAACCCCTGGGGTCCCCTCAAATAGTGAACAGAGACAAAGTTTAGCACTCGCTAATAATGCACGAATAGGCAGCTCGCTTGCTACTTTCAGGGGAACTCTCTCTGGGCTTGTCATCCACTTCCTGCAATTTTTTTGAGGAGGGGCTTTTTATCTCATCACAAAAAGTCTGTCCAACTCACCAGTTGGTAGAATTGCATCAACATTATTTTCATACATACGCTGGAGATTAAGCTGTTTTGCTTAAGAAAATGCATCAAAAGAATACCAACAGATAATATAATCACTCCTATTTTCAATTTCTAACCAGTGCACTCTCTGCACTACAATCATCCTATCACCTCCCACTATGGCCAATTTGCTGCTATGCCCGATCTCAGCATGGCAGTCAAACTGTTTGCCATTACTCATAGTTGCCTATCAGTAGCACTTGCTGGCACTCACCACACCGTATCACAAAACCTCTTGTTGTCCACCAATATATATCCAGCACCAAGCTCAGCTCAGTATGCTATCACTGACCCACGCCTGCATGATGTTTCTGTCTTGAACCCCCTGCCTCATCCACTTACACTCCCTCCCATGAAACCACTATTCCCAGCAATGGCAATATCAAGGTCCACCTCTTCCTCTGGTTCTTTTCCCTCGCTTTGATTTTCTGTCCATCGAGGGGGCGTGGATTAGCAGTCTCTTGTTTATCTGCTCGTCAGTTTTATCTATCTATCACTAAGCTATCCGCTGTGCTGCAGTGGCCTCAGCCCTGCATTAATCCCCTATCAGCCAGCCAGCCATCCATCACCCCACTGTCTATTGCGTCAGATCCATCATCCGCCCATCTGTCTCATACTGCCCATGCTCAGAGATGATCTCCTCAGAGAGCCCCATTGGCGAGTGACAGAGGGCGGATGGGACAGTCGGGTTAAGGAAATTAGAGGAAAATGCAGAGAGAATATTGTAACCTAAAACTCCCTCTCTCTGTCTACATCCTTCTGAGATAATTCCCTTCATTTCACTATATGCTTATTAACTGTTGTGGTTTTTTTCTTTGTAATTTGTTTGTTTTCCATGCCCGCTAATTCTAGCCTGTGGGAGAAGAGCCAGCAGAGGGAGAGATAGCTGCTTGGGAAGGGGGTCATAAATCCCATAGAAGCCTGATGTATTGAGAAAGCTCCTCCTTCTCTAGCATGATGGAGCAAGGAAAGGATATTGTACAAGCCTCCAGCTTTAAAACAGCTCAATATCTGGGTTCACGACAGGTCGTTTAGATTTCCATCCATATCCACTACTATCTGAAGGTGAGCGAAGGGGTCGCATGAGCAGGAGTGAAGGTGAATCTAAGGCAAACATTAGTACACTTGGCAGCGGAAGGGGAGTCCACACAGGTGCATGTAAGTGCATGGTGCAGAGGCAAAGAGAGTGTAATCGGGCACATATTAGGAGAACCACTGAGCACATAGTCCTTTAGGTCTGTAAACTGCAAATAGTCAGTGAACCAACAGGTATGTATGTGAGCAGAAGCACCATAATTATTAGACCAGTTGACAAATAGAGTCTGTGGGGGCAGAGCAAATTGTTTAGAGGGTAAGAGAAAGAGAAAAGAAAAAAAAAATGCAGATGCTTTCAGGTAATATAGAGGGCAAAAGAAATAGGTTTATGGAAATAAGAAGCCTAATTTGTAGTTTAGCTTGGAAGTCTTGATGTTTAAGCTGAAGGCAACTGAAGACAACTGGACTGTTTCACACACATTTACACACTGTTTCATCCAAGAGGCTTCTTCAGCCTCTTGGATGAGAGGCGAAACGTCTTCAAGGAACTACAAGAAGTCCAGTTACCTTCAACTTAAACACCAAGACTTCCATGACCTGGATGACTAAGAATCTTCACAGACTTAGCTTTGCAGAGTACAAAAAGTTGTAAATGTGTGTGAAACAGTTAATTTAAATACACACTATAACCAACTCACTGAGTGGCTGGGTAGTAGGGCTGTGCGATATGGCCTATAAATAATATCACAATACACAATATATATCGCAACATTTCAAAATCTCTGATAAAGCACTGTTTTTTGTGGGGGTTTTTTGCATGCAAAGGCGAGGAAAATACAATCAAGTTTGATTTATCACTAATTTTAACTGTTTATTCCAAACAAAGGTTTTTTGCATGCAAAGGCGAGGAAAATACAAACAAAGTTTGATTTATCACTAATTTTAACTGTTTATTCCAAACAAAGTTTCAAAATCGCAAACATAAAGTTTTAACAACTGCAAATCAATAATGATATTATGTAAGCCAATATACTAATTCAAATCCATACCTCTGACACATAATAGAGTCCTACATGGGTTCAGTTTTGAATCCCCCCCAGACTCACACACAAGCCCATAGAGTTCAGTACCAGAAGTGACTCATTATTCGTAATTATCGGTCCAACCTGCACCTACCCAGTCCTTTTAATTTAAGTCATGTGACCCCACCTGTGGGTTGCACAAGCTCTTCACTTTTTGCGCTCTCCTAACACAAAAATGTGCATGTGCCCAGGAGAGCATTCTGGATGGGTGAGAGCGCGAGCTGTCTGCTGTGAGAGCTCAACAGGAAAGAATGAGAGAAGAAATATTTCAAAGTGAATTTCATGATGATAGCTTGAAACATTCAGAACAGTCAACATTTCTACTCGATGGTCGCAATATAGTCATTTCTCACGTGAAACAAGCCACAGGTATATCAAGTATATTCAATATATCGCCCACCCCTACTTGGTAGTAATACGGTAGTATGATGGATCTACAGATCACCATAACACAGGCTCCATTACTAGCAGATCTTAACATGAAAGCCGCTTTGCTGTTGCACCCCCCAAAACCTGCTAGCTGTGCCGCTGCCAGTACTTAAACAACTTTTTGCATAAAGAAAGAAAAACTGAGATGTGTGGCTGAATAAAGCAAAAGATTGATTTTGAGGTCAGACAACTGAGTCATGCTTTCCTCAGTTCTGGCTTTAATTCAACTAAACTAATCCAGTTAGCATGTTTACATGACAACTGCAACCATTTGAGTACTGCCTTAATCTTGTTCTAAACAATTTACAAGCATCCATGTATCCTCTCATAGTGTAGAGCATTCCTTTGCTATGTAAGAAAATCTGAGAAAATGCTGCTTAGTACTGAAAGTTAATGGGTCCCTGCATGTCTTTACATCAAAGGAATTGCTGGCAAAACCATCATCTCATTACAATACAGAGGGTCCTGGAATTCATGCAGATATTACTGTGACCACAAGTACCACAAACCTAAATATTATTGCACATCAACTATACCCCATCAAGGCAACAACAACACCAACATCACAACTGCCTTCCCGTCAACAGGGTATTGCGCCCTACCACACCATACCATTCTGTAATGGCTCATGGAACTTGAAAAAGAGACCAAGGCTTTGACTTAGCCCCCAAACTCCCCAGATCCCAATCCAATTGAGCATTCGTGGGATGCAACTGAACCTCACACTCCACATCACAAGACCCAGTGGATTTGTTACAAATGTGTCTGCCAGTTCCAGGTACCACAGGACACTCACAAAGGTTCCCTGTCCATGTCCTGACAGGTCAGAGTGTTGGCCGGGACCAATATAATATCATGTAGGTGGTTTTAATGTTGTGGCTGATCGATGTAACTATCTTTAGTGTTGTATAATGTACAACAGAAATTTGTGCTGCCGTTTCAATTTGAACTCGTATGGTAATATGATGATTGTTGCAATCCTTGTCATATGGTTAAAAAGAGTAGAAGTTTGAATTCACTCTGTATTTCTATTCATGGCTAAGGTCACCCTTCTTTAAAAAGCCCATCTATCACTGCATATTTCTCAGATAACCTACAGTAACATACAGTAGCTTTCAGAACCTACAATAATGTATAAAATAGCATAGATGCTACTATAGACTTACATGCCAAACCTTAGAAAGTTATTTTCTTTGCTGATGACGTCTCTGATCCAGTCAATTGTTTATACCCCAGTGTACTCAAATACCGTTGTAGGATTACAGCTACCACTGCACAATATGTTGTGAATAGAACTTGATTTGATTGTTAGAAGCCAATTGACAACTTAAATTCTCTTCTGTGTGATACAGTATCAACAAGGTCCTCCATTATAAATGGGATAGGAGGAAAAAGACATGTGAAGCGTGTGCTTTTATCCATAATGACCCTAAACAAATGTTCTACTTTCACATGCAGTCAGATCAGATGAGACAGCTGTCAGAAAAAATCCTTATCCATCTGGATTTAGCTCTAATTGGAGAGGTACTCTCCCTCCTCTGGCCCTGTTTGACAGATACTGCTCAATCGCCACATCGGTGCTGAAGTTTAACAATATCTGTTTTGCAATTACAACACACAATGATGCCTCACACACTACACACATCCAAACACAGTGTGTATAAATGCATATACGTTGTTTCTGTTTGCATTTGTATGTGTAGGCATGTTCCCAAGATGAATGCTGAACATGTGCTGAGCTTGCACATGTGTCATTTTATAATATGCAGTAGCATGGGTTTTCATGTACAGAAAAGGCATAACTTTCAAAGGATGCTATCCTAATACAATGATGAAACCTGCAATCCATAACAGATGCAATTACTAGTTACGCAAATATACAGCGAGAGGGTTGGACACACAAACATAAACACTCGCACAGTACATACCTACATTATTTTGTGCACTCTGAATTAATCAGCTCTTAGACAAATAACTGAATAAATACTGTGGATGACCAGATCAATATTGTACACTCAATTCATCTGAGTTCACAAAGATGTCAAATTCTGCCTAGTTCCATAGAAACACTGATTAAACTGGCACCACATTAATTCAGTAAATCAATAAAACCAATCTTTCAAATAAATCAAGCTGCATGGACGGCTTGAGCCAATTGGGGGGATAAAAAACATTCGAATTCCTTTGCTCCGACTGGATATCTATGTTGTGCAGGGAGCATGCTGATTTGCAATGTGGATTTCACAATTTGTGGAATGAAAATGAGAAATCCATGAAACAATAACCAGGGTGCCAAGAAGGCACATGGTAATTCTATAATGATCAAAGACTCAGTTAAATCCGTTTCCATTCTGTTCCCTAAATGCCTCATGTCCATGTCTACATAAAAAGTGTGTTTGTGTTTGCGTGTGTGTGTGTGTGTGTATTTGTGTGAATTGTGATGTCTTGAGGTGACCAGAGGTTAAGCTGTGGTTTGGCAACTGTCTTTTGTGGTCACTTGACCAATGGCATGTGGTTAATGTTCATACTCTAATAGCACTACAAGATGGGAACACAAGTGGTGCGATAGTAATCTTAATTGCATTATAAGAACATTCAGATCATGAAAGACAGGCCAGTGTCATTTAATAAGAAATATGTCCATCACCCTTTAAATTTACTCTTTGATGTTGCTCATCATTTTACATTTTTTATTAAAAATACGCCATTATTTATTTAAAGGTTTTTGTACTGGACTGCAGTGTTCAGAAATAAATACAATTCAATAAAACTTTAGATCACCAGAGAAGGTTTGCTGAGCATGCATGGCCATTTTTAGCAGTGTCTTATTTCACACTTATACACCAGGGTGCTAGTTGCTAATAACTGTGCAGCTTAAAAGGAACATACAGGATTCTATCAATACCCTTAAGGACACAAGACATCCAAACTCAACAGTATTTTTGTAGTAAAAACAGAAACCCCTACCAATACCTGGTAACTCAAACTCAGAGGGAAGGCCGAGCTGTCTCCAAAATTAGATAAATGAGAAAGTGTTATGCCATCCCCTTCTTATTAGAAGGTATCAAGGGTTATATACAGTACATAAACTTAACTATACTAAACTATAAATTTAGACAATGCAGTATTTACAGTATATGTATAACATTTTGGTTTATACAACATTAGTTTGATGTTTGTTCTAAAACAGAACATTTGCATTAAATATTGGGTGGTATACTGTGGGAACAATTGAAAGCAGTCAAAAGAGTCTAGCAAGAACAATTGAATTTTCTCAGTCAATACAAGATGTGCTTTTAAAAAATCCTCTTTAAAGCTGTTCAGACTTTTTTTTTTCTTTTTTTTTTAAATCAAGAAAATCATTTAAAGTAATGAGAAATGTATTGTTCAACAAACCCTCACTTGATTTCCTAGGCCCCTCTCCCTTAAAACAGTGTTTTGGTGTTGTTTAGCTTATTGTTTTTGTCTTACGCAACAAAGAATAAAAAAACTCAGACATACTCATTAGCTGTGTCTCAATTTAGGGGCCGAGGTTTCCGGGAGAGACTTCATAGTCCTTCAAAGTCCAGGAACACCAGTCCGTCTCATTTTAGTAGCTAGGATGTTGCCTTCTGAGGGTTTCCTAGTTGCATCACCAGCTCTTCCTGCCCTCGCCCTCCTGTAACGATTTCTGCTTTAACTACCACTGGTGACCAAATAAAGAATGAAAGACACAACTGAGCCAGAAGTTTAACTTTTGTACTTTGGACATTTTTGTTTGAAAAGGAGGAGTTGCATCACCACTGGTGTATATCCGGCTGAGAGCGAACCATAGAGAGCTAAAGCTGTGAAAATATAACCACAGAAGCATTATTATTAGCTATTTAACAATACCTGTTACGGGTAAATATCATACCTATACATTACGTTAACTACATTTAAATGACATTTACGATAGACATTTAAGCTATAGCTTAGCATATATGGCTAGTGTAATCTTTGACAAATCATTCATATTTAAAAGTATCCAAACTTTAATTTAATATCAAAAATGTTGTCTCATGAATCAGTAAACCAGGTTGAGTAGACAGATATAGCCAGATATAACCTCACATGTCTAAGCTCTCCACGTATAAAATACTGTTTAACTAACCATTTTTCTTCTCATATCCCTGTCAAGCACAGATCCCGTTACTGCAGGATCAGCCTGGCAGTGCTGCTGGACTTTCTTCAGCAGTACCACATACATGAATGGGGGGCCACTACTGAGACCCTGGTGTTCCCCTTCTGGCTGTAGACTGCAGCATCATACTGATGGTCTCCAGAGTGTCAGGGATGCCTTGTTTTATAAAGTCTTTTTTTATAGTAATAATTTGAAGTTAAAATTAATGTCTGTGGTACAGACAGTTAAAAGCTAAATTAATATACTGTAAACTGTAAATGTTTGTACAGTTTTTGTAAATAGTTGTAAATTTTAAATGGAATAAATAAGCATGTGTAACAAAGAAACAATATTTTTATTCAGGGTTATTAACATTTTCTTTCTTTATACAGTCAAGACTTTGTAATTTGTGTTGTTAATAATAATAAATGAACAGCAACTGATCAGTATATGTAACACATTAATGATCCATCCATCCATGAGGATGAACCGTGGCCAAGTTGCAGTGATGGGTTTCCCTCTGATCCCCTCTGCTGTTTGGCCACTTGTAATCCTACTTGGGGAAATCAATCATGTCATCAACAGCAAAACCTTTTCAGCAAAGTGGTTGTTAACTTGGATTGGTAGTCCAAATACAATTTAATTTCCAAATCACATGTACCTACTGTGTATTTTAAAAAAATATTCCACCTCTTTTCTGCCTGCAGGCAATTTTCTCCAGGATTGTCCTAAACACAGAGAAAACAAGAAAAGGGAAACATTAAATCAATCACTTTAACAAAGGGATACAAAGATTGGAAAAGGTTACATCAGGACACAAATTCTCCCAACAAATTGCTTGGATGTCTTCTTATTTTGGGCTTTTAATATGATTTTGGTGAATGGGACTACCTTTTTAATACAATATGACTTTGTTGCTCTACCTCCATGCCGCACTGGTGGATTTTCGCCTCCACCCCCCCATTTTATAAGTGTGTCTGCATACTCTTTGCTCCCTAAAACAAAATGTAGACCACATTTTGTTTTATGTCAAGTTGGCAACAAACAAAAGGGTTCTTCAGTAAAAAAATAAAATCAATAATCCTCAGGTTATCCATGTGATAATCAGTTCACAACATGTTACATGACTTTGAAAGAGATATTCAACAGTCTGAAATTCAAGCAGGGCTCATAACAATCTAAATTTGTTCACATTTGACTATGTATGTATGTATTATTTATTAAGAATAGATTGTTTATAAAAATCTCTACAGTTACAGTAAGACGTATGTCGTACGAAGGCTGCGATCAGATGCGGGCAGCAGAGCTGCAGAGGTGGCCGGCAGCTCCACCACCAGTTAACATCATTAACGTCTGTATGTATTTTAACATTTTTGACACTTTTAGGTTTTAAGGTCCCTGCCGTTAGCTATTCGAGCAGTTGAAAAGCAATAACAATACTTACATTCGAAAGTGTGATCTTCATGTTGGTTTGCTGGCTTGCAATGAATGTTTGGGTTATGGCAGGCAGTGAGGGATACATCCAATGGATCCTCTAAGTAAGGGATACAGAGGCTGCATTTGGAGGCACCTCCAAACTGGGACAGCCTTCGTTGCAATGCCGTGACGTAACTGGGCTTTAAATGCAGCCTTCCGAGGCTGAAGCCCCTCAGTTGGGACACAGTTGCTGCATGCTACTTGCCCAATATCAAATATTATACAGAAAAAGTTGCTGACAAACAAATATACAGTATTTGGTGGAGACCAAAAATTGAGCTAAAACAGAGAATTAAAGACTTATACATTTGTCAGATGCCCAGAAATATGCCAAAATAAATAGTTATAATGTAGTATAAATAGGCCTTTGTTTATCAGCATGTTAACCATATCAACTTAACAAGGTGATAATACAGTATGCCAATAGAGGTCTTCCACTAGCTCCAGGTGGCTAAAAAAGGGATCAATGATGTTTTGAGTGGAAACTGTGAAATTGCTTTTCATAGTTGGGTTCACAAATTATGTTGTCTCAACATCCAAACACTGGGGATTTGAACCACTGTTGTCAAGTCACAAACATTTTGTATAACAATGTACTTGAAGGTAAGGTAAGTATTACAGTGTCATACACATTACACAGGCCAGTGTTGTTTATTGTGAATTTATTTTAAAACCAACAACAAAGGTTTCTGTACAGTGTCAGAGAGGTGAGACTATAATACTGCAAGCAGGGGTAGTATTTTCCTTTGGTTTGTGTCCAAGGGTGCAGAGGAGCAGAGGGCATGAGGATTGGAGAGAAGCTGTACGGGGCAGTCTCAGGTGAGACATGCATAGTCCCAGCATAATTATAATCCTTAATTAATCCGCTCCGGATGTGCTCTCACACTTTCTCTCTATGTCTCTCTATCTCCCCCATCACAGTCTCTCCTGAAGTCCATTGCTCGAGGTGTTTATGGACTCTTTCCATCATGGTGCACCTCCCCCTCTCTGTCCCATCTAGCATCTGCCTCCTGTATGTACTATGCTCTAGGTGTTTTTGCAGCTGTTTATGTATGTCCGTGCCCTTTCACACTTCTGTCTAGGAGCTTCATCTTCCTTCCACACCTCCCTTAACCCCAAACCTCCTCTCTCTTTTTCTCTATGTCCGGCTCCCCCTCTTGGCAGACAGGCAAACAAACAGCTCCTTTGGTCCTGGGTTGTTTCTCGGTTTCTCAGCATGGAAACACATGCAGAGACAGACAAACACACACACACACACACCTAACACCAGTACAACACCATGTGCTCCAAGGGGAGTGTTAAGGGAGAGACACAAATACGAACACACTAGAACCATCCTCTGTGGAATGACTCAGGTAAGTCTCAGGTGAAAATCCCTGCTTGTAAGGGCCAGACAGCCAGAAACAAAAACACACATACAGATGCACACAAGCACAGAGAGTTCCTGTTTATATACACATCTCTCCTAATTCTGCTGCCTGACAAAATGCATTGGTAGCTTAGAGCAATCTGATAAACTGCTGTATTAGTCATTGAGTATGAGGCAGAAAGCGAGAAATGGATCATGTAAACAGTGGTGTAATGGAGAACATTGGAGTCCTGCAGCGACAGATAAAGGGACTTACATGGCACTAGGCTGACGGTAATGAGGACGCTGGTAGAGTGAAAGCACCAGGTGTAAGGAGGAGCAGCGACTACCCCTGCCATTACCACTCAGCCTCCTACTTTTCCCACTCTGGTTGAGCCAATTAAAGGGGCTGCTCCATCACTCTCTTCCACACATCAAGTTATCAGAATAACATAAGGATTGATTGGACAAGCTATTAGGTCAATTGACCCCTGGTTCCTCTCATCTGTGTGCTCTTCCTTTTTCAGATGGACAGATTGGACTTTGAAAACTACTCCAACCAGCTGAAGACAAGGGTTTCACTAAGATGGCAGAATGGACCTTCTCCACCTTTGTCTTGTGTCCATGCTTCTCCATTTTGAATTTTATTTTTTACACTCAATTTGTGTCAAAAAATATAATAAATAATGCAGTAGAAGATGCAAAAGATATAAAGTATCTGGTATGCGATTCTTTCTTTCTTTGATTTATATTGACATATTTCAGTTTTCATACATTTCTCTCATTGAACAACACAACAGGATTGGAGTCAGTCTCACAGTGATAAGAGCACCATTGACATTATACCTTTGCAGGAGCTGCCATAACTGATTTCCTAAAATGCCAGACAACCAGGGTAAAATTATATTGATTTCTAATCATTGGTCTAAAGTGCCTTCAAAATTGTATCTTGGCACACGGCCTAGAAAATCCATTTAAGACATGTTAGGCAATGAAAACTGACGATCACGACTGATAACTGCTATTTGAAGTTGCTTTGAGCAGAATGAATAGGAAAATCAGGCAGGCTCAAAAGGGCAATCAAAGCTGACAGTTATAAACATCAGTAAGATTTGACCATTGAAACTGCAGTA
Source organism: Mola mola (assembly GCA_001698575.1). NCBI lineage: Eukaryota > Metazoa > Chordata > Actinopteri > Tetraodontiformes > Molidae > Mola > Mola mola. The sequence continues at coordinate 5,143,744 of KV751340.1, forward strand.
GCACTTTTTGAAACACCAATTCAGAGCCCCTTCCCCCACGACAAATCTGTGTAAAACTGAATGAATTGCTGGTGAGGCTGATTGGTCACATTGATTGAGCATCACTAAGTCTTTTCACGGCTGTACACCAAGGTGTCTCTCAGTCAATAGACACAATACAAATACACCAGGCACTCAATCCAGTGCACTGCTACATGGGCCCATCTAGCTAATTTAACACCCACTACATTTATTTAAAAAAAATATCGATTTTTTTTTACATTTTTACATTTTTGTTCATGTGCTCTTGTTGCTCCTGTCCATTTTCGCCATGCTGGCGCCTACACATGCTCAAGGCTGGCAGCAACTGAATTGAATTAGTCTGTGGTAAGGTTCCTGGCATCTCAAAGCCCACACCTTCAGTCTTTCTCCAGATGTAGGAGAGACCACAGCGTTGGAAGCCTGCAGTTAGTTGCTGCCGTGTGACTACATTCACAGTGAACTCCACGGCACCAAGGCCAGTTTCCAAATGGATGTACACTGCCCATCACTTTTGCACCTTTGGACTACAGCAAAGACAATGTTTTCCTTGTTACTCATTATGTAACGACCCCCTCTCTGTTATCGCACTTTGTGTACTTGTTGTATTCTCTAATCTTCCTCTCTTTTTGTCCTCTCATTATCCCTCCTTTCAATTCATTATTGAATGTTCATTTTTCCAAAATGTAATCTAGCTGGTAATAGGAAAATGGCCAACACATTACGAATTGTCTTAGAAAACATAATAGAGTATTCGTTGGCTGTTTTGATTATAGTTATAAGCCAAAAAAAACAAAACAATTACCAACCATATTTTGTGTGTTCTCGTGGTAAAACACTGAACCACAAAAAAACTGTCATTAAAATCATAATGGCTTTCCTGTCAGAACAAGTTTTATCGGGCCAGTCACAGCCATAGAGCTGCCAATACCAGGTAAGCAATGCTGTTTATGAACAAAAACAATGGGGAGAAACTACCACACACTGCACAATAAACAACGTCTAGGTCAATTCACTGGAAAAACCTCCCTGCGGACACAGGATTTTGTCATAGAGGGTATACAAGATTAGCCTTTTCCTGTGCATAAGAGTTAGACAGGGAGCAGCATCATATGAGACATACAGGAGGCATACATACCAGCACTGCCACTTCTATCACTTGATATCTCTACCTTAATGACATGAAATAGGTTAAAGAGAGCTTTCAGAGTCTTAACTGTTATGAAACTACACAATTAGAATCTTCAGCCTATTCTAATAATAGCACCAACCACTGGCTATCCATTTCGTTCCAAAATTCAGCAACTATCTAACGATATGGTGGTAAATGTTGTTGGTAAAGGTCACAACTAGTACTGCATTTATCAACGTGATTTAAGTGTAATGCCAAAATGACATCTGAAGGAAGCGGGTCATCATTTTCCATTCAGTTACATTTGAATCTTGCAAAGGGTTGCTTGGAGTGGATTGTAATTGCAAATAATCTACAAAATTGTAATAAACCAATGTGGACCACGGACATGATTATTCAAAATAAATTCCCCTGCACAACAGACGATGAGAAGTCTGCGACTAGGCTCGCTTGCAAGGCTTGTAGTTCTAATTGTATCTGGGAGCCTTTCATCATCAAAAGGCAATGATGAGATTAAGGTTAGAGCTCCGTTCTTCTGTTCTGCATGGGCATAAAAAAATCATCCCAATTATTTCCATCTGGTGGCTGAATAAACTTAAACGAAATAAACAGACAGCGTGCAATTTTTGTGTGAGTGCCTGTGCTTGTGTGTTACTAGATGTCTGACTATGCTAAATATTTGGGAGAGGAAGAAATGATCAAGACAGCTACTGTTATACACTTGCATGGAATTGAGACTGCAGTACTTATACTACTTGTCTCAGGTTTTCCCGTAAAACAACAAAAAGGAAAAGTAATTTTAGAGAAAAGGTCAACAGCTGCATTTTTTTAACTGTGTTGTTGTAGACAAATACTTATTCACGGCACCTTTCCCAACAAAAATGTAACTGAACCTGCTTTTCCCTGAAGCGAGATTTTGCAATGTGCTTGTGCAAAAGTACTTTTAGAGAAGATTAAATTCTTGAAAAGATTATTTTACTAAATCCTCATTCTTTTGATGAATTATGTATTTAAATGTCTTCATGTTCTTTTTCAGACATTTTTGATCAATCAAAACTGATGAGGCTGCACAAGTAGTGATCGTTCAAAAGAAAAGCAAATGACAAACAAAATCTAAAAATAAAACATAACTGAATCATGGTTTTGATAAGTTCTTGCAGCTGTGGTATTAACGTGTCTTTCTCTACCTTTTGAATGTTGTAGAATAATAGTCTGGCTGTATAAGCATCACGCATTCTCATTCATACCATTTTGGATGAAAAAGATGTCCTATCAAGGTTAAGGACAACTCTAGTGTAAAAATCCACATTTATTTATTGACATGTAGCATTTCGTATTCAATATGTGCCCTATTCATTAATAGATACAGAGAAATGGAAACAGAGGATTTTGGAAAGTTTTCACGAGATACCAAAATCTTAAAACCTTTTTCAAAGCCCAGTGAATGTTATTCTTGCATTATTCTTTGAGCAGGCAGATGCAATACATTTAGTGGTCCTTAGGGTGTAAAACATCATAGGTCATTCACTGAAATTCATATCAAATCTGTATTTTTCAGCTTATTTTGCATTAACATATTCATTAAATGAGCTTAGTCAAAGACCTACAGGGGAATACATCAATATTGCACAAAGGAAAGAATAGCAAAGGAAACATAAGGGCACTCACTTTAGGGAAAAACCGCATAACAGAGTTATCTTTATTCATTAAAAACATTTCGTGCACACGTGTGTGTGTGTGTGTGTGTGTGTGTGTGTGTGTGTGTAAGTGAGTGTGTGTGTATATTCATAATGTATATGAAAGGTATAGTCAACAGTCAATAGTCAGGCAAAGGTTTAGCACTGTATTCGCAACTAAACAACTACAATACAACAGAATAATATGATCATCATATCCTGAAAGGTACTTTTTGAAGCTCCCTAAGATGTTCAACTTGCACTGAAAAAAAAATCTAATTATGATTAGTGACTTATTAAAAGTCTGATGATCATTAATGACATGTTAATTTATGATTATTATTCACCCATAGAAAGCCGAGAATAATTTTTTCTCATGGTGATGTGACACAGACAAGGGGGAAATAAATCCTTCTGCCTTGCTGGGGAGAGTGCTTGGCAGTAAACCAATTCCAAGTCTGGCTTCTTGAATTCCCAGATAACACAATCAGACAGTGGCAATATTGCTGTTTTACCACCTGAAGAATTAGAAATTCATTCAGCCCCATCAGAACAGTAGGTATGCCAATTTTTCCCCGAGAATTGGCAGGACAAACACAATGCACCCCGGTGAAATGAGGAACAGGCTTACCAGAAGAAAATAACTGTTTTCAGGATGTTTCTCGCCCACCACCTCAGGTTCAATTTTATCACAACAAATCACAGAGACAAAAGATTTTCTACCATGGTAATGTAGGCTGTTGATGCCTTTTTTATTAGATGTTTCATTATTAAATTGGGAATTAGCTCAGCATAACAATATAAGAGCACATCGGTTTCATCATATGAACCCCTCAACGTTTCGGGGTCACGGATCAAAATTGTACATGGTGGCTATTTCTTGCTGTTGGTTTATGCAATGTGGAGAGTCTTTCGACTGAAGTGATAGAGTTATTTAAGACATCGATCATCTGAGTGGCCATTGCTATGCATTTGTACCTGGGATTTCAGGTTCAGTTAAATTTGATAGAAAATTAAACCACATCCCACTTTGCTGTGGGCCCCATTGGACATTCATAAAGAGCCTTCTACACCCCTCTGGGAACAGCTGACCTACAGGCAATCATTTGGCAAAGTATGGGATTAATGGTGTGGTCTTGGACCTTGAGTATTGGGCAGAGTTGTCCACTTTAAAGGTGTACAACAATTTGCTTCACTAATAGTGATGTACTTAATTTCTTTCTCTATTATAGATCTTATAGATATTGCTCTCTTGTACAAAAAAAAAACCTTCTCTATCTCCGTCTTCATTAGGGAAGGATTACATGAAGAAAAAAATCGCCCAGAAAATAATTAGTTCATACTAAATTTCTGGCTGTATCACCCCAGAATGAGACAGTCACTTTTATTTCTAGGACAAATACTAATTTGATTCCAGACTATATCCGTTAATTAAAATTGCCCAAAACTATTACTGTTCAGGGCACGGTGCAAAGAGGAGAAAAAAATCCGACTTATTTAGAGCATGTAAGAAACACACATCGACAGCTGCTGACGCACTGAAGACGAACTTCGTCTCTGCTGGAGCATAAAAAATATCGATAAATATATCTGCTTACGTGCATGAGCGCCTCACACAGACTGATACTGGGCGCCCGGCTGGTGCAGATTAAATGCCATTATTGTCGCACTGGTATCACACGAATTAAGAACATACAACATACAAAGATATGTGTCGTCCCTACCTTGACTCCTCCAATCTCCCTTTCTTTAATTGCTCGGTGCCTCCTTCATTCTCGCGCTCCTCGTTCTCTCCTCCTCTGGTTATCACTCGTGTTCTCCTCTCCGGTCCCGTCTTCGTGCATAAGCAGAAGAATTAAAAATTAATAGCCCTGCTATCTTAAAGACAGGCCGACGAGAAACGGGAGAGGGGAGAGGGGGGGATTAAATCCACCCGAGTGAAAATATGATCAAGGGTAGGTGGGGGACAGATCCTCACAGGCAAAGCACATCTTCACCAAAATTCGCCCGTGTGGGTATCAAAGTAAACAACAGCGACGACATAACTGTCGTGTAAAAAACAACACGAGCACGCGAGTTACTTCAGCGGCGACTGGCACGTGGAAATGAGCTGGAATA
>KV751340.1:5148761-5172749 GCA_001698575.1 Mola mola
GAATTGGGGTAGTCTACCCGGGCCATCTGCGGTTTTCTTGTGCGTCCTGACGCACCGAGCGGACTACTCGTCTTTAGTTTCCCTCTTCGTCGGCAGGCAGCGCACAGTCGCATCAGGACCGTTTTCTCGACCACTGCTCTTCTGCATCAGACCCATGACAACACACGCATTCGTCACTGCCCTTCACACACAGTTTGGTGGCATAAAGACAGAGTCCGCACAGTTTTTATAACCCCCCCTGACTTCAGACAGGGGAAAATGCGCCACTTCTTCCCGCCCACTGTAGTTAAATTGCTGCCACTGTATAACACCAACACTGGCGTTTTATTTGTTTGTTTGTTTGTTTGTTCGTTCGTTTTTTAGTTTTATAATACGCACGGCTTTCCTGGGTGGGATTCAGGAACCATAACAGGTACTTGGGACGGTCGTGATTGCCCCACAGAATTAGCCTTTTTTTCCTGAAGTTTTTCTGGCGCAAAGCTTTAGTGCCTGCATGAGAACAGTGACTTGATTTACTGCTCTCTCCATTTACTGTCACTCTGTTCTGACACTCTTCTCACATCTTTAGCCATAATATAGGCAATGTTTTAATGCGAGAGTTCACTACCCGTGCATTCGGCTGTATTAACTTTAAAGGACTTTTTTTTTTTTAACTCACAATAAATCTTCTGAAATCTTCTAGAGAAAGACATTGCAAAAGCGATTCAATTGTTTTCAACATGAAAACACACGGTCGGCCTGTGAGTAAGAGTTCAAGCTGATGTAGTCTGATGTGATAAGAGAGCTGAAGCGTCAGTGTTGAGTAGTGTGTTCCAAGTGAAGCTTTAAGTGAACAACAAAGATTCATTTTAATTGATGCAACAATTTTCATATGTTATCCCCATTGAATTAATGTACAAAACAGTTATTACATCATGTGGGAATTATATAACCTACAGATCTGTATTTTGACACTTGTGGATTCCTCACTGGGGAGCACAATCATTCAAAAAAATGCATCTTTTTATATTTTTACAAACCTTTAACTACATTAAAGACAATGTATTTGCTTCATGTCACACTCACAGGAATAAAGGCCTTATTTTTGACTGGCACGAGTGTGTTTACCTTCACTGACAGACAGAGTTTGAGGGCTGAACCAGGATGAATGAGCATTTTTAATTGGCAGTTTGAGGGGCTCTTGAGGTTGTTCACACACAATAGGGAAAAAAAAAGGGAAAGAAAGACAAAACAGGAATAAGAAACTAAGGACATTTTTAGCAAGTGTGCACCACATACAAGATGCCCGTGTGAAGAGAACGAGCCAAGTGACACACGGCAACAGCTTCAAGATGCGAGTTAGAAATATGTGACTCTCTGCCTGTTAACCAAGCATTGTGCACCAAACAGGTTCATCAGGTTGCTGCTTCTGTCACATATTGCTTTTCTTTTTCCTCAAAATATTAGCCACCACAAATAGCAAAAGTATGAGTTTATTCATTAAAGCCTGTTGTGGAGACAAGAGAGCAAATATAGATGGTGCCAGGCTGCCAGGCTGCCAGGCTGACTAGATCTCCGGTTAGCCTTCATTTTCTCAAGAGATGTCATGGCCGCCAGACAAAATCACACTGTTTGGAAGCCCAGAACCCATGTAACATTTACTCCATAGTGATACATAAAAGCAAAAAACCTTTCACTTGCATGTTTAAAGGCAGATATGTGGAAATGTCTTTGTTTTAGCCTTTTTTTTTTTTGGCTCTCTGGACAAGTTTGGTTTTGTACTGTAAACTATTTTGCTGCATCTGTTTGAATTTTGAATGCACTTCTTTTTTCAACCTTGACAAACGTGCTAATAATTCTGGATTAATCTAGACAGTTTTTGTTCTCCTGGTGACCACAGGGAAGGCTTCACTGCCAGATGAAATTATTCACAGTCCATATTACATGCAATAATTGCACCAGTGCACAGCTCAATTGCAATTTTTCTCTCCCCTCTGAAAATGCCTTTGTCACTTTCTATTATGATAGCTAATATTGGGCCCTATCGAATGGGGCTCTACATTGCCTTTGCCACTTAGCCCTCTGTCACACAGTACCTACTTTGTGATATTGCTCTCCAATCCTGTCAATTGACCTTCATGGGCTGCCTGACTCATTGTGCCAATAAACAGCTAGCATAACGTAGTTCCATGACAGTCACACAGACAACCTAATTTTTTTTATTTAGATGTTTTTCACGCAAAGTCATTTTGCTCTTTGAAATATGAGGAGACTATAGGCAAACCTCTTCACCTACTGAGTGGTTCAATTAGAACCAAATGTTGACATATTTACAACATTACTGATGCTTTATGTAGTCTGAGCAGTTGTACATCACAACTCGGTCTCTTAGCAACAACAATACAACAGTGCACTTCACTTGATTAAGTGCTGATTGTCTCACTTTACACAGGCTGTGTTTAGTATGATATCAAATACTGATATGCAATTTTCTGTAAAGGCAGTTTGCACTGATGTAGTGGATTTTGTCTGAGGCAAACAGAAAAACTAAATGCATTAGATAAAAAAAAAAAAAAACAACACTTTTTTTTTTTACCTATGTCTGGTTTGAAGAAATTTAAATTTAAAGAGAACATATTTACACAGGTTATTGTAATTAACTATTACCTAATTAACTATATGAGCATTTACACTGCCTGCTCTTCACCTGTTTCTTTGGCAGATGCCTTGCAGACGTTTCTATCACTCATATGTAGTGTTTTAGAATATACTGCATAATGCTTTTTAGATGCACGGAGATCTGTTCTCTCTATTACTTCGACCATGCTTTACTGTTAAGCAAATAGGCAACTTTTAATGATCAACTTGAAGACAGATGTGTGTTGCTTTTTTTAATCTAATTTATCTCAATTCAAATAAAAAATACCAATAATAAAAATATGACTGTACACCAAATGTGGGTGTTTTTTTATCACTTCCAAACAATGCCAAATGGATTACTATATTGAATTTCATTGAATTAATGTAATATTCAGAACTTTTGGGATGAAAAGTAAAAATGTATGTTTCTATATATTTATTTACTTATTTTTAACATTGTTAATAGCAAACCGCTTTGATCTAGCCTAAATAAACAGATCTGTGACAAGGCGGCCTGGGCAGAAAAAGCACAGTCAGTCTATTGAAGCATTTCTTTTGCCTTCAGCAGGGTGAAAAAATGGTCTGGGTAGAAAAAATAGTCTGGTTGATTATTGAGACAAGCCAAGAGCAGTCAAACAGTCCTTTAACATAATCGTTCTAAGCAGACCTCATTTTGCCGCCTTTAAGTAATGTTTATGAAGACACTAAAGTTAACCATGTTATTTTAGCATTCAATGTAATTATATTATCTGAAGATGCTCTAAATACAAGCATCTCAGATGCAGTTTGGATAGACAAAGGAAAGAGATTTTTGTGATGAGATCGAGAGTCCAGTCATAGTCAAAATAAACCTCCATTTTCTAGGCAGCACTACATGCTTACTTTACTTACCTGCGAATAGAATAATCCAGATAAGTGTTAAATTCAGACATGGAAACACACAGGAGATGTGAAGCAATGAAAAGAAATCAAAGATAAGAGCCTGTCACTGTGCTGCTTTGTAGTCTTATTTTGTTGTTGTTGTTATTGTTTTTAATGTATGGGATGTTCTAGTAATGAATAAGTTTAAGTCATTGTTAATAATAATCCTTTTTGTTAACTTGCATTTATTCTTCAGTTTATGTTCTCAATACAGTGATGTCTTGCATGATAGGACTAACTTTATCAACAAAGACCTTCTTTGCCTGAATATTCCTTGTTTTCTTATAAAAGGGGGGAGAGAAATGGACTCTTAGGCTGGCATATTTTAATTTGTTTTAGCTCATGTTTGATTAATGCCATTTTTCCCAGTCAGAGCTCATGTTTATCCAACACCTTTATTTACATAACACTCTGCCCTATTTGCAAATATCTCCCATTTTTACTGTTATATAGCTCCCTACTTTGCATTGTTTGACTATTATCTCTTTTACAACAAAACCAGCATTTTTCTTGGCAAAAGATTTATGAAAACACAGTCCAATGTGCTGTATACAATAACCAGTACCATGGTCTATGTTTTTTGATTGAAAGCACTTATTTGTTTTAAAGAATTACAAACTTATGTCACTCCTATATTTAAAGCTGAAAATCAATGGATATGTCTGTTAAAATTAGGATTTTACAATGTACCTTGACACGATCTTAATCCACAAAAACCCTGCAAGGTTTTACGTTTTCCTCTATGTTTTATATGAATAAAACAAATGTCCTATTAATGTAGAAAATAAAACCAGACTCCTGGAGAGCCACTATGACTGGAGGAAACTGTTGTCTTTTATGCGTGCCCTTTATATGCAGTGTAGTTGAGAAGAAATGTCTGTAGGCGTAGATATGAACACAGTAGCAGGGACGAAAACTATGGCATTTCCAGTAGTAAAAATGAAAAAAATAAAAAAATGAAAGGGGTTTCAAAGTCCAAAAAAGCCAAATAGACATAAGTATCTGGAGCCAGAAAAGCATTGGTGTAACACCTCAGCTTTTATATAGCAACCCTGTGACCACCAGAGCGCTTTTCCCATCATGCTCTTTCCATTGGATGGATGTTCACAGCGAACACAGCGTTTCAACATTTTTAGAGACCACATCCATAAAAACACCCCCACCGCCCCTCTCTCTCTTCTTCTCTCTCTCTCTCTCTCTCCTTCGCACTCCCTTGTATTGGTCACCCGCATAATCCTGCCCTCTTTTTTTCTCTTTTTCCAGTCACTATATCTGTGTCTCTCTTTTTCTTTTCCAATATGACACAGTCCATTATCTGTTCTTAGTACTAATTGGTGTATTAACGCCATGCTGTGGGTGACACAGTTAGAGAGAGGAAGCCTGAGAGAGAGCTAGAGACAGAGAGAGAGGGGGAGAGAGAGAGAGACGCCAGATGAATATGAATGAGGCAGAGGCAGGGCAGGAGCGAGACTCTGGGGGAGGCAAAGCGCAGAGTGATTCTGCGGGAGTAAGATAGAATGGGAGGCCAAGGTAAATCTTTTCAGCTACACAAGTGGTTAAGAGCGGCATGGCAAAATGACGAGTGAAGGGGAAAAAAGAAAATTATCCTGTAAAGGCTGGCCTTTTTTTTTTTTTGGCCTTCTCTGTATCTCTTTCTATCCTGCTCTCACCGTCACCACTTTCAACCCAATTATCCACTCTCCCCGGCGCCACTTGCACCACATGGAAATGTAAATTTTAATGTTTTTTTTCCTTTTCTTTTCAAAGCTGTGGAAGGTAGACAGGAGCTCTTGAGGATGGAGAGAGTAGGTGGAAGAAAAGAGAGAGATGACAAACAACTTGAAAATGAGGGACTGCCTTTAGTCTCAATAGCTTGTCAGAATTGTTCCATCAGATACCACTACCAAGTCCACCCACGACAGAAAATTTAGTAGACTGACGTTGATTTATGCTACTACACACACTGTGAAGCCCAAATAAAGTTAGAAAGCGCATGCATTATCCATGTCATTACATTTACAAATGTTACTTTATATTGGACACTTTCAGGGTTGTTAAATCAAATTGAAAGTGTTCCATATATGGACACACTCCGGCTCTCATTTTGAGACTCACACATTCCCAGTGCCAAATTCACACATTTAATTTCATGCAGACACTCCAACACAGTTTTACCACAGCTTCCGCTGTGCTTCAGAGGCTTGTCAGACCGGGGCTGGGATGTAAACCCTTAGGCTGCTGAAAAGCTGCTGAAGCTGAGGATGAAGAGATCAAAGGTGTTCACCTTCTCCCATGCATGTGATATTAAGACATGTACAGGCTGATTATTCAGGTAAGCAGATCTATCCTCAGGGGTGGATGCAAAATGGAGGAGAGTGTTTTGTTCATTATCTTTAAGATCTCGCTTTTCCTCTGTTCAACTCTCCCTTCTCCACATGCTCATATTCCGCCCCCGCAGTGCTGATGAAGCCAAGTTCTCAAATCTGCAATTTCCTCAATTATTTACAATTATCTTGCCATAGCTGCTTCTATAATTCCCCTTAGTTCAATTGTGAACAGAAATCACTTGTTGATTGACAGCAAAGGCCAATTAAAGGCAGGGTGAAAACTCAAACCCTTACAGTAATTACAGCTGATTGGTGTCACACAGCCATTTTACAGGCCCGCTATTTAAACGCTTGCACTAATAAATGTCTTTTTCAATATGCATTTGCCTTATCATCAAAATGCTGTACATTTAAAATGGATCCCTGCTTAGATAGTTTAAAATTTGCAAAATTATATAATGATATGCCTTAAAATGTATTTATTTGCCCAAGTGTGTTCTGTGAGTGCTTTCAAAGGGAGTGTTGAGATAGCATGAATTTCTGTCTTCTAAAAGCACCATATCTGCTTAGCCTTTAGCACATTAACGTCAAGGCAGCGCTGTCTCAAGGTTTTAGAAAAACTCTTCAGCAACTGCCACAGGAATCGACGATGAACTGCTTTTGAGCACGACTGAGAAAACAACAAATTGAATATAAATTCAGCATTTCGTTTGTCTGGGTTCTTTCAATATTCTTTTAAGTAGATTAATGTAGGGTTGTTCGGGGAAAATAGAAAATCAGCTCCTTTCATTTAGTTGTACATTTGCCATGTTATATTTTATTTTGGGCACAGTAATCCAGTATTTCTTTATTTTGCTGTCCGGAATGAAAATCTAAAAATTTGACCTTTCCACTGCTCTAATTTATAGTAGAGTTACAGAGGCGCCATGGTCTGCTGTGTTATTGATTGCTTCTTCTTTGAGCAATCTTATACTGTAGATGTATGCCAAAAAAAACATTACTCTGCAAATACTTGGGTCATGTTTCCAAATAACACAAAATGATCTTCATTAAACGCTGTTGTGTTAAATTATGTTTTACTTACTATGTATTCGTGAAATGCTGCAACATTGTACTCATTTGACATTGAATTTGCAAATGACTGAAAATGGCCCTTTGAAATTTCACCTTTGTTTCACAAAAGTTTGGAAAAGTTACGCAGCAAACCGTATATAAATAGTTATTAATACAACTTACTTTGACGTGAAAATGCTGTTATTTTTGAAGATTTGATTGGATTGAAGTTTGATGAGATTGAGAACTGATTTTTTCAGCTGGTTGTGCAGTGATCTTGCAATTTGAGGTGCATAGTCATCCAAGCTAGTTGTGAACTTGCATGAACATTAATAAGAATATTGCAGGGATTAGGCATAAGATTTTTATTTAATATGACCCACAGTTCTTTGTTTTCACTCCACCTCATTCATCACAGTTGCCATACGCTCCCAGTGTTTATATTTGTTGACCCCGCCAAATAATATGTGTTATCCTGACTTATATCTCTTTCAGTTTTGGTCCATGGTGGTGCCTGACTGAACCATCATTTTGGCTTGCATTATACTGTAAGTAGCAGGTGCCATGAATTTACATTTTATTCTAAATGTATAGATAACATATGTATAAACAAATGGGATTTATCAAACTTAGTACTGTAGGTCTTGCATCTTTTATGAATCATTATAATCTGTATAATTTTAACTGAGGTGCCTGTACTGTGATATGATTAATTAATAGCACTATATTTACAGACTTAAGAACTAAAGTGATCCCAAATAAAATATAAAAAATGACTAATGCCATGACATATTTGGGGAACACTGAATCATCACTGTCGAAATACCGTGATGATCACTGGCATTTGTTACAGGCCACAATATAAAACATTTCAAGGGACAGCAGTTTATCAAGCAGTTTGATTATTTAATGCATATTAAAACAATTTTAGAAAGCTTCGATTTCAAAGACCAGTGTACTCATGCTTTAGGGATGGCATATAACTATTTCAGGTAGACAACTCTCATTATATGCTGCGATGATACAAAGTTTCTCCATCCAATCAGAATGACTTGTTGGTACAGATTTCACGTTTGTTTGCTCCACAGCAAGAAACAGTTCACGGACCACAGTTCTGTTGTTTGTGACAAGTGGGCTGGCTATGCAAGCAGTGGTTTCTCAAGACTCCCTTAATAACATTATGAGCCTAATGAGTTTTAATTGGGAGGGGATCTTAACTTGCAGGCCTAATTGCATCTGATTAAAGACAATATTAGTTTTACTGCTGGCAAATTGGCTTGGAAGGGTGGGTGGGTTGGAGGATTGGCAGGATCGATGGCGTCCTTGTGGAAATATCCAAAATGTTCTCCAAGTGGTGATGAAGACATGGAACAAAAGCATAGTAGGAGGCTGGACCAGGTGAAGAAATACTCAACATGCAGTGATAGTGTTAAGGGGAAGCCTGGAGGGATATGTAGGAGTGCTAAAATGCTCCAGTCATCTATCTTCATGGACTTATGTTTAGTTTAGATTTAAATGTTCCTAATTTTCCATCAATCTAACCAGCCTCTATCTAAAAATGTGGTCATATCTCTAGCAAATTACATTACAATATCTCTGAAAAAAGTTGACTTCTAACATTGATAGAGGACAATAATTTTTTCAGGGCTTAACTGAGAGACATGTCTCCTTTGAACCATGTATTCCTATAAACCTCAGTAGTATTGACTTCATAAACTTTTTAATAATAAAGAGAGAGAGAAAATTCATCTAGATCTGTCCTCAACTGGTAAAGATTAATCTTTAAACACAGGAATCTTGGATTCAGATGTAAGACCAAATATTCACCTAGACTGCTTTACTTCAATTGACCTTCAGCAACTAACCTCAATTATTATTTAATCTAGGCCAGGAACTTGTATTTTAGATGTCATCCCAATTAAACTGCTTAAAGAAATTCAACCCCTAATTAGTGCTACTCTTTTCGGTATGATCAGTCTATGTCTGTTAACAGGTTATTTACCACAGACTTTCAAAGTCGATGTAATTAAACCTTTTCTTAAAAAGCTCCTTCTTAATCCTCTGAATCTAGCAAACTAAACACCGATTTCTAACCTTCCCTTTCTCCCCAAGTTTCTTGAGAAAGTGGTGGCTAATCAGTTATGTGACTTTCTGCATAATAACTGATCATTTTAAGTTTTCCAGTCAGGCTTTAGCGTGCACTACATACTATGTACCAAAACTATAAATGACGAGGGACTTAGAGGGATATATAGATAGATATAGTCGTTCTGTGAGATCTTAGCGCTGCTTTTGACACCATAAACCATCAGATCCTTAAAAAGAGACTGGATAATTTACTTTGCATTAAAGGAACTGCATTAAGCTAGTTTAAATCATATTTATCAGTTTGTACATGTAAATGATGAGTCATCCATGTACAGCACAGTTAATTATGGAGTTCCACAGCTCTCTGTTCTTGGACCAGTTCTATTTATCCTATGTATGTTTCCTTTAGGTAATAATGTATATTTAGAAAGTCTATTAGTTTCCACTGCTATTCAGATGACACCCAGTTATATTTATCAATGAAGCCAGAAGAAACAGGTAGGTTAACTAAATTTCACACTAAAAATAAAAACAAAAAAAAACTGGATTACCTGTAATCCCGTTTTTCTTTAGTATTTTTATACTAAATTCAGCTAAAACTGTAGTTTCTATATTGGGTCCTCTCATTCTTAATCAAATGATACAGTACTGTTGGATGGCATTTCTTTGGTCTCCAGCACTACTGTAAGAAATCTAGAAGTTAGCTTTGATCAGGATCTGTCCTTCGACTCCCATATAAAGCAAATCAAAAGATCTTCCTTTTTTCACCTTCATAATATTACAAAAATCTAATAAATCTAATAAAAAATTCCTTCGGCCAAAAAATGCAAAAACATTAGTCCACACATTTTTTTACCTCAAGGCTAGACTAATGTAATTCTCCACTATCATGCTACCTGGTCTCTAAAGACTATACAGCTTATTCCACATTCTACTGCAAGGAAAGGATCAAGGAAAAGAGGTCAAATTTCTCCTATTTTAGCTTCTCTAGATTGGCTTTCTGTGAAATCTAGAATTGAGGTAAAAATCCTTCTTCTCACCCGCAAAACTCTAAATCATCTTGCAATTTCATATCTTAAAAAGCTGAAAGTGCCTTATTACCCAGCTACATCACTACATTCCCATAATGCAGGCTTAATTGTAGTTCCTGGGGTATCCACAATGAGTCTGAGAGGCAGAGCCTTCAGCTATTAGGCCCTTCTCTTCTGGAACCAGCTCCCAATTCAGCCTCGGGGCGGCAGACACCCACTCTACGTTTAAGAACAGGCTTAAAACTTTCCTTTTTGTTAGTGCTGGCACAGGCCTGCACATAGCTACACTGATATAGGCTTAGACTGCCAAGGAAATTCCCATGACACACCGAGTTCCTCTATTGCTCTCTTTTTCTCAACTTATTCCAATTCCAGTAATGCATTTTACTAACTTCAAACCTTCCCCCGAGTCCCTGTGCTCTCTTGCCCCCCAGGTTCCCATCGAAACACGGACATGGTTCATCCGTTTACAGCCAGCTGGCTGGTGGAGAGCTGATGATGTGGCTCAGTAGATAGACTGTAGATCAACATCACCTAGCACTGTTTTTCCAATCAGAAGAGGAGATCATGTGACTTGGATCCTCATCTGGATGGCCCTGTAGTATCTGGATCCATGGAATACAATTACAATACAATTACTTCTAGTGGGTTACACGTACCTCTGGATTTATAGATTTTACATACTCTCGGGCTCACTGACTTCATCCATTTTAACATGTATTAGCATCATTGTCATTATCACGGTGTTGTGTTGTCTACATGTGAGATCTATTGCTAGTCTGTCCGTGCTCAGGAGAATGATCTCTCCTCTGTGTTTCTTGCTGAGGTTTCTCAATTTTTCCCTTGTTGTGGTTTATTTTGTGTGTTTTTTCTCACCTGGTTCGAGGGTCTGAGGGCAGAGGGGGAAACATCTGTGCAGTTTGTAAAAGCCCACTGGGAGAAATTCCCTGCACTGCAGGTCAGTGATTGAGAGCCGCGCTCTCTCATTCCAGGTAAATGCAGTGCATTATTGCAGTGGCCAAAATGTAGAAAAAAAGACTTCAAGATGATAGCTGTTTTCTGCTGTTGTATCTTTCTTAGGGGGTGTATTGTGTGAGCGGGTCCAAGCCTCGCATGCAGAAGCTCTACTGGGCCTTTGAGACACAGTAGGAGCTGGTGGACATCTCAGAACATTTGCCGCATGATATCCACTCGATCCTTAAACACAGAATCAGGCCTAAACTGTTCAACATCAAAACACCACTGACTCGAAATATTGTTTAAGAGAAATTTATTATGGTTTCAAGGGCAAATTGGGAGAGCAAATTTCTTGTTCTTGGACATTGTAGTGACATTAGGAAGAATTCATTAATGTATTTATTTATTTCAAACTTATGTGGTACCGTGTTAAATATGAATAATTTTGCACATCTACACGCATACCCCATAGAAAAGGTATTCATGTACACATTTGTATGCGCACAAACATTGTTGGCAACGGAATGCAAACAAAAACACATTCTGTGCTCGCTCCCGCTCCATGCCGTCATAAATACATGGTTTGGATCAGCGGTGATTTAATGCCAGACCAAAGAGAGTATAGTAAATTATCTGTGTATGAGGCTTCATTTCCTCCACTTCTTAAGCACTTGCTTAATTGCCATTCTCACCTGAGCAATTGTATAATTTCCTTTATTTTTCTCCTCCTCTGCCCAGAATATGAGTCTATAATGAGCTGTGGGTGTCCC
Source organism: Mola mola (assembly GCA_001698575.1). Lineage (NCBI taxonomy): Eukaryota > Metazoa > Chordata > Actinopteri > Tetraodontiformes > Molidae > Mola > Mola mola. The sequence goes on from KV751340.1 coordinate 5,160,528, forward strand.
CCAAAGCTAAGCCTGGCGCCTTGAAATAGGTTTCACTAATTTACCAATTATAAGATACAATTAGTCTGCAAGTTCCCTAAGTCCATGCATGCCCCGACCACCGGCCTCCCCTCTTCGATTGTTCAGTCTCTGCAGTGATCATCACTCCATTACTTGGTTCATCCTCTCGCACGCCTTTGTTGAGCTTCTCTACAAAAGCAAGGTCCCACTTGCACTTTGGATATTACTCTAACCCTATGTGCCTCAGAGGGAATCGGTAAGGGAGTGGGAGTGTGTGAATATGTTGACGTCCGCAGCTCGGGGTTTCCGTTTAAGTGCAGCTGGGACTGGTTTCTCTGACCAGGAGGATGAGAGCTAAGGAGGTGAGGGGGTTGTCTGGAGACTGTAGAACTTATGAGAACTGAGACAAGTTACCAAGTAGCAAAGTGAAAGTTTGCTGGAGGTGCAAATCTAATTTATGGTTGGAGAACACTGTGTTGTGTTTCTCTCGTTGGTTTGCTCGGCCATTAAAACTAAACCTGAGGACAAATAGAAAATATAGGGAAAAAAACAACAAATATCAACGCTACCACACTTGCTTTTGGTTATTATCATGCTGGGCATGAGGCTCTGGTTGAACAGCAATCAATATGTAAGAGGTCATTTGTCATTGCCTTTTCTGTGCAAGGATATTTCTTGTTTATTTCTTTATGGCAACACAGTTCTCCTATATTGGATGTCTTGTAGTTGTGCTGAATTCCCTTACATCTCACAGGGTCTTTGGATGAATGTCTGAGGTAAGGTGGGCTCAAAATTAAACTATAATTACCACATTGGACTCTGATGACCAGTCAAGTTGCGTTTTACATGTCTAACTGATTAAACAGATATAAGGACTCTGGAGGATTTTAATAACAGTATATTTTTGAGGAAAAAGAAAAAAGAATAAAATAGCAATTATTGCTATATTTACAAGTATTTGTAAACCTAACTTTGTTAACTCAGCAGGGTGACAGAAGATTAATGTCACCAATCCACTATCTGACCAAATCTCAAATATGGTGACATGGTTTTGTAGTAATCATGAATAAAAGCCAGAAAAATAAAATTTATTACCATGTGACAACCAGCCACAAATTCTAATCCTTGAATCAAAGTCAACACATGTCAAATATTTAAAAATTCCCTCATACTGTTCCTGAGATATCGTGTGTACATAAATATCATATAGAGTAAAAACCTTGAAGCCTCTGGCAATGGTTTTCACAAGCGCAGAGGAATGACTGGCAAACTAAGATTATGTGATTGCTGAGGGGAAGTTACTCATAGGTCATCTGACCTCAACACAAATGTTATTGACAAGGAAATTGATAAGTAATTACAGTGTCATTACCATTTAAATATGTCCAAATAAATCTTTGTTGACATTAGGCAAAGAAATAAATTGCAGATATTTGTTTTGTTTTTAGTTTTAGGAAAGCAAGAAGCATAACAAAATAAATGTGTCCATTGGTGAAAATCTAATGTATTAATAAGTAAATTTTTCAGAAACGGATGGATGTGTGCCAACAAATATATTCCCCTAGTTTCTTAAGAATCTGATGAAATAGCTTTTGAGCATTAGAATGTTCTCAGTTTTTATGTCTAATGCAGTCGCCTGTAAGGGGACACTTAAGAATGCGATCACGCCAAACATATTATGTGCATTTTAACGAAACTGTGGAACAATTTCACATTTACACAAGCTACACCAAAGCTATTTGATCTCCAAATAGAGGCAAATAACAGTAAAGGAGAGCTAACTATTAGACAGAGGCGGACACTCTTCATTATCTCTGCACATTTGTTAGCTATCAAGCATTAACAAAAAGCAAATGGTTAATCAGTCCCAAAAAATGTTATCTAGAGTAAAGCTTACACATTTTATTTTTGCTAATTAAGCTTCATTTAACACCACACAATGAAACTCTGTTTTTTAACAATTGATTTTAGATTCTGTGTTTACATTTTAAATCTTTGAGATTTCAGGCCTGGCTGATTTGAAGATACCCAACAGCAAATGGGATTTAAAACTACAGTGGACACTTCATGAGCACAACCGCAACTGATGTATCTGTTTTGAGAAGAGCCAAACCCAACCTTTTTGACCAAAAACAAATCTGTCAAAATAAATTGCAACTATAATAAAGTTTCATTTTTAGTAAGGAGTTATTTGCCATATTGAGCAGTTGGAGGTGTGTTGCCTGCAGCTCTTCATCTAACATTATACTGCAGCTTTTTCTTTATTCCATCATGCCCTGAAAATTAACATAACTTTGTATACCCATTTGTAAACCTGTTTGTTTTACATCAGAGGTGTAAATATAATCAAAAACAAGGTTTACTTTCATGATTTTTTTTTTAAGTCATAAATTTTTATATAAGCCATTACAGAATGTTTGAAAAAGATACTGTCTACAGGTTTGTTTAAGCAAACTGCTGTTCTTTAGATTTTTTTGAGCAATTGTTCTATTGCATCTTTACGAATTGCCATCTCAAAATAAGACATAATTTCTAAGGTGATTGTTTTTTACTCAGATACTCCTGTTATATGATGACTCCAATCCACTGTGATGTGTGATATCACGGCTGGTATTATGGACCTACTGCTTGTCAGTTCCACTCTGGATCAACACATTTAATGTAATTCTATATACGAAGCTTTTAGGCACCAGGACTCATGGAGCCTTCTTTGCAAACATAAATATCCAACTTCCCCTCACTGTTCAGGTGTGGGAGAATAGATGGGTGTTGCAAATGGCTGTGATACTGCCAGTTAACACATTTACGTGCTTGTATGACATTAGCAAAAGAGTTCATCACAAGGATCTTATACATTGTTCTAGGCACATCTCTGAGAGGGAAGGACTCAGGAGAAAAAAAACAAATGTGAATTTTTACAAGCTATCAGGACTATCCTGGCAGGAACTTGTCCGTGACATCAGTAAGAGCCTATCTCAATGTTTGGAAAATTTTCCTTTATCGTTGGAAACCTGAGACTCATTAATAATAAGATGTAATTAAAGCACATAATTTAGTCAATTAAACTGCAAAGCAATTTGAATTTAAAGAAAGTATTCTATCCCATCAGTGCATATCAAATATGCATATGCATTTATTTACTTGTCATTTGCTTCACAGTGGTTTTGGCAATTCTGCATCTCAGTTTCTCTCCCTCGCTGTACCTTCCTCTCTCTCACTCACTTCCTCTCAGAGGTTCATTCCCTTCATGCTAATGGATTATCCCCCCCCCCATGTCTATCTAATCAAAAATCAATTAAAAACACCTCGCCGCCGAGTCTCCAGAGCTGAGCCTAGGTTGAGGGTGGAACAGAACCGCTTCCCGCACTCTCTCCCTCTTTCTCTCCCACTCGCTCTCTCAGACTGCCTCTCCCTATCTCTTCCTGCTAAGGTCTCCATCTCTCCCCCTCATAAGCTCCGCCCTCCTGTCTACTGGAAGTTGCCAACATGATTTACGAGAACGGAGAACTTAATTTATATATTTTTTTCCTCTTGCATCCTCTCATTTATTTATTAGATTTTTCTCCCAGCCGCCTCTTCCTGTCTCTGGCGTGGAGGGGAGGCAGAGGATAGAGAGAGGATAGGATTAGATGGAGAGTGGTCTCGGGGCAGACCAGCAGACTGGCAGGCCTGCAGACATGGAACAGATCTGTCCCACACTTAATGGCATTAGTGCCGTCCCTGAAAGGGGGAGGGGAGCCCAACAGGGAGACAGCCTAACATATTAAAACTGCTTCTATACCAGACGCTTGTCTCCTCTACTCAACTCCAACTTCGACTACAACTCTCTTACTTTCTGGGTGTATTTGTTTGTTGTTCGTTTGAGTATGTGTCAACTGTTCTGTTGAAGCTGAGCTAATAGCTTAACTTAAATGCATTTGAAATTTAAATGTGCTTAAATACACACATATATATATATATATCAGAGAATATGTCCTCTATTCTGCACACATGCTGATCCATATACAACATTTCCTCGCCCGTTATGTCAGGTGCAAATTATCTAAAGCTCGAAAGCCAACTTGTCCGTGGGTCAAGCGACATTTCTGTCAAGTCTGTCTATGTGGATAAAAATACAATCACTTATTTCTCTGCCCTCTCTTCTTAACATATTTACACTTACCATCTTCTCACCAGGATTTTACACATCTTGCCATCAGATTTTACTAATCTGTGCGACTTTGGTGTGATCAGTGCTGAATTGCTGACTGTCAGCACACCTTCCAAAACTAGATCCAAGCCCCATGCCACCCTCAGAAGCTTAAATTACCCTCTCTGAAGTGCTTAGATAGCATACTGATACTACACGCTACTTCTGTTCCAGGAGCACTGAGAAATTGTATACACAGGTTGGACAATAATTGTGGAGATCCAAACAATAGAAAGATGGAAGATTGGAGTCAGGGAAGACAAAGAGCAGAGTGCTTCCCTTAAACATGCACATATCAAGCGTAAGAGACCGTGGAGTGGCTGGGGAGAGAAAGTGGCCAGGGAATGCAAAAGGACACTGACAGACAGGTGGAGCCAACATACTGTGTCTTTTGATTAATGGAGCGAGAGTTACTAAATATACATGGACCCCACGCCCCAGCTCTTTCAGCTGTCTCAGCACAGCCTGGCATGGATGGATGGGGGTATCTTTTCCTCGCATTTAAGAAAAGGTTAAGTCACAAAAATATTGTTGTGCATCATGAAAATATTAGCGATACTTTCCACCTCTGTCATGAGAGTTTGATTTATCAGTCCTACTCCGTACAGGCTGGGGAGGAGGAAGAGAGGAAGAAAAAGATCATCAGCAGACATTTACAGCCTGGGGGGTGTTTTCTCTTTATCTTTGTGTCACGAAGGCCACACCGGCTGCAGCAGGTGTGTCTGGGCACAGCTTTAGAGAGAGCTATTGATCTCAGTGAGTACTCCTACTGTATGTATCCGAGCTCTGCCCACATACTCACACCCTGAGGAAAACTATACAGGAACAGGCCACGCTAAAGGTTAAACACTGATGGGGGTAGGGAGCTGCAACTGCATACCTATTTAGTATTTTAAATGGCTTGAAACCTTCTTTTAAATCTACCCACATTCTCACACACTTTCATTTTCAAGCAGCAGTGTGCAGTGATGAAAGGGATGATCAACAAAAAACACAAAATACAAGACCATATTAGTCAGTTAGAGAATGAAAAAAGTGAAATTAGCAGCATGTTCATTAAGTAGTCATCTAAAGTAGTCCATGTAAATAACAATTTTTTGTTTGGTTTAACTATTCATTTATTTAGATGAATTTTCAACTGTGTAACATAGGCAGCTGCATGTGCTTCTTCAGAACTAACATTTTGTTCCACTAATAGCTAGACAAAAGGCAATTGGTTTTGAGTAAGGCAAATATGTCAAATCCAACCCACACACTATGGTTAACGTTTTCTGCACATATTTAAAACAACTATTGTTTTGGCTGATGGCTAACTAATGAATGAATGCATTTTATGCAGTTTTTCCGACAGTCCATGGTACACTCCTCATCCTTCCATAATCTCAATTTCTACAAAAAACTTCAATGAAATTTGTAAGTCATTTTATTTAGCTGTGTTTTGTAGCCATTTCTTTAAAGACAGAAGCTGAATCGGTTTGTTGGATGCCATGTGATGCACAGATGTGTTTAGCCCGCAGTTAATTCTGGATGGGAGTGAATGTCCATTAAATGTAATCTTGTTTTTCAGTCCAGCGCTCAAACCACAACTTCAGAGAATTGGCCACCGATGAAGACATCATCCATCATCCCACCGACACTCTGCCAGAACACTTAGAGATAAATATGGAGGTTTTTCAAGTTGTACCTGTCTTTGAAAAACCACACAATCATAAACACACACAAGAATACACATCCTATCCTCGGCGAATCAAAAGTGAAAAAAAATCTTCTCGGGCCTATTCATCAGCTACCACTCTTGCTGTCAGCTGCAACTTCATCGCCTTTTAAATGGCATCATTATTTCATATCTTGGCTGCGGTGGGTCTGAAGATGTGCTCGTATGTGTTGCAAGCTATTCTACCCTCACCTCTAAATGTACTAAAAAAATGAAAACATAATCCACTCAAAAAATTGAGGTCTTGGCTTAATGAAATAGTACTTTTTGAGTTCGTCTTAGAAGCCCAATAGAAAACCTATCTCAGTATCAACAGAGCTGCAGAAAGAAAAAGCCTTAATCCGATTGTAGGAGCTCTAAGAGGTTTTTTGTGCATGGGTTCTTCTGCAGGCTGCTGGGCGACAGGGCCAGGCTGGGCACTGAGGCCTGGCTGCCAGTGTAAATCAGTGGTTTGACTGGCTGATAAAGTCCAGAGACTCACTGATGTTTTTGTTAGCCACTGTGAGTCTACAAGCAAGGTGATACTAATTAGAGGCTTTAATATGTGATTGAATCAGTGAACTACAACACCCACACCTTTTCCATGTAAAATACATAGTATATTACTCTAAATGTATATACACACATGCAGACAAACACTTTTAGACTCTGATTTGCTTTTGTTCTCTTTTTCCCACTGTTCACCTACACATGAGCCCATGGACTCACACAGAGGAATTCATTTATCAGTGGTTCACTGTGCCCTGAAGCAAGAGAAAGCTGCAGCAGACATTGATCAAACTGACTTCTAACATGAAGAAGTTCAAAATCACTCTTTTCAAATCCCTTTACTGCCAGGAACCCTCCACTGGTGGAATAAAAGAAAGTGCACATACACACTCACATACATATGTACATTATTACACCCTGCTGTTTGTATTCTAGAGAATATTACCACAGACACAGATTCCCATTTACACAGTTTCACAAACTACAACCTAACATTGGAATTATTAGCTCGCACGCAATACAAAAATGGCATCAGTGCCTTGCACATTCCTCAACTGAATGGCTGGCAAAATATCTCACAAGTATAGTGACAGGTAGTTTCTGAGGTGAACATTTTTGATGACTTGTTACCTGAAGTTCACAGAATTTAAAGTATAAATCATATTGTCGCATTTTTGCACTCTCTTCTTTCCAGTGATTAAAAAAACCCCAAACTGTTTGTTTGGCTTCTACAAGAGTCAAGGAAATCTACCATCTTTTTTGCACAGCAGTTTCAGAGTTATTAGCCTTTGTTCCAACTGTTTTGCATATTCAGCCTCCCTTCTAGCCCACATAGATGTTAATGCACTCCCACACAAACAGATCGGTGAGAACAGGGCAAACATATTTTCCATCTCTCTTTTCTTTCTCTCAAACACACACACAGACACACACAGAGCGTCTTAACTGTCTGCTATCTTTTTCTAAATCCCACTCATATCACAGGCAGCTAGGTGCACACATGTGTCTGCACACACACAAATCCACACACATAAACACATACGTGAGTGCACAAAGTAAGTTTTTTGTGAGTCTCTGGCAACCACCTCTCAGTGTGCTGGATCAGCTGAAATAGGATCCATCCTTCAGTTCCCGCTGTACCTCTCACACATACTGATGCAGCCTGATCTCCTGTCAGTGAGACAGCCTGCAGGGAGCGAGTTTGGGGCTTACAGCATCGTCTCCGGAGACCATCTCAGCTAGATGAGCTGAGAAGCAAGGAAAAAACAGCCACTACAGACATCCTGGGATATTATAGGGGTTGGGGTATCCTGTAGTGTTGTCCTGTGCTGCTTAAGGCTGCGTTATGTGACATCAACACACAGTTCACGTCTGGCATGTCACCAGTGTTTCGACTTTAGACGAGTGCAGCGGAGTAATACGCCACAGGACGCACACAAATGCATGGTAATATGCTTGTGCACACAAGTATATAAGGCTCACACGCACACTTAGTACTCTGCGTCAACAGTGGGCATGAAAACACGCAGTGTCAAAGCAAATCTACAGTACACAAGCTGTCTGTCACTGCATGATAGCTTTCAAATGAAACCGTAACCACATCTCTGACGCTGCAGTGATTGGCTTACAAAGTGTTTGAAAAAGATGAGTGTTCGCACAACATGAGCATTATTTTGTTTTATTTTGAACTACAATTTAGTCTGCATTCTCTTCATTGAGAGCTGGAGCTATAAATAAGCATTTGGGTGTGTTGTTGTCTGTTTTTTGCTTTGGTTAAAGTCAAAGTAAGGATATAAACCAAATTTAAGTTTTGATGCAAACCTAAACCCGTTTCATGTATAGTGTAAAATGACCAATTTCTTAATGAGAACAGCATGTCATTAAAATAAATCAAAATGGTCCCTGTTGAGTCTGTAGTGATGATGTTGCATAAGGAGACTGAGGTGCTCCACATTCTGCAGTGACATTATCATACCTTATGTGTTGCTCTTTTTACATGAAAGTGTGTAAATATGGAGCTATTTGGAAATTGATTGTTGCTACAATCTTCTGTCCAGTGTGGCTTTCCTCCCATTATTCTCTCATGCCTGCAGAAGAAGCTGAAAATCCATCTGGGACCATCACTGCAGACAACTGTCTGAGAGACCCGTTCCATCCAAATTAAATTAGAATCATTGTGGAACATACACAAGCAAGAGCATCATTAGATCAAGAGACATAACTAAAAAGTGGGACAGTGAAGGAGAGGGAGAAGAAAAGCAAAGGATCACTTTCTTCTTCCTCATGCCATGTTATCAAGCCATCAAATTACATCAATCTGAATGAAAATTCAAGCGTTCATCTCCATGTCCGCCTGTTAGTTGCTTTTATGTAGTGTATATGTAGCGCAGAAAACCAAGCCTAGCCCTGAGCCTTCACTTTTTGATGTGAGCAATACTTTCTCTCTGCAGGCAAAAAGCACAAGGTGGTGCAGCAAAGAAGAGAGAACGCAGTGGTGAATCATGTGCAGACACAGCTGATGAGACTGGGCTGCCTTAGTGAGAACAAGATGGGACTGAAAGAAAGATGAAAAGCTGTGGGAGGGTACATTGAAGGCAAAGAAAAGACATGTCATAGTGAAGCTGAAAGCAGGTCAGCGACAAATGGGAGTATGAGACAATTGATATGGCTGTCTTGCTTGCAAAAGCCAGAGATATGAGTTTGGGAAATATTGTAAATAGAACTTAGAGAGGAGTCTGTGGGAGATTAGTGAGGGTTAGATAGTGAGGTTTAGTCAACAGGACATGAAGAAATTCTTTGGAGAGAGCAATGCTTAAAAGCTAAGGAGGATAGAGTAGGCGGATGATTTAAGTAATTTTGAAATTGATACAGTTTGTAGGCAGGAGAGAGTTGCTTGAGGGGGTTGAGACATGGAGAGAGAGAGATGGTGTGAAAAAGAGAGATACTGAGAAAGTAAGAGAGGTGCTGATATAGAGATAGATAGGCCGGCCTGCAGTGGAACAGAGTTATCGGCCATCATCGATCTGGCCGGCTGATGCCAAATGGGGGGTGTAATGATGGGTAATGATATGAGTCCAGAGAGGGCAAACAGTATGTGTCCGTGTGTGTATGTGCATATGTGTCCTGGACCCATGATCACACAGTGGCTCACACTTTTAACTGAGTCAATTCACGCAGAGAGGTTAAATACACACCCCTATAGCAAACTATATTTACTGCATGTATTTCACAACAACTAGAGTCCCAAAGTATCTCAAGCTTTGTCTCTCTCTCTCTTTCCTCTATTTGTTGTTTATTTGTTTTTGACTTTTTTCTGATCCAGACTTGATCTTCATTTCTCTCTCCCTCGCCTATCATTATGCGTCTTTTGGGGGCCATCATCCGCAGTTGCTTTTCCATCCGCAGTTTCTTTTTTTTTTCTTTTAATTTCTTTCTCACCCACCACAAATCTCCTTGAATCTGTTCATCTGCTTTTCAAATTAACCTATCAAACATACACTGCTGGCGGGAAGCGCAACATTTCAATTGATAAAACACATACAGTACATGCCAAGCCACACAAACGTGCATGCACAGGCACACACACGATGACATGTTTATCTGCACACCTTGGCAGACCCATTGACTCGTAAACAGTTTCCACAGCAACATGAAGTGGCTAATAAAAATGTATTCTGTTATGGCTTGGAATGATGATTTGTGTTTCGACATCAGTTTTAGTCTCTTTGTCTCTCAGTGCTTAAGAGGCAAATGGATGCTTATAATAACCTTCGACTGAGTTAGCTATATGAATAAAATGAGTAACAGGTTTTCTTAAGGACAAAACTATACAGACCAGCTGAAGAGTGATAAAAATGAATGTCTATTGGCACTATTCATTGCATGGACAATCAGTGGCTATTACCATGGAAACCAAATCCAGTCCAAATCAAAAATGTTGGCCAAGATCACATCTTTCAGAAGCAACAACATTTAACCGCACTGATTAAAATTCACAAGCTGGATGAATCAGTGATGAGCAGAATAATGAATAGTTTTTAATACCAACAGCTTCATATTATTTTAAACCAGAAAATATTTGCATCTTGATTCATCACATTTTGCTGCAACATGTTGACTTAATTTTCAATATATTTAAGATTTAGATTAAGATTTAATTTAAGATTAAATCATTAAAGATGGATTTTTGTTGTAAGATTTTATTTTAAGTTATTATTATTTCGATAATTTACCTTTACTGAAATTGTACCAGTTCCCTGATTAAATTGAGGAAACAGATTTCAGATTAGGACTTCAAGGCAAATCTAGTTTAACAGTGCAAGAAATTTGAGGACAGGATGGCAAACACAAAGATGAAATGTAGTGCAGAAGAAATCTGATAGTTTTCTGAAACATCTGATCTACAATCCACAGAATGATGAATTAGATATTTAAATAAATGAAGCATCTGCCTCATCCTACTTTCCATTTTCATTCATTTGAAAATATTAATTTATATTTTGAAAAAAATGTATACCGCTATATCTTCAAAAGGTGGCACAACGTCAGTCAGCAGTTTCAACAAGTTATAGGATTCTGTTTTTATGCTGTGATTTTTCTGATGTGATTTGATCACACTATTATTATCGGGAACTCTTTAGAGTAAAACTGAACAAAAAGAAAAGGGTACAAAAAAACTGTGCTAATTGAATAATAACTGAATAATAACTGTGGAGGTTAATGACACTACTTCCCATCAGTCAGCCCAATGCAGCTCTCTTTCAGCTCATTGTTTGCTTTACAAAACATCTAATATTTGTTGTTGTTATTATTATAATGGTTACAGATAGGGGAGAGCTGTGTTTTTGTGACAAAGGTGAAATTTATTTGTAATTTTTGCTGATACTTCTCCAGTGCCATGGCTATACCTATTTCAAAAGTTTCGTTTCGTTTCGTTTCGTTTTCTGCCGCTTATCCGGGTTAACACATGTGGACTGGTTGGGCAAACTCCCATGCCCCCTCCAGTACCCTCGTGAGGGTATAGAGCTGGTCCAGTGTTCCACGGCCAGGACGAAAACCACATTGCTCCTCTTGAATCCGAGGTTCAACTAGCAGCCGCACTCTCCTCTCCAGCACCCTGGAGTAGACCTTCCCAGGGAGGCTGAGGAGTGTGATTCCCCGGTAGTTGGAACACACCCTCTGGTCCCCCTTCTTGAAAAGGGGGACAACCACACCTGTCTGCCACTCCAAAGGCACAGTCCCCGATGTCCACGCAATGTTGCAGAGGCGTGTCAACCATGACAGCCCTACAACATCCAGAGCCTTCAGGAGCTCGGGACGGATCTCATCAACCCCCGGGGCGCTGCCGCTGCGGAGTTGTTTGACAGCCCCGGCGACCTCGACCCCAGTGATGGGAGAGCCCAGCCCAAAGTCCTCCGGCTCTGCCTCCTCTTCAGAATGCGTGTTGGTGGGATTGAGGAGATCTTCGAAGTATTCCTCCCACCGCCGAACTATAGACTCAGTTGAGGTCAGCAACTCCCCTCCCACACCGAAGACCGTGTGGACGGGGTTCCGCTTTCCCCTCCTGAGTCGCCGAACAGTTTGCCAGAATTTCTTCGGCGCCGACTGGAAGTCTTGTTCCAGGGCCTCACCAACCTCCTCCCACACCCGGGTTTTTGCCTCAGTGACCACCCGAGCTGCAGATCGCTTGGCCTGCCGGTAGCTGTCTGCTGCCTCGGGAGTCCCACAGGCCAACCATGACCTGTAAGTCTCCTTCTTCAGCTTGACGGCCCCTTTCACCTCGGGTGTCCACCAGCGGGTCCTGGGATTACCGCCACGACTAGCACCAGCG
>KV751340.1:5178242-5200399 GCA_001698575.1 Mola mola
GAAGAGAGGATGAAAATGTTTCTCTGCATCACCAACATTTATGTTACCATGGATTGGTGGGGGGAATACATAAAGATGCATATTGGTTCAATTGTACTAACGCCCCTTCTTTTGATGACATTACTGTGCGAACTGTACTTAAATGTACGGCTCTCTGTGGTTTGTGGCTATAGCCTTTAATGTACCTCTGCTGCCAAGTATCTATATCTCACAGAGAAATATTGCCAGGAAAAGAATTAAGGCGAGGGATAATAATGATTAATAGCAAACTCTAAGCCGAAACTCGGAACAACACCTGGTCCCGACCGGGTTATGTTCGCAGCACGGTTACTATGGTGATGAAGCCAGGTCAAAACAGAGCCACCTTCGTGGCTTTCTGCTCATGATAACTCGCTAAGACACTAATCTCGCTTTGTAGTACACTCATCTGGTACCTCATACCTATGTATTCATGTCCACAGGGGTAGGAAATGAGTTTTTCTTTTTTTTTTTAAAAAAAAAAACCCCTTAGTTTTTAGAATTTATATGGGATGATTGAGTACTGGGAGAAAATGTATCACTCTGGACAGAGAAATTTACGAGTAACACCGCAGACTTTATAGGGATTCATTTCTGCTGTAAGCTTCTGCAAAGTTTAAGAAAATACGCTAACTGTAGTTAAAGTTTCAGTCTTACAGATGTTTTTTTCTGAGTATTTAAATACTCTCTTCAATGAAAAGATGTGTGTGTGTGACTGGTTGTCTCTAGACTCAAAAGTTTCAAACATTTCAAGTTAACAGGTATTTTCAGCAATTCATCAACAACAGATTCAAATAGGAAGGGAGTTATCTTTGACATAAGCGTTTTCACATTGCTTTCTTTGAGTTGGCCATAGGGTGCGCTAAATGAAGCAGTGGAGCAGGCTTCAGGAAGAAGACAGAGAGGAGGAAACTTTTACACTAACCAGTCAGTGCAGGCCTGTTTCCCCTCTGTTGTGCTTCACTGTCTGTACTGTTTAAACATCTCTGAGACATCATGGAGAGGGTCGAAGTTGTCCAATTGAGATGGCAGCAGAGCTAGTAACTGCAGCAAATTGTCTGTATAAACAGAGTGACCCGGAGAGGCAGAAGGACGACAAGGCTGCTGACATTTTGGTGAGTGTAACAGGGAGATGATTTTAAAGCAGCTTGCAGCAGTTATCAGCAAACTCAAAGACATCCAAGACTGTATACATGAAGACAACGTGAGTTTTGGGAGCTAGCTACTTAGCATAAAGACAAGATATGCTAAGTATATAATACGGATCCTATTTTGATTGTTATTACCATGTTATTCCAATGTTTACAAAGTGCTTGTCATGCTTGTGAAACATCACACTAAACAGTACTGAGGTTTTAGCCATGCCTTCTGTAATTGAAGTATGCCGCCTTCCTATCTAAAAATTGCACTGTGGGGATGTGTGTAAAAGGTCTATATTGCACAATCTCTGTCTAAAAAGGACTTTAGATGCTGGATGAATCTCCTTCGCCATAGCCTAACTTAATTATGATTAACTACATAAGGGCCTAATTCAGTCCAGTAAAAAAAAATCTGATAATGAACGAAGGAAACTTTGTGTTTTTATGTTTTGTCATTATTGCAAAGCAGCTCATAGTAATTATAGAAAATTGGAGTAATTTGTATTAACGGATGTATTCACAGTATCTCATATCAGATTCATTACCCATTACACTTTTTCTTTCATGTTAAACACAGCAAACAGCTCAATTCAATCACCCACGGAAAAACAGAGCTGTGTCCACTCTGTCATGTTTTGATTATAAAGAACATCTGGGGTAACAATGAATTGTTAATAAGCACAAACTAAGAGAACAGCAGAAGACAGAGGAGAGGGGAATTGTGAAGTTAAAGGTGAATTGAAAAAGGAGGAAAAAGAAATGTAAGTGGAAAAGGCAGAAAATAATAGAGAGGGTAAGGCTAAATGAAGCTTGGAGTTGCATTTATCCCAATTAGTTACTGCAGAGGTCTCGGGTGACAAGGGAGAGAGTGTCCACCCCCATTAACAGTGTTTACAGACAGGCCTGCTGATTATAAGCTGGGTAGAAAATTTACACAGCTCTCCTCTTTTGTAAACAACATAAAGACTAACAAACCACAGCAATTCCAGAGGACATTTTTTTTTTTACTTACCATACTCTCTTTCCTCTCACAATTGATTCTCTATGATTCCCTGTTTCTCTCGTACACAAGTTGAAGGTAGATTTCATATGTCCCTTTTTGAGTCCCCTCAATACTTGCCTCTCTCATCACTGTCACTCTACGTTGTGTGCGAGTGATAATGGAAGTAATTACTCTGGCTTCATGTCTGTTCCACAGCACAGCACCAGCAGTACCACAGGCAGGATGCAACGCCATGAAGCCTGCTGCCTGGCCTCATCCTCACACACTCTGTAGATTCACTGCTGCAGGGCCTGCACACTGTCACATGGAAAAACAAACACCAGGGAACAAAATTTTGTTTGTATACAAGGAGATAGAAAGCATCTGGTTATTTTTGAGCCGTAGTGTTCACCACCATTCATTCAGCAAGTATTTTCAACAAGCTTGAATATGTTATGCAGTTTCAGTGGGATTTACTGGAATCTAGTCTATTGGCATTGCTGTGATAAGCTGCCCGTGGGCGAACATGCTGCTGCTCTTCTGACCCTCCAATACAAAACCATATAACCTCTGTAGCACAGGATTTGAGTTGATACATGGGAAAAGAGAAGTAGACAATAAAGACCATGGAGGAAATGTGCGAGTTACTCTTTACATGGGGGAAGGACAAAGAAATGGAAATGCAGTGCAGCATATCTCAACAAAACCATAAAGGAGGAGAAAGAAAATGTGCATTTGCTAGAACGAAAGGCCTGGGGAGGTGACAAATGTAGATAAATAATGAATTTAAAGCGCTTGTTGGGTAAATGAGTACATGAAAAAGAAGCATTTCATTCGCTGGTTTTAGGATTTTAGAAACATTTTATCTGTGCAGAATTTAAAGGCATGACTTCTGCATTTTACCTCACAAAAGGGTTGAGGCAAATATTCGAGCTGACTGTACCTAAAGCATTATGTGGAAAAAAAGTTAAACAAAAAAATAAACAAAAATAAGAACAATTCAGCAGTTTAACTACCATGTCTTATATTTCTCTCCAGAACACACTCACATGTTTGTACAAACAGGAGCACAAAAAGGCAAAGCACCCAATAGAATTGCCTTTGCTTCTGCCTTTCCTCTCTCCACTCTCTTCTCTGGGTCAGAATTCTCTCAGCCCCTCAGCCCCTCTGTCAGCTCCGAGCCCCAGCTCTAGCCTATCTGAAGAGAGACACCTAGTGGTGGAGACCAAATCTCATCCACCAATGGACAATGACAATGCATTGTGTCTGCTTTGACTTATCTGCACATCATCGGTTCGCGCTCCTCTCTCCTAAAGGACCCATAATGAAGCTGCATTCATCAAATTGAACCACCAACGAAAGCTATTATTGGTGTGATTTGCACATCGCTTACTATCAGCATCAGATGCCTTTCCCAAGGAATGAGAAGAGGGTGTGAGGTCTGTGATAGAAGACAGACTGGAGAGCAGTTATGGATGAGGTTTCAGCTTTTGTGGGTGATCAGCTATGTGTGTGTGTTGAGAAGCCTAATATGGATCAAGGATGATTAAAAGCCATCCTTCGTGTAGGCAGTGTAATTATAAATCGATTAAATACTGAAAAAAAAAGATTGCTGTTGGAGAAGCCTGATAATGACAGTGCTCAAAAGTTTAGATTCACTCATCTGCAATTTAATAGAAAAAGAAATGATATCAGATGTTTTTAACTATTAGCTTGAAAAAAGGAATCCCACCTCCTAGGTGAAGAGTCTGCACACACACTGTGAATATTCAGGTGAAATAAAAAATAGGCCTCACTTCACATTGACTGTAGGGACTGTGAAAATTAATCATACTTCTCACATTGTTAGAGGGTGTCTTAAAGGGTAAATAATGGTGTTAAAATTAATGTGACAGGTTGCATACAGGATGTCATTATTCTCCCCAAGAGGGGGGAGACATGACAATTATGATTGGATGGTACCTTTAAAATACCTGTTTCACCCTGCAGGCCTGACACTAAGTCAGTGGACAAGAACGTTGTGACAATCCCTTTCAGTCAAAAATCAGTTGAATCATGAAGCTTTGCAAAGCTTGACTGCTCAATGGGCTTCTGTGATAAAGACAGACAAGGTGGTATTACACTAGTGAGCCCCAATAAGAGAGAATGCAGTCGATCTATCATGGTGTTATCTGCGGAAGAGCTATATTACCTGGGGCCCAGACAGCCCTGGGCATGCATGGATGTATGGTGCCGATAGCAGAGCTGGCTGTCATCCCCCTGGGCTGATTAATGAGGAGCAGGGCCCAGTGTTTAATGTGTTTAATATGGGCCGCCGACGAGGCCGTCACACTGACGGAACCCACCCGTCTTTCTGACAGATGAAGTCACCTGCAGTTCTGTTGCTCTTTCACAGATACAGGAAAATGAAAACGCACACACACAGCAAAAAACATGCTTTTCTTTTTAACTTTTACTGCTTATTCTCATTCTTATTCTTATTTTTGGAGCACATGTCTACCAAAATTATGCGTATTCTTTTATAGTCTAATTCACAAGGCCTGGAACATTGCATTGCTAGAATTTTTCAAAAAATAGACGTTAGCATGACTGCTGAACACACACAGGCAGGCTGAAATGCTCACCACTCTGCTATGACCCTCTATTTCATGGAGAATCAGAGGGAAATTTTGATCCAAGTTGAAAGCTTTGGTATTTTGGGAGCCAGACCTCTCAAATGGAAGATTCTTAAACCTTTTTCTGTAAAAAGATTCAAGCTGTCTTGCACTGCATAGTAAAACATGTAATCTTTTACACCTCTTTGCCCAGCAATCAGACTTTTCTCCTTTTCACCCCTCCTCCTTCTCCATGATATGTCTATTACTTTCAACCTGCTTCACTCTCTTTTTCTTGTATTAAAGCTATACTACTCCCACCAGCTAATTTTCACTTCTTCTTCCCTATCTGCTGCCTTCCCACTCCTGCCCAGCACATTTCTATCTCTCTCTTTTCATCCATCACCTCCTCTGCAATGTTCTCATTTAATCATCCCCTCAAGAAATATATTCAACGCCGAACAACTGGGCTCCTATTAGATCATATACGCTGTTGTCACAGCTGTTATCCTGGCCAGTTCCTGCGCTGTCAAGGTAGACGGAGGCTGTTATGAAAACAGCTCACCTTAAGAAATTAAGCCGCAAAGAGAAGCAAAGATATCGAAGTAACACAAGGTTGTGTTTTTCTAATCATTGTTCTATAAGCACTGGTGGGGCCCTCTGTAATTATTTGTTGCCTCCAAATCACAATCGCATATTGGCCTATTGAAATGTATAGAACTGTAGCTTGTTAACGAGACTACCTGAATAGGTGGAAATCCAGGGTAAATACAGTCTTGAACTCAACTTAGAAATGTACTTTTTCAGCAAGTGGTACAGGTGTTTTGGGATCCAATGATAGAGAGTTCCACCTGTGTTCCTATAGAACTAAGAACTAAAATAAATAATGTTACCTGGAGCATATGAATAAGCATATCTCACATGCCATGCCACGACAAAAACTTGCCCTTCACACTGAGCCTGAAAAGCTAGCATAAGTCAGTTACGACGCTTGAGACCAGACGACCCAATACACACTAGCCTTTTCCATTTTGGGGAACAAAACAAGGGGTAACAGCTACATCCATCTGGAGAGAAGTTATGGCCTCTCTTTCCGTAACTCCATTGCTGGATTCTCACCTTCACAATTTTCCATCTCATCTTAGCCTTTCCTTCGGTGAGGTGGGCAAGCAGCAAGAGGCAGCTGAGTGGCGAGGACTCTCTGAGGTGCCTGAACACTAAGGAACCCGACGCATTGGCCTTGTGTCTAAATGGGGACTGCTAGCCGCACATGAACTGAGCCCTCTCTGGCGAGAGCCATAACTCATCCCACAGCAACACCCTCAATCATATGGCCAATTCTGTGGTCCAAAAATTCACTCTGAAATGGGTCCTGGGTCATATACTGGCATACTAATACTCGTCACTCACCTGGATTATAGTCCACCTGAAATATTTCGTAAAATAGTGTTTCTTTATCACACTGTAAGAAAGGAAGCAGCTTCCTGTCCACTGACCACTTAAACATCAGTGGCAAAAGACTGCAAAGGCATCATAGCTAGTTCGCAGTAGAACGTGACCTCTTTTTGCAGCCATTTATTCTGGGAAAAACTGCAAAGTCAGCAACAGGAAATTGGTGAACGCTCATTCCAGTAGAGGGCAGAACCTGTGTTAAATACTTTTAAAACCTATTTGAAATGTTGTGAAGGTGGCTTAGCTCACAGCATGTGAGAAAGCCAGGCATGCGTTTACATCTCAATGTCAACAACATGCCGTTCATCAGGTATTGCTTTACTGATACCTGACATTAACACAATGTTAGGTATCACATGTTCTTCACAGCTAATATCTTTTTCTTCTGTGTGAAAAATCAGGACTAAAAGTAGAAAAATCTTCCTGGTAGCAATTAAGGGTGCTGATATTCATCACAGATGGCCCTATTAAGATCTTTTTTTTTTTTTCCTAGGAAGCATTCTGTTATTGCATGTTCAGAAAGGATGCATCTGTGCATCTGCTAAGTGCTAAATGCGTATTTAGTCAACCACACATGTGTTTTGGATTAAAAATGTCATTTTCTGGTCCAGAGTCTAGTGAGGAACTGCACAATATGGGCTATGGTCCCACAGAGAGTCTCAAAGTCTCCATGCAGCAGGTATATAACAAGCCAGGGAGCCAGAGAGGCGGGGCACACTCAGTCCCTCCAGACTCAAGTAATGAAATATCAGCTCTTTACAAGGCTTGTTCTACCTTCAGGGTGGTTAGCTAAGGCCCATTTTAAGTTTACATTATGGACAGAATCCTAATGATCCAGGGTCCAATTCTCTTACTAATATATAAGGATCAGCTTTTTAATTATCTTGATGTCATGTTGCACTTCCTTTGCGCCGCCTGTCAGAGGAAAGGGAGGCAAGGCATTACTGTTTTAGCTATTGCAGCCTTTCCTGCTTCTAGGCACCCAAATCCCATCTGTGTATTTATTCACACATGTACAATTTGCACGCACCATACAGACAAGCAGTGGCAATGCATACTCGCATGATTGCATATGCAAAAACAAAGAATAAATGTAAATCAAATAAATCTACTATAGTATGGTAGAACATCATAAGACAGGCACATCTGGCCAGTGAACATGAACATGAAAATGGACACAATCTACACAGAGGATTGATATAAAATGGAAAGATTAAACAGAGCTTTCATTTCTGCTTGTATACAGAAGCAAATGCTAGAAAAGGTCCACATTTTAAAATACATTAATTAAACAAATATGTGTGTGGCTATGCCAAGTAAACAAGCACACACATGTAGTTATGGTGCGATGTAAATAATCTTTTTCGCACCCTCTTCCCAAGTGATGTATCATAACAATAATCACTGTCAGGCGCAGAATTAAGGCATTCCTTTCAGAGAGGGTGATGAAGACAGAACTGTGGTAATTATGCAGGCATAATGGTGTCAGTGCCTAGTGAGAGCCTAATGAGTTTACTGAAGTCTACCATTGAGAATTGATTCCTGGGGAAGGAAAAAAGCAGTTGTGCTTGCAGGAGAAGGCCAGTGGGGGTGAGCCTGTCTCCATTGTTGTGCACTTAATTGACAGGGAACCACCATGCACTGATATTCCCCATGAGCAATTAATAATAATGAAAGGTGCAGAAATCTTTACACACTGAATATCCTGATCTGAGGTCTTTCATTGCACTGTCACCTGTCAGGAGGAAGGTGTTTTATCATATTCTTGAGTCAGTGTGTGTGTGTCCGTGCATGTGTGTAAGTCAGTGCATCTCACCCTTTTTCCTTTCTGCGTTAATGTACAAAATAAAATAAACCTCTCCATACCAGCAGGGGGAATGGAGAAGTCTTTCCTAGACTGGCAGAGGTGTCAAAGACTTACTGCAGAAGAGGATGAAAAGAGAAGCACCTAACCTTGAAAGCAATGTAATAAATATGACCTCTTTGTCGTACCCAAAGTATTGCCAACTAGGGCAAGTAGAAACAGCAGCAGTATACTGCAAAAATACACCTATCAAGAGACTGGAAATTTATGTCATTTTATCATCATGTTAGGTCCCAACATGCTCTTTTTGCCTTTTTCAACTTCCAAAAAATACCAGACCAGTCTTTTAGTATGACGATCAAGCTTCATTTCAACACATCTGCCAGGCACAGCCATAGCTTTCAGACTCAATTTTCACACTTACTTCACTCAATAAGTGTTCTGTCAGCTTTTTAAACTTTTCCTTCATTACCAGCCATCTCTTTTTGCCTCCCACTTGTCTGGTCGCATTAGTTTCTTTGCCATTAATGTTTATCCAATGTACTTACAATTACAGCAATAGAAATGAAAATATTTCTTTTAATTAACCAAACTAAGTTATGAAGGGACTGACTCTGAGCAGCAGTGACCATATGGACACTAGCAATACAATTCTGGCAAGTGGGCTGGTAGCAGATGCCGCGGACCAGTTTATTTTCCCTAGAAGAAGGAATTCTGAGTACTCTTAGTCTGTTCTTTATGGGGATTTGCCCACTTATAAGAGGCAAGGTAACAGCACAACAAACATTTGACTGTAGTAGAACAACTGGTCTTTAGTGGCTAAATGGAACAAAGTCTTTATGAGTCCCTTCACTTACTGCATCAGCTAACTTTGTTTGCCTTTGTGAACCAACATGGGCATTTAGTGTAGATCTAATTGTATATTTGAGCTCCGTATTAGTTATTCAGCTACCATTCAGCTACTTTAAATTCATTTCGGGACATGTTCGGGGTAAATGTGAAGACAGAGGATGGTGATAAAATCAAGTGAGCAATGTTCACCATTTCAGCTACAAAATCAGTAAAGTGTCCTAAAGCCACAAAAGCAGATGACACAGCAGTATTATTTCTGCAGTGCTTTGTATTTTGCATGGTGATATATTAACATTTTACTGGCTATTTTTGTGGGATGTCTGGTCCAATTAGCCAGCTTGCTCATCTCACTAATATCTCACGAATATTTGACTTCACGGTTTACTTCAGTTACAGAAAAACCACATTCAGTCAAGGTGTGTGTGTGTGTGTGTGTGTGTGTGTGATGGTTGCAAATAGTGGCCGACAGAGGTCATAGTTTACTTAAATCTTTAAATGTGCATCCTCCTGCCAGAGGGGGAAACAGTTGTCATTATGCTGTTTCCGGAGGATTTTTTTTAGCTATTGCCTGAATCTCAAAATGAAATGACAGCAGTGTGGCAAGAGTATCTCAAATTATTCAAGTACTGTGTTATTATTTATTCTAAGTGAAGGAGTGTGGGCCATTGAAAAGCATGAAGAGTTGAGTCTACACATTGGTGCATTGAGCCACAGAGGCATGTTGCTATAGAAGCAAGGGCAGGTTTTACAAAGGGACATTACACACCTACACACAAAAGAACTGTTCACTTAATGTGCTCCTGAGGGACTGGCTCACTGCAGCGCTCTCTATTCATTCCTTCCTCCCCTGCCTTTCAATTATCATCTCTCTCTCTTTCCTCTTTTTCACTCTCCTTTCAGGGTGCAGGTGTCTTATTCTGTGTATTAAAAACTCCCCGTGGTTTTTAATTGTTGAATATTTCATGCCTTTTAATTTTTTTCCTGAGCACTTAAAGTGACTTTAACAACATCTGCCTCTCCTTTTTTTGTCTCTACCTTATTGCTCACCACTTATTCAACAGATATCTGCCATTTCTGCGGTAACATTTTCACTGCTGATGCACTCTACATGATCATTTTAAAATTAACTGACCCTAGCATTTTCTATGTACAACAACAAAGCCCAGAAATGACGAAATTCCTCTAACATGGTCTGACTGTCTGTCACTCCGAAACAAATCACATCAGCAGCAAAATCTGTGACATCAGCACTGACACTATTGACAATAACATACTTTGTTATGGTGTTTCCAATCTCCACTGTGTCTGTCAAATAGTCAGTCACATCAAGCGGCTTGACTTGACTGCTGGGGTTCACTATGTTGGTGTGCCAAGGCCAAATATTGATAATGTCCAGAATGACTAAAAGAAGTAGAGAACCAGTGCTGAATACTAATCAAGCATAAGAGGTGACACAGAAAGGAACAGCAGTTACATTCTAGTGCAAAGTTGGTTCAAGAATACAAAAATATACCAATCAAATTAAAAGGTTTTTGAAAATGCAATTTAACAATGGTCCTGACTTAATTAGCTGGCATGTAGATACCAGAGGTTTCATTAAGGATTTTACAAATTCTGTCCATCATTCTCTCTTTGGCCTTGGCCAAATGAAAGTGGACATTTTAACCTACGGGCTTTGTCCACAGGTTAAAATGCTATTCATGAGTCATTTCAATTCTTCATTTATAGAACCACTTTGCCCCCTCAGGTATACTACAGTCTCTTTGACTTCAATTCCATCCTTCCACTTCCATAAGGCAGTAGAGTGGGGGAGGAGGGAAGGAACACCAAGAAGAGGAAAGAATGATGAGGTCTGGGGTGTGAATACCCCTGTTGAGTCAAAAAGGTCCAAACATTTCCAGGCATGCGTCATGGATTCCTGCGGGACCACAGTGATTAAGATCTGAATGAGTCTAAGAGGTTGCGGGCTGCAGTCAATCTCTTACAGGTCTCTGGGTCCCTCATTACTTATTGATTGGTCACCTGGAGCAGCAGCGCCATTCTGTAATGTGCACTGTATAATTACGATACAAAAACTTAATAGTTTCAACAAACATAAAAATCCATGCCAAACTCCCACACACACATGCAACACCTGCACTCTGGAGATTTTCTGACCGAGAGATAAAAGGTCTGTGGTAAAATGATTGAATGAATTCTATCCCTAAAGAAACAATGTACACATCTGGCAATGTAGTTACTATCAAATTGCTTTTACCCTTGCAGCTTTGTTTTTATATTTAACATATTGTGCAGAGTTTTGATGTTTCTTTTGTGGGTTTGACTGTGTAGATATATTGTCATGAGGATATTTTAGAAGTTGTCACAACCGGGAAATCATTTCGGGGCCCTGAGCTCTTTTGTGTTTTTGAAAAACAAATTATTTTCCCATTACGAGATGATCAACGATAAAGCAGGTATTTAGCTTAAATTGGCCACTGATCAGGATACACTTAACATTTTAAACATATCATTACCATAAATAATGGTATTAACATTAGTCCTTTGAATCAGAGAGCCCTTTTATTTTCAAATAAAGCAAACACCAGATTTTAATCATTACATTAGGGGGATCACACAACAAGAAAGAATGGTACAGATGACTATTTTGTGAGATAATCTTCATTTAATTTCATTTTAATGTGTCTGAACCTCTGGTGGATTTCCTCACTTTGCATTTCAGAAGGATTTTACAAGAGGTGACGCATATCCATTATTAATGATCGGCCTGCACAGCTACAATACATCACCTGTGCCCTTAACATGGCTAATTATGCATTCATAGGCCATAAGTAAGCAGGAAAAATGAACTGTCTGCTATTGCTTTTTTTCATACTAATTGCCACAGTAAGCCAGATGCTAATTAGTCTACATCCATATGGTTAGTTTTAATGTATCACAAAATTGTGTTTTGCCATCATGACCTGATCTTACATTGTTACAATATATATGATGATATCACATATATTTTAAATATAAGATATTGTTTCCACTAACTTCAATAGATACACACACCCATATACTACAGGGGCAATAAAGGGCAATAATTCTGATTCATTACAATTCAATTAGACTGGGGTCATGACAGAGACTCTCCTGGGCAGTTCCTGGTGGCGCGATAAACATCAGCCAGCGACAGACTCCCAGACTGAAGTCTCTGTGAGCACACAACCTGCAGAGATAGAGGTCAGCCATGTTAACTGGAGCCTCTGAGAGCACAAATGATCTATACTCCTCAGGCGAACTGAAAAACCACCAGCTATGATGGGACCACAGTTACAGCAGACACTATGGAAATGTACCACTGACAATATACTGTGCACTATAGCTGCATACACAGACTTCCAAATCATTTGTTTGGTCCAAAACGTAGATGATTGAAAGGGAGCAAGTCATGCAAAATCACGTCTTCTCTGTACATAACGTCAGATGTCACGTACAAACACACCTTTCATTCATTCAGCTGAATACGCAATGTGGTTCAATGGGTAGAGCGAGTCCTCTGATCAGAGGAGTTGATTCCAGAGTTATACAGCTGGTGTATCGAAGTCTTTGGGCAAGACACTGAACCTCAAATTGCTCCGGGTGTCATGAGGAATGTTGTTTAAATGGTTTCTCTATAAATGAATTACACTTCCATGAATGGGAGAATGTGACAAACAGTGTTTGCTTTGTGGAGTTAAGTAGACTTGAAGGGTGTTATAATAACACAAGGCCATTTAATGGCAGGTTCGTCTCAGATCTCATGTTTACTGTAATGGACCTTCCTTTCTGAAGCCGGGCCCTGGTTTATGGAACAGAAGTTTTAGTGTCAGCCTTGCAATACCGTATCAGTAAATCTAGTGATTCCTTCAACCTTAAAGCAAACTGTTTGAAGTGGTAGTTTCACAACACGCCCTTTAATATCTTTCATTGAAGTAATATAGTTTATTCATTATGATTTCCAACTCAGTGAAGAGACAATATTTGTATTTACAGTTGCTCTTCTCTGAGCATACATTGTGAGTAAACATTTGAGGTCATTCAGGTTAGCACACTAGCATTTGTTATAAAAACATAATACTAACATTCAGCACACTGCCTCTTCCAGGGCAACATCCATTGCAGTAAATAAAACATTTGTCCAGTTCACAGGGCGCAGGATATTTTTCCTGTACCTCGTATGTGCAGCCACATGGTTTAGTATGAAGAGCATCGGTTTTGCACTGGAGCTGAGCACCAGAGTGTGATTTCATATCAATATCAATTAAAATAATGCACTTTAAGTTCAGTGTTTTTTAAGTGTTATTCTCAAGAAATCTAACACATCGAAGGGAGTGCTGTGTAAAAACAGGACAGCTATGAGTTATTCTGCTGTGAAGATTCCTTCACATCCCATGTGCTCAACAGAGAAGTGCAACAGCAATACGTCGATCAAAAGCCCTGGTTATTATTTTCAGTGTGTAATGTAGTAATGAGAAAAAGATAATATACAGAATAAGCATCACACATAGTCACTTTATCTTAGAGATTAAAGAAAAAAGATTTTTTCCAATTATTCTATTTATTCTATTAATTTGTATGTAGCTCTTTTGTATTATTTTCATTGTTCCAATGGTCTCAATACCGGAAAATGATTTGTACATTCCAGTTAACACAGATGATACCTAGTGTATAGCATTATACTGCTGTGTCAATATATGACTATGTATTGTTTTTGTTTTTTTCTTTTGAGGTCAAAGAAGTGTAAAAGTAGCTTCCAGGGTTTAGGGTGCCTGTTAATCCCCTGCCTGTGTGGTTATGGAGGTAAAACACATTTCCTTGCTCATGCTCTGTTGCATGCTGCTCTGGAGTGTGGTTTAAGCTCCAAGAGACAGGGAAGGGAAGATTCAAACATTTTTCCTTGGGAGAGATTTTATTATTTTTTTTTTTTTTTGGTGTTGTGCTGTTGAACGCGTGTATTTTGGGGATTAGTGGCTTAATCGACCTTGTAATAGGGGAGATCAGAATGGCATGCAGGCATGGAGAGAAGTGCACGCATACTTGCTGATACGCACACATGCAGCATTCTCTCACACACACAGTTATATGTAGACGAGCACACTTAACCACATCCTTACTTTATTAAAAACACACACCGGCCGTCAGACGCTCCTCTTTATTTCATAGCCCACCGCGCGGACTGAAACCAAGTACAACCTTTTCCTTTACACACACACACACACACACACACACACTAATAACCTCATACTTCTCCGCAACAGTCAGAAAATGTACACTCACACCTCATAGTGTATGAAAGTACATTGGCTGCTTCCACTCACAGCTCCCTCCGTAATGTGCTGCAGCTCTGCAGGTACATTGCACTATAGACCAAAGGCTCTCTGGGGGGCCAGTGTATTGTCTCAGTGAACAATGACCACTCTGGCTAATGCTTCTGTGGACTGAGGAGGTCAGCACAGTAAGTCACCCTCTCTGTCTGTGAATTTCCTACAGTGCATGTCCATCTCTCTCGCTTTCCCTTCTTCCCCGAGGGTTTGTTTGCCCTCTTTCTGACTGGTGTGGTGGGGTGTTAGGAGGGACATGAGGATGTGTTGTGTGGGAGTAGTGCATTGTGTTATCTCATATCAGTGGTAATCGTGGAATCCAGTGCAGTGCAGCTGATAAGATGAACAAACAGTTGGGATCATTAGAGCGAAGACATTGTGTAATCACTGCTCTAATCTCTCCCTCTAATCCCAACATCTCCAACCAGCCAGGGGCTCCAAATCATGTTGGCCCATACACATGTCCAAGAGCCAGGCCCCTGAATACACAACTCAGTTCACACCATTCATACACGTGATGACACTCAGACAACTGAACTCTTAAGCAGAACTAAAAAACATGCAGAGCACAAATAAGCAGCACATACACGAACACATAGAGCCAGCAACTCTCTCAACATTTCACTTTTTTGTTTCTAAACAGGCTGTGCACACATGGCCAGCCCAGAGGAAAAAATCAATAGTCTCTCAGACCAAATCAAGATTTCTTTTATCCTTCTATTTATTCTCTTTGGCTTTCCACCATTGCTTTTTTTCCTGTCTCACTCTCTGTCTCCCCTAAAATCGACATCGGCAGCTTCTTGATCTCTGTAGAAGTCCTTGGAGCACTGGGCTCTAGTCACCCCACTAGCAGATCTTTGGAAAAACTCACCCTCTGTGATTGATCGATTAAAACAATAAGATATTTTCCAAGAAAGCTCATTGTGTTTCTGTGATCCACACCTTTGTCCTTGCCCAGTCCACTCCCAGTTCATCTGTGTAAAACAAAGGTGACCCTCCCTATTTTAGCATCTACTTGTGTTTGAGAAATGTCCTGAATCAGCTTATGCTTTCTCATTGCCAAAGGACAAAGAATCCAGGTACAATAGGTCAGGAATGAACCCCGCACAAGATGGTAAAATACCCATACCTGCTATTTGATAGATACACACTGGACAAATAAAGATAGGAAAGGAAGGAGACCAATAAAGAAGTTGAGCAGACAGATAGAGAGGAAGAACAGGCAAAGAGACAACATATGTTCCAATCCATCCTTACTGGTGTTTTTTTCTCTTCATCTCTAATAGGAGAGACAAATAGAATATCCAAGGGCGTTTGGACAAAAGAGGAAAAATACTCAAAACACAGGGGGAGCTTGAGAAAATAGGTGAGGAGGAAGCATGTAGTTTTTGTTTTTCTCATGCCTGGAGTAAATGCACACTGGCAGGAAGAGTGTACGCACTCAGGCTGCAAAGTGAAAAAAAACACATAGACACACAGATATTACGCTGCATGTTTTGTTTTAGCCATTTGTGTGAACCTTTGGCATCATCAAAATGCATCAACCATGCCAATAATGCTTGTTTGAAATGAACTGAATTGACAGAGGCAACGCATGAGACAAAGATAGGAAAAAGAGGGCAGAAACATGTCAAACTAAGGGGCAAGGAAAACTCGGTCCAACCATTTTTAATAGTCTATAGATTATTAATTTTGTCTCTGCTGTGTGTTTTATTTATTTGAAGTTATTAGCTTAATGAGATCCCAATGGTACTACAATAACTATGAATGAGGGAAAAAGAGAAAGAAACCAGAGGAACAGGAGACAAATAAAGTCAGAGAAAAGGGAGAGAGTAATATAGACAGGCAGATAAACGGGACAAAAGAAGAAGGGTTCTGGATTAGAAAAACAGAGGAAGTGTAATGTTGGCAAAAGGTCACAGGAGAAATGATACCACCAAGCTCACTGCAAAGTGCATTACAGCTTTTTGTAAAGCAGTTGCAAACAGTTGCTTTTTTCTTGTTTTGAGCCTCTTCTGATAGATTTAAATTCCAAACTCCTGGGAAAAGACAAAGGCATGTTCAGTTAGGCTGCTGTCAGCTCAAAGGAGATGAAGCCCAATGCCGATTGCGTACCTCAGCCCTGGCTTAGTGAGATTGGCCATGGTGCCACGGCACCCGGCCAGCTCTTTGTGCCAAGCAAAGGAATGGAAAACAGATGCCACATAAAATGCCCTGGCATGGTGGGTGTATATTGATTCATTTGCTGTATTTTCTCTCTTTAAATGCTGCTTTATTACCCAGTTAAATATGCTGTACGGTGGCATGTGCATGCACACACTGTGGAGCGTGCACAGGCTTATGTTACTGTGTCTTTTGCTGCACAAAATCACACCAACACAACTAACTTATTCCCGCCATATTGCTCCTGGTCTGAATCACAGAAATATGCACAGGAGCAAAACATACCTTGTGTGTGTGTGTGTGAGAGAGAGAGAGAGTGCTTTAATTGCTACCTTTGTTGGGAACAGTTTTAGTTTGAAACCATCATATGAGAACATTTCTTCATCATTAGGACATTTTGGCATCGGCATACTTCAATAGTCTGCTTGAAGGTTAAGACTTTGTTTTATGGTTATGGTTTTAGTTAGTCTGTCCACATTTAATTGAAGACAGTTCAATGTCCCTACAAGAATAACTGCTGTTCCAAAGTGTATCTAAACGTCTTTGCATAAGTCCTTTTTAAAAAGTTTTTAAAAAAACACAATTGAAGTAAGTTTTCCATGTGTGTTATTTAACCAGACAGAGCTGGTTTTAACATTTGATTGATATTTCAAAGGAGAATCTTCAAAAGTGCAAACTTTTCCCTGATACTTGTTTACCTCTTGTGATCTGAAGTACAAGAGAAAGGTGAGGTACCCACCAAAGAAATAAAATCAACATCGTCCTGATCTCCAGGCCAGATCTGGAGTGAGTCATTAACACATTCTTTCTGCTTGTTGTTGTTTTTGTTCATTTTTCCTTTTCTCACATAATACAGCACAAATGCTTGATACATTGTGTACCAGAGCCTCTATGACTTTCTTCCTTTTTCTCATTAGCATCTGTATTGATTCTCAACATGCTTGTTTTTATTTATTGTACATTTACTTTTTACTTGGCTTTTACATTATGTTCCGTTGTCGCCAACTTTCACTCTCACATTCACTCTATCCACGCCGAAAACCCTTGTTCCATTCACCAATGTTCATTGCTGTCCCATATACAGTATGTCAAGCTCTCACTTTTCTAGAATAGTGCCGGATGCTAGCCACCTTATGTTGTTTGCAACTCCTTGTGAGGGAGTTGGCACAGGATTTTCATTCTGTTTTTTGGCAGGATCGGAAGGGGAAATTAAAAGGTGTGTGTGACGAATTCAGGCAAAGGGTGAAGAAGCAAGCGGTGTGGCAATGAACAGAGGAGAGGAGATGAGGGCACAGTTGGGGGGCGGGTTTGTGAAAAAATGCAGAGTTGAAGGGTTTGGAAGAGCAGAATCAGCACTTATGCAAACACTCTGAGGAGCTCACTACACACACATTCGCACACACAAACACACACCTGTACACAGGCATCCAACGAGTTTTGCTGTTGCATCGTTACCTATATCTTCCATATCGGGATGTCATACTGGGCAGAGTGCTCTCTTGGAACAGCGACTCCCTGTTGCACTGTGAGGCTATTACATGGTCTAACAGAGCTCAACTAATAACATGGACTGGATCAGCCACTTCCCACCTCTACCACCTCCCTTCTCAGATCATCACGTATCATAGGAATTTGGCCATTTTTACCACCCACTCATGCCAGGGACCTCTCGCAAAACTAATCCTACACACAGAAACAGAAACACATACAAAGTGCTCGACTTCCTTTCCTCTTGCAAACCCTCTAACCTCACATACACTGCATACATCCCATTAAATATAAATCAAGTGTTGCTACCAGTCAGTTGGCAAGTACCCACACTCTGTATTTTATTGTGCTTTGTTTGGATGTTTGTTGCCGTTAATCTGTTTGAATAGTTGTGGGGGCCTTTCCAAAGTACTTCCCGATGAATCTACTGTTTTGGTGGCTGAGCACACATTTGTCTTTTCGTCAAACAAAATTTACACCCAAATTCACAGTTCAAATCCTATGCACATAAACACCTCCAAAACTCCAATCCCTAAATCCCTGTATACAAACTGTGCGAGCATGCATGTGTGTTAGCACAGTGAGGGGCTTGAGATATTTGCTACTATCGGTGTGAATTAAGTTTTCCACTGAATAGGTGTTTTTTTTTCTGTTTGTGTTTTGTGCTTTGTTGCTGATTGAACCAATTCCATTGAATGACTTGAGCGCTAAATAGATAATGCGTGAAAATCATTGTATTAAACAGTAAGGTTTTACTGACTCTCATATTACAATTGCACCAAATTAAAATGTCTCCCTGATTAGCTTTTAGATCACATGTGCTGCTCCCGTAGCTTTTAAAAGGTATCTTTAAGATTTACTTCAGTGCTGACTGTGGTGCTAAATGGACCCACAACAAAAGAGCAGAGAATAAAAGCATCATTGCTCTTCTTCTTTCTAATTTAAATGTCCTGCTCTTTTTCCATAGCCAGATAGAGTCGGTGATTTGGCAGGCATCTGCAATATAAACACCAGTATCACTATTATGGTTTAATCAGTACGCTACAGTTATGTCCCATCTATATGTCGGTGCTCACTTGGCCTCAGTTGAAAGAAGATTGTATAAAAGCATGAAAACTAACTACACTCTATGCAAGCATGTACAGAAAGATGTCCTTTGGGAGACCTAAATGAAATGTCGTTACAGGAGTCAAAGGCATCAGGCTGTATGGCTTTATTGCAAGCAGTGGTGCGCTCACTGTCAAGCGTGTTTTTTATACACAAGACACACCAGAATAAAGTCTGTTGCTCTGGCTCTCTGTATGTCTCTCTCCCTGTCTCTCATACTGACACACAGTCCTGTCAAGCCTCTCCCTTGCCTCGGTCCTCCATTTTTTTTCTCTCCATCAACTCAGTGACATCCAGCAGTGGGCCGTGACATTAGAGAAAAACAGAGCATGGGAAGGAGGGAAAAGGGGGGAGGCAGTGTTCAGGAAAAGAGCGGGAGGAACATTGCGGAAAAAGAGGGATAGAAAATGTGAAGGCAAGAGGGACTTATTTAAAGGAAGGGTTAGAAGGGTGCAAGCTCAAAAAAGATTGAGAGGTCGCAAGTGGTGGAGTGAGAAGTAAGTGAGGGGCATGTGAGTGATTTCCTCAATGCCATGAGGCAACATGGGGGTGGCTACAGCCACGGGTGAAGGAGCGGTGAAGCAAGCTTGATGGCCTACACATCTGATGAGAGGAACTGGTCCCCTTGAAAGAAAGAGCTCAATAATTCAAAGGGAGGTAGGAAAAGCGCAACTAGCAAAAGGAGGCCATAAAAAAGGAGCTGCTGGCTGACAGGTGTTTAGAATGTACTGCATTTAGAGGGCTAAAGGACAAGAGGGGGAGTGTTGATAGCTTACAGGTCAGAAAATATCAATCAAATCAGCACCGCTTCTGCTGCATGTGGATGTCAGGCGTGCCAGGAAACACCCTGCAGGCGTGCCAGTATTTATGGTCCAGAGGTAGAATTTCTGGCATAGTTGCAGTGCATCAGAATCTGTTGTGCTTTGTTCCCAGGTAAGCTCTTTGTGCAGGGAATCACTTTGGAACAATTCATTCACACTGGCAGCCGCGCAGTATGGCCGCAATCAGAGGTGCCACCGGCCTGCAGTGCCGGCACAAGCGGAGGAATTATACACTTATGAATAACATTGGGGATTCTTTCAGGGCCCCAGTGCTCAAAGCTCAACATTCTGCAGAGCCCATGCTGGGTAATTTTTCTTAGCACAGTATTCAAAATGTAAACAAAGACAAATTGCTACACAAAAACATAGTGAACTTCCATTTTTCTCTTGAATGAGGGGCGACACCCTGCACTTAGATAGTATTTAATAGGGGTAACAGGGTAAGATAAAGGAATGACAAGACATTAATACACAGATTTGTTTTGGGCTAAATTAATATTGAGCAGGCTGAGGATTTAGAAGAGGTTACAGTGTGTAAGGTTTTAACAAGAGGACTTCATAATGTTGTAAGTTTAATGTTTTTTTCAAGGGGCCAACTTTTTCTTCTAACCAGGTTGAAAAGTTTTAGGGATCTGGAATTGTTCCTAAGTTGAATGATAATAGCTAAGCTAATTAGAAGCTGGCTTCAATTAAGCATTAAGCAGTAAGATAATCTTGGCCATTTCTCCAGCCTCTAATTTGAGCACAGATACTCATTTGTGTGAAAAATGGTATTCATTTTTTCCACATATATAAATATTAATTTCTAACTCACTGAAATGGTGGTTTTCTTGATATTTTCTTGAGCTTGATCTTTTTGCTGACATTGAAGCTAGTGCTTGATGATGGTGCTGCAGTGCATCCTGCTGGTTGAGCACAAGCACAACAAGCCTACCCTGCTGAATGTCGCAGCTTGGCTAATTTCTTTATATGTGGTGGTATTAGGCAACTACTAAAGCAATCTTCTCTGTGTTTACATCCAAATGCATTGTGATCATGTCTCATGATCCAAAACAGATAAATGGCCACACGTGCGGTGCCTGTGTACACGGAAAAAGAATCCTTAGACCATTACACATTGAAAGTACAAAACTTGACAGCACACTTTACGAAGTAGAACATAAACAAATGATTCAGGGAAGTGGGTCATAAATCTTGCGCTCTGAAAATTTTCACCTAGTGCTGCTTTGACTTTGACTTTCCTGTTCAACTGTTGAAAGTACTTCCATTTATATAGTGTAAGCAGAGAATTTTAGCCCAAGCACTCTGCTGGATCTAAAGGCTTTTGTGCTCATGACTCCTAAAAGACCTTTGTTTGCAACTCTGAGAGATGCATGAACACAACTAATGATGTAATGTTATAAACACTCCTGAGAACACTGAAATGCATTTATTCTAATGTTATTATGTATATACTTTAATGATTTATCTGCTGAGTAGCTCCACAGCTTTTGTTTATTCATGCTCTTCAAAGAGCAAAAACACATTTACATTTATTACCAAATGTTGTAAATGCTTGCAATCATTGACAGGATAATCAAGTTCAAAAGTGTTTCATGCAATATGAAGTACATCAGTCTCTGATTATTGACTTAGTGATGCTGAATGCATCTAAAGGGGCTCATTTTGAGACAAATGCGCTGTCTTGGGCTTGTTGCAGACAGTAGTGAATGCTTTAATCCACATTAGCCACAGACATCGGCGCGCTGTAGCATGAAAGCAGTGAGCTGGTAAAGTTTCAGTACTTATTCACAAGGATTCTCAGCAATATGATAATAACATAATCATAATAATAACCATCATCATCATATTAACATAACTGTTTGTGGCAATTTACTTCAAACAGAATCTTACAATTCCCAAAACTAATTTCTTTGAAGGTTCTGCCCTCCACTCCTGTAGCATATAGTGGTTTCAGTATTCTGTAAGCTTCAAAAGAACAAGGATAATATGGCCATTATTAACAATTGAAAATCTCTACCATCCCTCAACCACTGTACATCGAACTCTCATAATAAAGCACACATTGTAATCTAGCTAATAGCATTAAGATGTTAGCTTTTTTTTGCCTTGTAAACAATGATAAAATACTTCCACAAATATAATCTGATACAATAAACCACATAACTTCCAACACAGAAGTACAATGTGACAGCTTTAATGGGGGTGTTACAATGTTACAGAGAATGAGGCCATTAGCACTTTTATTCATATAATCAAACATGATGCAGTCTTAATTTATGTACTTTTTATTAAAATCTGTAGAGTGCATTGGACTTGCCGAGTATGCGTAGACATTTTATAACTAACGTATATCACCAGAGTCGGTAAGAAAAAGTAAAGAAAGGTGGAA
>KV751340.1:5200442-5216173 GCA_001698575.1 Mola mola
TTGATATTAAGTTGCATCGATCAGGCAGCATAAAGCTTAAAGTAAATATGGATTAGGATTCTTACAATACAGTATTCATTTTGGCACTATATACTCCATCTGAAAGTGATGTAGCAAACTTGACTGTTTTGTGAGTGAGAGAGAGAGTGAAACAGAGATGCTATTTGGCTGCCTTGATGACAGCACACAGTGTTAGAATATCTGTGTCGTGTTTCCCGTTCATGATGTGACTGCAGTGATATATCAGATAGCTTAGTTTTGGAAGATGATCTCTGAGAGGGTAGCAAAGAGTCTTGGAATAAATAAGATGAGTGTAGCTCAGTTTTTCTGTAGGTAAATGAAAGGGCATCTGTCACCCTATACAGCTACAGCTAGTAGGAGTAAAGACAAAAAAAGAGGGGAAAAAAACCCCCACAGGTTTACACAATAAGCATTTGCAGTTTTACTTACAGGAAAGCAAAAGGAGTTCCCTCTTTTTTGGTGAATTCAGAAATGTGTACAATTTGAATAAAAACTAAACAAATATACTCAAAATTCACAGCAACCACAGGCAACAGTCCTATTCCACCTGTACCACAGGGGGTACCATTCTTTGATATCTTAATCAGGCGAGAGGTTTGTAGTCTGTTCCAGAAAATTGTTTATGTTAACGTAAAGATTGTGCTTGAATACACAGCAAGCAAAGTTGTGTAGTGCAGAATTTGGATGGACCTCCAGGGCTTCCACTAGTTTTGCTCACCAGCATATTTTCATTATTCCAAATTGCTAGTTCAACTAATGATAAAGCCCTAGATTGATGCAAATTATATCCCTCTATCTCTCCTGGGCCCAATGTTTGTATGGTGTAAGGATACCATTTGGCACTTCAGGCAATTCTGGAATGGGCAGTAAGCAGCTTGAGGGCATAATGCATTGGGAAGATGCAAAACCAGGATATTCCCAAAGTCCCAAACCAGGATATTCCTGCCTTGATCACCTCAGATGGTGTTTTTATACAGATGGAAAAGCTTGTAGTTAGTATAGTCAGCACATTTCGGGTCGTTGCGGACTATAGCTTCAAACTATCGGTGGTATCCATTTGACACAAGTAGCATGGGCAACAGCAGTAAGGACTGGAAAAGTTGATTAAGGCCTTTTGGCAAAGGCAAATTGTGCAAATTGTGGAACACTCATAGAGTGAAGTCAGTTAAATTAAAGTAAAGAGTAAAGAGCCTTTATCTCCCTGTTAGCTCTGTAGATCAGTTTGTGCACAATGTTTCAAAGGCAAAAATTACCAGAGGGAGAGAAACTCTGGGGTCAACTTCTATTGACCAAAGCATTAAACTCCATGTGCCACGACCCTTAGAAAAAAAAAGATGTAACCTACAAAAAACACAAAAAATACTGGTCATTGTCCGTCAGACATTCTATTCACTTATACAAGTATAGAGATCATGTTGCTGCTCTCTCTGCTGTCTTCAACAATATTATCCTTGTCTTTGCATTTTTTGACAGCCGACTGTGTTATCACATTGCAGTCAGACTACTGTGAAGAATGTAGTCAGTGTCTACACAATTTAGTTAGTCTGCAATAAGAGAATTGACTAAGAATAGGTAATCTAGACATTAGTTATAATACAAATTTATAGATGTACCAACCTCGTTGGTGCAGCATTCATCTTCTTTATGCTTTTGTTGCAGTTGTAGGAGCCATGAAACATTTAGTTTCCTCATCTGGATATTTCTAAAATTCTGCACCTCATGCAAAATAATCTGATAAAATTTGAAAAAATGATAATAATGTAGAAAACATTTACATTTTTGATTTAGGATGAAACTGTCCCTTTAACAGGATACAATATTAAAGCTAGGATAGAAAATGTGCTGTGTTAAAAAGTGTTAAATGCAAATTTTATTTTCATAGGTAATATTCCAGTCCAGTCTGGTCAAAGTAACACAGTCAGAATCAGTTTTTCATCACTGCAATTTAAATATGTTGAAAGTATTAACATAAAGTATGTTTTGAGCCTTTGCCCTAGGGCGGCCCTCTGGCTTTGCTACTCTTACATGTATACCAGCGTCGTGCTCAAAATGCTTAAATCAGCACCTTCAAGGGATTTGTTTAAACTTCCTGAATTGCTGAGTGTGTGGATCTGCCTTAATTTTACACGGAATAGCAGGAAGTAAGTTGTTGTTCCAAACAGTACCGGATAGGTAAAATACACAACACTTAAATTTTCTCACACCCATTACAGTTTGAACTGAAAAAAATGCCTGCACTAATGTCCACCATTATTTTGTGGACCAGATGCACAATTTTATTAGCAATTGAGAGAACTACATCCACTAGCCATCCAATGATGTACACAAGTTTAGTTTAATTTAAGGGAAGAGTTTGTGGGGTGATTGTGTAATACATATTTTTTCCACTAGACAATGCTCTTTCACTATGAAAAAAAAATTCCTACACCTTTGTTTTTAAGTATTAATAGCTAAAGACGCTCTCTTTGTCTGTCTTTTTGTGTGTAAATTATGACAAAACACAAACTACAATAGCAGCAGTTATGTAAATGTTGCGTAAAGGTTTATTTACCTTCTGATTGAGTAAAGGTTTGTTTTATTTGAACGTAATTAATTAAGGTAATTTATTAAATTGCATTAAAGAGACTTTAAGCACAAGTAAGCTGGGTGTATTTGTCAGTGTTACAAGCTTTTTCTTTTTTCTTTTTTTTTTTTTTTTACACTAGACAGATAGAAACAGGAATGAAAATATGATGGAAAATCCTTCTTTTAGTAAATTACAAATCTATCAGTATCCTCCACCCTTTTTAAAGAGGTTATTAGGGTCATGAGTCACAATTGTTGTCAGCACAATTCAAAAAGTAGCAAAAAATAATTCTGTATGTGCAACAAGTTTGTCACCACTTCCTTTTTTGAATTGAACTTCAAATTGAAAATGTGAAAAAGTCTAAATGCTATGACACAGTTCCTCTATATTCAAGAGAGCTATTGTTTCACACTTACATAAGGGAAATGTCAGCTTGCACATATTGTTCTTAGAGGAGCAGGGTGCTGTACGTGTGCTTAATTCAGACATGTTTTCAGCTATTCTCTTAACATTGATTTATATGGGAACTTTTCAGATGTACATGAAATTTTGCAACATAAATTTAAAAAATGTAAAATGAACAGTGTCCACTGATGACCGTGGGCATCTACAAGTCTGAATTATATTACTGACTAACAGGTTAGAAACTAATGCATTTATAGACTCATGAACTCCTACATTCTTACTAATCTGCTACTGTCACATCTGTACATTTTGAAATAGCTCAGTCAGACAATTTGCAATTTGTTATTTTGGGTCTATACAAAATAAAATTTGACTTGATATGATTTGAAAGACAGGAAACACTGTTTGATGAAATGATTGGCAGAAAAAACATAAAATAAAAAGGTAGAAGAGGCCTGCAATGATGAATGAAATGGGGGGGAAAAAAACATGACATATGGTCAGGAGCTCATCCTGAATGAACCATAAAATCAATCAGTCTTAAAGTGTTAGCGTGTTTTCCTCCTGATTCTCTTCTCGTGTGAAAAGTTTATCTTAGGGAGATATAAAACAATGAACTGTCTTTCTGTATTTTAACACAAATAGATCAGAAGTTGAAGAGACATGGAATTTTGATGGTTAAACTTTGTTCTTTTTAGCTTCCGGTAGAGAAGTTCCACAAGGAAAAGTAGGAAACAAGACAGAAATTGGGACATTCTGACTTTAGGCCAAAATTAGTATTTAATTTCTAGACTACAACTAAATGGGATGCTGGCTGGTTCTCCTCAGCAAAAGAAAGCCAGTACGTTGCTTAATCACCAGCCTACATGTAGCAAATCAGTCTCAAGGAAACACACACAGTATAGTCATTCTCAAAAAGTCATGCCTTTCATGGTGCATAAGTAAATTATTGCTGGATATAAGAATAATTTCAAACTACAACTGCCATTGTTAAAGTCAAATTTACATTCAGAGGGACCTTAACATCATTCCACTCTGCTGAGGCAAAAACTAGTACATCAGCATCTTCTGAAATATTTAACAAAGTGCTTAAGACAACAGTCTTCTTTAAAAATAGAACCCTTTAAAAAGACTAAATGTCAGTCTACATTGTAAGATAGACTGGTTTGACCAGACTGACCAGTCTCCACGCTGACTTTTTTGTTCGGGGTTCGTCAGGAAGTTGTTGAGACAGCTGGACCATGTCGAGGTCCCTCCTCATTGTTTGGCAATTCAGACAGACACAACACAGCCAACACAAAACACTGAAAATTCTATATGTACACTATCTTGGTATTGGCAGGAAGAAAGTCGTGAGTTGACAGGATAAGCTCTGGATGTTTGCCATGATCATATTGCCTGGGAATCTCAAATCTCATCTCAAGTCAAACAGATTCATTATTTGAATACCATATGCATTATGTATTTGGCATTAGACCTCCTGTATTTTATCTCATATTTCTTACAAGGATTTATCAAGTTCAACCATGCTTGGATGGAGGAGTGAACATGTCCTCCCCAGAAATTCTTTACAGCCCGCTGGCATTAATTCATCCCTTTTCATTCTTCTAATAATACTGTGAAACAAACAGCATTTTGTTACTTTGTGCAAACCTTCATTGTAAACTGTGCACTTGATTATGATTATGATTATTTTTTTAAACACACCGTTTTTCACGTTGTTATTCATAGCCCATCTTTTCACAATAATCCCATCTTTTTTGTCAGTTTCACTTTGTTTTTATTAAAAATGAAGATACATCCACCAATATCGACCCAAAATAACAGCTAAATTACAGATACACAGTAGCTGACCGTCATATGCTTTATACCCACAGGGCCATTGAATGTTGTTTTACAACTGTATGATGGTAACTGTTTTGGAAAACAAATATTTTTGCAGGATACAATAGGATTGCGAGAGTACTTTACAATGTACACCAAACTCTAAGAACGTATTCTATTAGTCTGAAGTCAATACATACTATATTGATTAGTATTCAATTTATTATTAATATTTATCTAAACTGAATGTGCATCAAAAATATTTTGATAGATATGTAACTGTGGGGAAATAAATGTGTAAATATAGATACACTTCAAAGACAAAGGTTTATTGACATACAGGGTGTCTATTTTTATAGGTCATGCTAATGTCAGTACATTTTAAGGCCCCTCTGTGAGTATGCATTGTAACATTGAAGCTCCCTGAAGGCCTGCTGTTTGTCATTTCCATGTCCCAGGTCTACAAAGGCAAAAGTCTACCTCATTGTTTAAGAGTGTTGAATAAACCAATAATCACCCAGTCTGTCTGTGAGACTTGTTACTATAGTCAGACCTGAAAATGACCTTGCCCCTGTGAGTTGGAAACAATCAAGTTGCTGAAAAATTTACGGTCTTGCTGTGCTGCATTATTTTACCGCCCACAAAACTGGATGGAACTAGAGAATCCTAACTTCCTTTGCCCTCTTTTTTCCAAATGAAGCATTGTAACCATTGTTACATTGGCTCAGACAGATGTATTAAGTGGTAAAAACTACATTGTATGTCATCGCCATGTACCCACCACAAGAACCCTTGCCAATCTTTAAGTCTGAACTTCACTCCCATTCTGTCTACCTAACCAGTAGCAAAGCCCAACAGAGGGAAACGATACAGAGAGTAGAGCGAGAGACAGGAGAGATAGAAAACCTGAGAAAGATTGTTTAGTAACATGTGCTTGTAATGGAAACAGAGTCGAGTGCGCTGACTGTCATTTCCTCTCTCTCTATCACCCCGCCCCAACAAGAGCAGATGTAACTGAAAACTCCCCTGGATGTACTACCCTAAAAACCATACCATCAGAGGCTTGATTCAAAGGCGGGGGGGGGCTCTTCTTCCCAGAAAAATTAAGTCATCTCAGTAGTGAGTATGTGAAGAGTCGGAGAGGAGAAAAAGAGGCAAAGAGTGGGAGAAAATACAGGTCTTCATACGAGAGGATGGCAAACTGATTCTAAACCTTTTAGGTATATTTCATTTTTTGACATCAGCATTAATCTGCATTTTTCCATACACATTTATTTGACTGGTGGACCTTTTTTCTTCACAATTAAATCACAGAAACAAGTGGGGACTAAAAGAAGGAAAGAGAGAAACTTTGTTATTTTTACTTAGATCTGGATAGTGATTCTATCTTCAACATGGCAAGCATGTGGAACCTCGCGTTACTGGGTGAGTTGGGATGGAAAATCATCTGTTAAGACAGTTTAAATCTATTTTGTATCATCACAAATGAAAACCTGGAAACCTATAGTGATAAGTATTTATATCTGTGTATGTTTTCTTAATAAGTTAAAGTTAACCATGAAATTTACGACAAATAGCAGCAGCACTAGAAATACTGTTGAAGTACACATATACCTACATTTATAATAGTGATGCCCAAGCCGTTGTAGACAAATCTGAATACGTGTACATGATTACATTATTACATTATTAACTGAGAGACCAATTGAAAAAAAAAATCTGTATAATAATCTTCCAGGAATGTTTTCTTAAGAGTCAGAAAAAAAATACAATACTGAGAAACTTACTATTCTAAAACAAGCCTCTCTCAGAAACTCAAATAAATAAATAAATAAATGTAAGGAAAGGAAAAAGAGTGATGATGAACACAGCAGCTTTTCTTTTAACAACCCTATATATGGGCCCAACTGCACAGAGGGCGTCTGTTCTTCCCCTTCTAA
The DNA here is from genome assembly GCA_001698575.1 of Mola mola. Lineage (NCBI taxonomy): Eukaryota > Metazoa > Chordata > Actinopteri > Tetraodontiformes > Molidae > Mola > Mola mola. The sequence goes on from KV751340.1 coordinate 5,207,199, forward strand.
AATGAGCTCATCGAACAGCTCCCACTTTACTTGTCGCCTGACAGAAAACCCAACAGCCTTCAGAGAAAAAAACTCTTTGTTTTAGCATGTACAACAACTCTGTGAGATGCTATGCCGTTAATCTAAAACTGAGATCACTGGCATATTTCATAACGTCATCAACACACTCTTATCTAGCCATTTTTGAAACTAGCGTTATCCAGCTCTGAATTACTTGGCTTCCTTTAAATTGGTGATTCATTACTGATTAAGTGGTTTATTCTTCTACATTAACCATGAAATATACTTACTTATAATAGAATCCATATAAAGAATGTAGCCATTTTATTTATTTATTTATTTTTTGCACTAGAAACAATTTCTTTTAAATGCAAAAATGAGATTCGCTTGAGGTTGCAATGTTATTTTGCTCGTGCCATGCCAACTGGTGTTTCCTCACACATCAGAAGCAGATTTTTCCATTTACATAGATTCATTCTGAATTATGGTGCAGATGCAGATGCAGAGAACAATCTGAGGAAATTAGATTCGAAAATGAAGGATTTTACTTTTTTGTCACGACATTTCTCTTGTTCTTTTATCGTGTTAATTTAATGTCTCTACGTAGACACTTAAATATCCTAGAAAATAAATGAAATTGAGTGTAATTTAAGCAAGTACATGCTTAACTGTATGTGTGTTTAGAAGAGAATTGGAGGCTGACAGTTCACATCTTGCTTTTTAGTTGTGTGCCTCTCCTTCGGCGTGATCCTGTCAAGAGTATCCTGCCCCAAAGGATATAATTTCATGAAGAAAAATTGCATTGGTATGAAAACAAACACTTAACCTACCTATGGAAAGAACCTTGGTTCCCTAAGTGATTTATGTGGAATAAAATCATATGAATTGTATTTCAATGTATTATCACCAAACCTATAATTGAAAAAAGACTGATGCAATATATACTTTTAGATCATATTCAAATATATTTCAAATATATTTATTGGAGCATCTATTTAACATTCTTGTGTCTTTAATTAAGATCAAAATGAGTGTGAAATTGATGAGGATTATCCAGATGATATGGGACCCTGTGGAGAGAACGCACTCTGTTTTAACACAATTGGCAGCTTCTACTGCCAATGTGTTGATGGTTTCACATCATTGTCACAGAGTGTGAATTTTTCCGCTGAAACATCTGCGACATGTAGAGGTAAGTTATCTTGTGTATTGAATCAGTGAGAGACACTGATGACAGTTTCAATGATGTTTTACTGCCATATTCATTGTCCAAAGACACATAAAATTCCTGTTTTTTTTCCTTTGTTTTAAGATGTCAATGAGTGTTTGGAGAACAAAGGCTTGTGTGGACCTAACGCCGACTGCTTTAACACGATCCCACACTATTCATGCATTTGTACTGACGGATTCATTTCCTCTACCAGAGTGGAACGTTTTCGCTATGGTGACAATATCACATGTATAGGTGAGATGCCTATCAGTACCCTTACTGCATATACTATATAACTCTTTCTGTTTTTCATTCTGTTGCGCTGATGAGTTGTGTAATCTTTTTATGTGCTTATGATGAGGAAACACTGAGGGGCGATGTCTTCCTTCAGCTTTTCTTAACTGTTCTTTGCATGTCCACATAGATATCGATGAATGCCAAGATGAAAGTATTTGTGGTGAAAATGCAACATGCAACAACACACAAGGCAGTTTTCACTGTGTCTGTAATGCTGGCTTTGGACTGAAATCTGGCAAATCTAGTTTCTCTAGGATACGTGAGCAATGTGAAGGTGAGGGCTACACATTTTTAATTATCAGAATCAGAATCAGAAAGCTTTATTGTCATTGCATTATAGTATGATATTTCCAATAATACGAGATCTGCTGTGCAGCACCTAAAAACAAACACTGTACATACGTGTTGATGAACTGATTCACACATCAATCCACCGTCCAATAGTAAAGACAGATTTTAAAAAAACAGCATAGTCAGATCATCAATTCAAATTTCTTCACGTTTGATTGATAGTACAAGATAAGAAAAACAAGTATAGTCAGGGCATCAATACTGTATAACTTTTGCACATAATGCAAGTCCCAGGTCTCCCATTTCTCCTTGTGAAACCCAAGATTATTGCAAAAATATCACCAATGATTGCACTTATAAAAAAATAAAAACAGGTAGTGCTCTATTCCTGAGAGATTATGTTAATTATGTTTGATTGTTATGTTAAGTTTCTTTAAAGATCACTGTATGTTTTTAAAGAGCTCTAAACCATAGTTTAGCTATGGTTTTAGAGCTGGTTGGTTTAGTGGATGACTGTTCTATGTTTTGGTTCTGGCAAGAATGTGTTTTTTGCTGGATTGTATTGTAAAGTTATCAAGCACACTCTGGGATAATGAAAAAAGCAGTATTACCATTTGCCTCTCCCTGATTCATTTCCATTTCAGATATATGTGTCATTAATAAGACAATTTGCGGAAATGGAACCTATCATCGTGGGGCTCGTGGACATTTCTATGCATGCCAGAATGGGTTCACTGACTATGGCAACAACGGGTCTCACTGCACAGGTAATAACACAGCCACACTCATTTTCTAGCATCTGTTACTGAATCTGTGTTTGTTCTGCAAATACAGAGACAGGATATTTTCATGACTATGCGTCATAATATTAGTAGTGCTGTGGTCCTCAGGAAGTACATATAATGAAAAAAAACTTCCTTTCCACAGCACTGAACTGTGATGTTTTTGAAATGAACAATGAGAAAAAGGTAAAGAAACACACAAACTGTTTCATCGCAGATTATCATATATAAGAAATGTCTGTCGCCTCATACTTCTGTTGCATTGTCCTCAAATTTTTCCCCTAGACATTCAATGCAGCACATGAATTTCTGATGCTGTTGAAAAAAAGCTGTTTAGAGCTCAGAGAAAGTGAGAATCCCACAGATCAGGATGGATATGACATGCTTGAGGTACTTTTGCACACAGATTAAAAGATTTAAGAAAGGGAAATCGATTATGGAAATTTAAAAAAAAAAAAGCATTTTCACATAACCAACATTAACAAGAAGCCCCCGCCCCCACCTCCCTTTAGATTTGTCACATGGTGTTCAGATGTCTATGCACAACTCTGGAGACTGTTTATGTTGACCCGATATGGTATGCTGTAAGTGCTGAAAGTCTGACATGCCTCTATTGCTCCCTCTGCCGCTCCTCTGCTGTGCAGAATCTGCTGTCGGTGATTGACAAGTTCCTGTCCAGCGGTGCATTGAAGGATAACAGGAAAGTCTCCACCTTTCTGGACATGGTGGAGATTGCGCTGAAGTTTATCTCACCCTTAATCAACCCCCCCATGATAACGAGATCCTCCACTCATACAGGTTAAATACAGACTGAAACTGTTTCTCCCTCTCCCTTCTTTAATTTCTCAATATAATTCATCCAAAGCACTTTGTTCATCGACAAAGACGATTTGTTTCTTCTCTAATGTTGATGTCATTTACAGTATTAACAGACAAGCAATGCTTTATATATTAAAAAGTAGCTCTCCTGTTTTCGTTCAGAACTAATGCTGCAAGTCCATAAAGGGGCTGAGATACCCCAGGGAGTGGTGACTTTATCATCTAAGCAAGTTCAGGTGGACATCCAGTTGGAGACAGCTGCAGGGCATCCTTCAACTTACCCTGGTAAATATCATGCTTATAATTAAAAAATTACTAACCATTTTCATTAAGACATAGACTACTTTTGAATGTAATGATGCCCACCTCACCTGTTGTTGTCCTGCTGCGTGTTTGTGAAAGGCTTCACAACTGTGTCGTTCCTGACCTATGAAAACCTGGAAGACTCTGCAGATGGCTTCTTTAGTGGAATGAATCCGCACGTTGGTGAAAGTTTTAAAATCAACTCTAAAGTGACAACTGTCGTTGTCAGCAACAGTAACACAAGCCAGCTCAAAGAGCCAGTCAATTTAACTTTCCATCACCCGGAGCAGGTAGCATCTAGTTTTAACGTTATGGCTAAAAGTCTATTTCTGCAATGAAATATTTTTGCAATAATAATAATCATATGTGTTTTGTTTCACAGTTAAATGAATTTAACCACACCTGTGTGTTCTGGGATTCCTCTGAAGATGGAGGGACATGGTCTCCCCGTGGCTGCAGTGTGGTGGAGACCAACCCTAATTACACTGTTTGCTCTTGCAACCATCTGAGCAGCTTTGCTGTGCTCATGGCGGTGTATGAGATGGAGGTCAAAGTTCTGCATAATAAAACATTTAAAATGATGTTGCTAGTTCAAAAATTGTAATTGTTCCTACCATAATGTAACCCTTGTCTCTCAACAGGACAAGTTTGAGTTGCAGCTCATCACCTGGTTGGGTCTGTCCCTTTCACTGATTTGCCTCCTCTTCTGCATCCTGACGTTCTCACTGATCCGCTCCATCCAAAGTCCAAGAACCACCATCCACCTCCACCTCTGCATCAGTCTCTTCATTGCCATCCTTATCTTCCTTGTATGCATTTCTCATACAGAGAACCAGGTAAGTACCTTTCTGGCATCTATGAATATAGCAGAGGAATGCTGAATAACAGCACAGTTGCTGAATGATTTATGTGTGTACTGAAGATTATTAAACCACAATTCATCAAGTTGCCTGTTTTTTTCTCCACAATTCTCTGCATCCTTTGTCCCTGTTTCACTGCTAGGTTGGCTGTGCACTGGTAGCAGGACTGCTGCATTTCTTCTACCTGGCAGCATTTTGCTGGATGTGTCTGGAGGGCATACAGCTCTTCAGGATGGTCGTCTTGGTCTTTAACACAAACTTTAAAATCATTTATATGTTAGCAGGAGGCTATGGAGTCCCAGCTGTAATTGTTGGTATCTCTGCCTTAGTTAATGCCAATGGATATGGCACTAAGCAATAGTGAGTTTTTTCTTATATGTAGAGTTTGTTCTATTTTTATTCATACTGAAAAGGGGTGCTATGTTAACATAGGGTGTTCAATAAACTCTTAATTTGCATTTCAGTTGTTGGCTAAAACTGGACTTTATATGGAGTTTCGTTGGCCCGGCCTGTCTAATCATAATTGTGAGTAGAACATCATAAAGAATAAACACTAAGATGAAAAATATCCTTAACTAAATTCATTGTTTATTTTACCTGGTGTCCTTCAGGTAAACATTTTCTTCTTTATCATCACTGTGTGGAAATTGGCACAGAAGTTCTCAAGTTTAAACCCTGACCTGGACACTCTGCAGAAAATAAGGTGAGTCAACACTAACCTACACACTACATGCAGTGATCAGGCATATGGATGCTGTATACTAGCATGTGTCTAGGTGAGCAATTATTTGTGTTATTACATATTTTCCATATAACAGCTTTTCACTCTAATGATAAAGAAATAGAAGTATATTTCCTCTGCTAAGCACTTTCCTGATCAAGATATAAACTTGACCCATGTGTATCTTTGTTGCCCCCTACAGGGCATTCACCGTGACTGCAGTGGCTCAGCTGTGTGTGTTGGGCACCATGTGGATCTTTGGTTGTTTCCAGTTTGGAGAAAGCACTACAATCATGTCTTACTTATTCACATTTTTTGGCAGCCTTCAGGGGGCGATGCTCTTTGTCATGCACTGTCTGTTTTCCAAACAGGTGGGTCACAATTGTCACAAAAATAAAGATGTTTTCTTTCCTGTCAAAAATTAATTTATATTCTGATTTTAGGTGAGGGATGAATATGGAAATATTCTGTCCAGATTGTGTGTACAAAGGAAGAAGAAATACTCACCATAATTGGCTAGTTTAGTTAATATGAAAATTATACAACAATGTGCTGAATAGAATATGATACAGTGTAGGTCTAATATCTATTTTGTTTAAGTCTATTTTCATAAAATACACATTATCTAAAGGAAAATAGAATGAATTGAATTTTAGATGTTATGTTGTCACTTTATTTAATCACACATTATCATAGTAACTTAATGATACATTCCCTAAGCATGCAGGCAACATGATTCGGCATTTAATAATGTCATTGCTTAAGAAACTTGATGGAGGTTAAAGAAAGTGAAGTTTTATGTTTTGTTAGTCTTTTTCAAACTTTGATGATGAGATATTACAGGTGATATGCAGTGTGATGCTTTTCAGTGACAGAGCAGAGCCTGCCTGATAATAAAAAAAGTACTGATATCGCTGTTGTCCTCAGGCATCCAAGAGCACACAGGAAACAGGAGAATCTAACATCTGAGGAGCTGAACTGCGCCGTGAGAGAAAAATCTGATTTATTTCTTGAAGACTGAAGTCTCAGACACACAACCAACTACTTCCCTGCATTTTTGTCGCAAATTCATTCATTTAGTTTTACTGCAAAATGTTGTGAATAGTATCCATATATTTCATTTTCTTTATCTTTTTATGATTTACTTGTTCTAAAGCTGGGTCTATTGAAATGTAACTATAAAATAGAAAAACAATGTAAGGATTTTGCTCAAAATGAGAATAGAAGAAATGACACTGGAAAATACCATGAAAAGTCTTCTTTCTTCAAAGGTATTTATTATAAATTAAATTAATATTGTTTGTCTCCCAATGTTTTTCAGGTGCGGAAAAAACAAACTGATTTTGTGACAAAATATGACAAATGATGGACGATATTGTGACAAACTGTCTAGGACAGGGCGAGTCCTAGAAAAAGCAAGGTAAAGCCGAAAGAGGAAGAAGAAGATCTAATATGTAATGTGGTGTCTTCCAGGTACTTTTGTCAATGGGAAAAGACAATTTAAAAGATACTGCTGAGGAAAATATTTTTGTCTGTATAGATTCTGTAAATCAATTTTCAAAATATGACAAGCAAAGGGAAAATTATCAGAAAGAAAATAATTTTCATATTTGTGACAATATTGCCAAGCAATTTAGAATTAGTCTTTCTCAAGTCAGTGTGCTGTAAATAATTTATATCTGCATATTTAATCTTTTTTTTTTTTTTTTTTTTTTTTAGTTTTTAAATAAATGCCTGTCCTGTAAACTTTGGATTAAATATATATATTTGATGTACCCAAAGATCTTCCCACCACTGGCCTCGGATTATTTCCTCATTTCCACCCTCATTTCTTACACTAACTTGTCGCTTTCTGCTTGATTACTGATGGGGCTGGTTGAGTTAAACAACTATCAAACTTCAATCAATCTTATCTTCTGTACCGCTTTTCTGAGATTTGGACATGATAGTCCCCAAAACGACTCTCAAAAGTATACTATAATTATATCACAATTATTATCTACCACATATTTTAGATTAACATTAACCTCATAGCAAAAAACATTTGAAAATATGTCATGGGGATACTCATTGCAGGATCTATTCTGGGATATCCAAACTACCCAGAGCTGTGGAATTATCTAAAAGTAAATTTCATTCATTATTTATTCAACCCTTAAAGGTAATTAACAATTTAGAAAATATACTCAGGATACTCTTCTTTGGCAGCAAATTAGTTTAAGTGAAATTATAAGACATCCATATGATTACATAGGAAGAGTTGGGTGGATAGGAACACTATAAATTCTCATCTATTTCATTTATTTGATACATTTTAATTAGTGTCAAAAAGAGAGATCCACACATCCGAATTAATATATGTAACACAAAGATAATGCAGGGGAGTATTACACATATGATCGTTTTTTTAATATGCCGTGGGTTTCTGAGAAATGTTTTTCTCTGTTTAAATAAAATACGTATTCCATTAGTAATAATTAAGCAGATTGCCGGATATTATTTTTCACATGATTTATAATGAAATATTGTATTTAATATGTGTTGTTCTAACTCACACGCTCCAGTGATTGCTTCTCACAGACTGAGAAAAAAAGGGATGTAACAGAAAGAAATTGAGGGAATGTCTTTGCATTGTTACTGGGACTAAATCATTCACTAAATCATCTTTAAAACATTAGAGTGGTCATACATTATCCTGTTACAAATACCAAATGTAGTGTTTTATTCAACTGTAAGACAAAAAACACCATATCCTGCAGTTCAAGTTTACTGACATCAAATATTTGAAACACAGATAAGTCAGTTAAGTCAAGAGAGAGTTTTTGTTTGTTTGTTTTCAGGTTTAAGACTGATGGGGCATAAAAAAGTGGAAAGAAATATGTTGAAAATAAGAACATTTGTGAAATAGGCATACACAGCAGCTGGTCTGTGATGGAAGTAGAAATGTCAATCTCTACATTTCCACAGTAAGTTTGGAACATGGTGGTTTGTAGATTTAAAAATTGGATGTTTGTCGTGTGTTTCACTTTAGATCTTTAAAGTGTGTATTTTCTTCAAATAGCCAATATTTTTTAAACTTTGTTTCCATTAGAATGAATCTACAAACTGCATGGGTTTGTATGAGGCAAAGAACAATATATAGGAAAAGGCTCTTGTGGAGTTTTCTTTTCATCATTGTTGCCTGAGCAATAATAACTTTTTTAGTTGAGTGTCATTGGCAGACCACTTGGCCCCATCAAGCTTGTATCATAAAGGCTTCTCTGTTGTCCTGCTGTGAATTAACTGCTTGAGACACCATCAGGAAAGCAGAAAAGGATGTCATTATGGTGTTAACCAAAGAAATTACCACTCAGTTTCTGTTTGAACTAATGTAGGTATTTCAACGTTGCCTATAATTCTCTGTAGATGACATGAAAGATGACATGAAAGATGAGGACGCCATCCACAGTCATAACTTCATTTTCCATCTCTACTACACACTACAGCCATCACACAGCCCCTTTTTCACAGTGCTATAATCACATTGTCTCATGTGCGTAGAATTGTGTTAGTTCTGTTGCACTCATGCAGACACACACCACTCAGTCCCTTGGGACAAGGTGTTTCTTGCATAACCATGGTCCGCAGTCTTCAGCTGACAGCAATCTGGTTTTGTCCTTCACACGTCTGGGCCTCACTGTGCTCACCATTTC
>KV751340.1:5224049-5239425 GCA_001698575.1 Mola mola
TTTTTGTAATTCTAAAAAAAAAAGGAAAACTTGCTAATAAGAGATGTGCCTAGGAATGTTTTCTGGGAAAAATTTGTTATTTAAATTCTCTGGGACAACATAATTACCTTAAGAAATGGGACATCTTGAGACCTCATCTCCTGCTCCACTATTCTAATTGTGTTGGAGAGGGATGTAATTTCATCGTTCATCTCTTCAATCTGCTGGTTAATCATCAGATCCTTCTCAGCCTTCTCAGCCTTTAAAGTAGAAATTCTGGCAGCCTCCTGCTCTTTCAGGAAACTGTGAAGGGCTTTAAACTCCTCTCTGATCTGAGTTTCAGTATGTTCAGTTTGGTTCTGGAGAGAGACATTACTGATGGGTAATCATTGCAACCACACATTGGCGCGCTGGTATGTTTGAAGTGGCATGCTGGAAGTGATGGTACCTTAACATGTTCTGCCATTTCCTCACAGACCATTTTCACCTTCTTGTACTGCTGCAGCTTCTCTTTCAGAGGCAGCAGTGCATTCTTCAGTTCCTCCTATATAATTAATGACAGAGCATCGAAACCTAAAAACACGGTCAATCTGGCAGGTGGACAGCATTCAACTACCACACATTCTTCTCCGCATTGTTCCCTGTAAATGTAAAGCTGCACCATTCATCAGCATGATGTAATGTCCTAATAATGGCAACATTTATTTAGCCCATTCAACTTAAAATAAAGACAGGAAGAAAATATGACAACCAGTGGGTTATTAATGTGAGGAGGACAAGAGTAGAATGAATGTAGCAACTTTGCAGAGGGACCAAAATGGGAACAGAAGACCAAAAATATAAATCTATCATTAGAATGATTATTAAATTTAACAAACACCTTTACATACTAGATATGTACTTATCAGACTATTAGGAAGCACAAAGGTGCTAAGAAAATGAAATTCTAAATCGCTGACAAAACATAAACGTTCTATTTTCATCAAGCTGCCCCTTTTAATTTCAGGAAATGATCATTTGGATATTTCATTTACAATCATTTAGGCTCACGCTTGTGATCAAAATAAGTGAATTATCGTATAATCTACCCTGGGTACTGGTCTATACATAGACATACGAGACTTATATCAAATATAGCATTCAAAAAATGTGACTGATATTTCAATAGATGATACATCATCACTATTTCAGGCAGTCATCATCAGAGGAAAAGGGTATTAGCAAGAGATCCCGAGCAGCTGATGCTGATGTTATTCAGTTCAAACAATGCAAATATGATACCACTGTGAAATCCTGCAATGACCACCCTACTAACTTTAACTTTCCTACCTTACAGTCATGAGCACTCTCTCGAATGGGATAGACTCTGTGTCCAGTGTGTGCAGCTGCTTTCCCGCACGAACCACAGATTGGCTCCAAGTCTTCCACACAGAACAGTGTGAGTTTTTCTCCATACGGGACCTCTTCAGCACTGTGCTTACAACTATCTGATCCAGGGAGCCACAGTGCCAGCACAGAGGCCAGTAGCGTGAATAGTGTGAACTGCTTTGCGTCCTCCAGCTGTCTAGCAGACAGGCTTTACAGAATTGGTGACCGCACGTGAAGACCACTGGCTGACTGAGAATATACCCACAAATTGGACAGGAAAGGTCATCGTCAAGATGAACGTGTGTGGTGGTCATTCTTCTTCACAGGCTTTGATGATGAGGCAGTGCCGGAGGCCCCTCCCACAACTCTGAAGGCCAACGTCATCTTAACCCCAGAAATAAGTGTTAATACCTCAGCTGCTAAAAGAGTATCCTGTGTTATGCTGCATCATGTTGTGTTGAGCTTGCACATTGCACATTCTCAAATAAACACCACACCTTGGAACAAAATAAACTGGCTTTGCATTTAAGAAACCATATCAGATAAGAGCCAAAAGCCTCATCAAATAGAGGCCAAATAGGGTATTTGCAGTCAAGATCTTGTTTTGACTAAAGTACTGCCATAATCATGCTATGATCACCTCTTTGTCATTTGAGAAGTGGAAGAGTTCACGGAGAAACAATATCCAAAATAAGACTTGTGGCGAGGCTATATATAGACGGAAGTAACCAATTTGGACTGAAGTTATGTCAGTAAAAAAATATCCTCCTGCTAACCATTGGAACATTTTCCACAGTCAGGTTTAGCACTGGGAAAAATATATGGCCATATTTTTTTTTTATATGAAAGTCAATTCCCTGTCTAGTATTAAGTACAAAACATTTAATTTATGAGAATTTAAATGCAAATATGGGGTATTTCAAAGCAAGGTAGATATTCCCATGGTCATCTTGAAAGTTAATTTGGTCATTTCAAATGCATTTAGGAGTAAACTGAACTTGTTTTTGTGATAATCCAATATTTCTTTAGTCAGTGTTGATTTACTATATAGGGCCTGTGTTGCAGCACCAACAACCCAAGAGTGTTTTAATAGAAAGAAACTAGAAAACACTATGTTAGGAAGCGCTTCTTCAATTCTTGCATATAAAAACACTTTGATGTAGCCCATAAATTTCAAACATGCTTTGTTAAGAATCATAGTCAGCTTTACACCAAATAACTTCAGCTAGACAGTCTGGTAGGTTAGTTTTTATTTAGCTTCTCAAGGCTTTATCGTGTAAATGTGCAGTACTGAAGATAATGCCCAATTTTAGATTATTAAAGTTCAGTATTGTAAATGTGTGTGCCTGTGTGCCTTTTTGCTGCCCTAAAAACCTTTGAACATATCACAGAAAGGTATATAAGTTAGTTTAGAGTGAAGAAAGTGAGTGAGTGAAATTTTGAGTGGCTTTCCTGTGCTGAAACTGAAACTCTGAAAGTCTGATTTGAATCTGTGCTAATAATGGACCAGCAGTTCAGAGCCATTGATAGAAAGGTGTAAATAGAATTTATAGAATTTATACACACTATGGAAATATTCCTTTTACTTTACACTGTTGTATTTTAAAGTCATTTTTAATATTTCATTACAAATTTCCATAGTAGAATCTAAAGTTATTGTTGAATAAAGTATGTACTAATATTTGTAGGCGTCTCATTCCAAGACCAGAAATAACCATAGTGCGAACGTCCACTAAGGCAATTGAATCATTTGTTCCTTGGGCCAAGGAATATACCAAACCAATTTTTCATAAAAATCCATGCATGACTTTTTGTGTCATCCTATTCACAGACAGATGCTGGTAAACAACCACCGTCAAAAACATAAGTTCTTTGGCTGAGATAATGAGACGGGTGAGTTATTTACAGTTCACAGTTTACAGGACACCACGATCATCTTAATCTTAATCTATTAGTTTAATTTTCAATTTTTAGAACTTTAAATCTTCTTAATGGCTCATTCGCTAAGATAAAAATCATTCTATGTTATAATATACATACCTAACCTGCAGATTATTATTAAGAATAGGTTTTACTCATCTTTACCTTACAATCCCTGAATGTCCTTTAGTGGATACACTCTGTGATTCATATGCTGGACTGATCTGATGGAGCAGACAGTCTCCAGATGAGCTACAGAGAGCATGTTTTATATGGAAGCCGACAGCCCTCTTTAAAGCAGAGAGTACACTCCTCTGTAACAAGCAATTAAAAATGTTCCAAAGAATACAAAAGCAGAGAACCACTGGAGACAGGAAGATTTCCCCACACACTGCACAGCTGGACTCATCCACACCCAGACAAGACATTCAACCAACATGTTTGGAATTCAGTGCAGCACTGATGTGTCTGCCAGGCAGTAAGACCTGTGTTCACTCTCTATGTAGAGCATGCACCACGTGTTTACTGCATGGAGGGGGAGTGGGGACAGACACTTGGCTCCTTTAGTTTCACCATGAATAACCTTGCACATAGAAGCTGGTTTGAGCTCAGTTTCACATTATGGAAACAAAGCTGAAAATCCTTAACATTTTCGCTTTGGCCAAATATAATGGATATGGAATAGATGGTGGTATTGTGCAGAGAGCTCTTTGGAAGCACTGGTCCCCATTTTATATTATTTCGTGACTTGATATCATTTAATTGAAATGAATATTGTGTCATTTAAAATATGAAAAAAAAATGGAAACTACTACTCCTGGCTTTTTTTGCTAAATAGTTTTAAGAAAAATGCAATTTTGGGGTGTACTTACTTAAATAGTTTCTTTTATATTTCCTGTATGCGTATTATTCACTATAGATATATGGTTTATTGTAAGTTTTGGGAATGATTTAGACAGTGGAAGTAGACTCCTTTACTATTCAATACAAATTTACAATTCATATTTTCGAGGAAATCCTCTATAACTGTTGCAGTTAATTCATTTCAGTTGAGTTTTGACTGTATTACAAGCTCAAAATCAACAGAAACACATAATTATAAAGCACTACAGAATTTTTTAAAAAGTTAAACTGATCTAATAGAGGACATCTGGAGCTTGTTCTAACTGTAACTGTAGGTTATGTGAAAGTCCCAATTGGAAGCACTACTGTGCATTCTTCTCTTTCTGCCATGCAAACTTGACAGATTTGACAGGTTGACAGATTTTGTTTAATATGTGAAGAAAAATAAGTTTAAAATCACATTGCCTGTTTTATTGATTTGAAGAGCTGAGACAAATGCAAATCTTTTGTAAGAATATACAGACACTGTTAAAAAACAAAACAAAACAAAAAAAAAAAAATTGTTTGAAGAAAATATAAGAAATAAAATCATTCAAATCAGCTGTACCAACAAAGATATTGAGGTGGAGTGACAACATGAGAGTGCCCTGAATTTATTTATCCATGGCTTCCAAAGTTTATAATCTTATTTGATGTGGGTCAATACTGTACACATGAGATTTTGTGTCTGGCTAAGAGGTGATTAAAGCAACACTGAACACATGCACTGTTGCTACTGCTCACCATAATACACCATGAAAATACTGCAGTTCACGTAGACATTAAGTGTGCTAAGTAACTCTGAAATGTTTATCTCATTCAATCAAAACACTTTGAAAATCTTATTTGGCTTGAAAAAATCTGTTGACAGTTGCTTAGAGGAGAATTATAGAAATTCTAGATATGGTTTTAGTATCACCACTACAATATATTAAGACATTTTATGTACATCTTCTAAATCTTCACAGAAAGAAGCAAGCTTCTGTTTTTTTTTTTGCGTGTGTATCTGACATGTATTTAAAATGTTGTTTATGTGAAATAAAATCCTCTAACACATACAAATGCACAAACATACAAATAGTTTTGTGACAAAGTATACCCAGTGTTACTCTGACAGTTTTTACCTGTCAGATACCTTATACTTTTAACCTTCAGCGGAATCTTACAACCTTTTCAGTTCATTTATATATTTTGTCCTTAACAATTTGTTTTGCTATCATCTCACTGTTTAGAGTGGCCAGAGGTCACAACGGCACAATGACTTTACATGAGCTTCCGGTCAGCGTGATCAGCACGTCCAGAGCGTTGGTGTCGGACCTCCAGGTGTTTGCTCTGAACACGGTCAAAATGCTGGAGCAGCTCATTGTAATCCACATGAGTGTGAGAGGCCCGTTTGGATATCACCTGCCGTTTAGAGTCCATATACTTGGATTCATCCACAGTCCTCATGAGCTCTGGGTTGGGGACACAACGCAGTCGGTGGGAGAGAAGCTGGAAGGCCTGGCTCTGTGGCAGCAGCATCAGCATGCCATACAGTGCCTTGATCAGGTAAGGGTTGTTCTCCACATCTAGGAGCTGCAGGCGCAGGTAGGTAAAAATGGGGCTTTCGATAAGCTGTACCAGCTTGTCAACCTCAATCAGGAAGTCGACTGTCACCTCCAGATCTCCAAACTTCTGAATGAGATCATAGGCATGCTTGTAGTTCTGTGTGAGGAAACATAGTGACACAGTGGCCACAGGATTGTGGCACCAGGAACGATATAGGCAGCAAAACAATGCACAGCTCTCTTGAGTGCGCAGGTCCTTCAGTTGGTTGCGTAACTGGAAGAGCTCAGCTGAGGTAAGCAGGATGGTATTGAGTGTCTGAACCATGGTGGAGGCAAATTTGAGGTCCTCCTCCTTCAGCAAGATGTCAGCCATGGAGTGGAAGATGTTTTCTGCATGAAGCAACAAGCAGAGCTGCCTGATGATAAAAGCTCCTCTGTTCTCCAGAAGCTTCCTCTCCAGACTGAAGCGTTTCAGCAGGTTGATCATGAACTTGTAAAAATAAGAGTTCATACTGGGAGTGGAAGGGGAAGCGTCCACTGGCTTGCTAGTCTGCTGCCCATACTTAGTGCTCTCTGGTACCTTGAGCTCCAGTTTTTCATTAGTGCTGTCACAGGAGGCAAAATGTTCTGTTTGGCCAGCAGGGGACGATGCGATCTCAGCTAACACTTCCAGATCTTTCAGTATCACCTCATCAGACTCATCAGACAGCGTTTTCAGCAGCATGGGAAATAGGCTATCTGTGTGACGGAACATTTTGCGTGGCGTCTTGATGTACAGGTGGTAGACCCATTTGAGCACAGCTATGCGGGTCATCATTCCAGTGGAGGAATCATGGAGGTGTCGGTCCAAAACCTGTACGATTCCATCCAGGTCCAGGGTTACCTGAGGCCTGTCAGCACTCGCTGGAGCAAAGAAGCTAATATTACTAAAACCAATTGAGTCTTGTGATGCATTTAGCACATCATTGCTGTCTACTTGTGTCTTAGACTGGCCATCAGCCTTCGGTGAAGTTCCTGTACTTCCACATCTGTCTTCATCCTCATCATCCTCAGGAGTCACCAGCTTCATCAAACTGTGATTACATGCACTGGCTGCTTCTTTGGTATTCTTTTTTCTGTCATCATAAGAAAGGCACGGCAGAACTGCAGTTAGGATTCCAGAGGAGTAGGGCAGCATCACTCTTCCTGCAAGCTGGATAAATTCTCTCATCCAGGTCATAGATGTCAGTTGGATCAGGTCATTTGTAAGCTTTGTTTCGTCGGCTACCTGGCAGTGGATGACAAGGATGTTGGCCATCTCAGCAAATTTCACGCAGGAGGGTGTTTTTTTAATCTCCTTCAGAAACTCTCCCAGTACCACCTCACACGTCCTACGAATCTCCTTGCTATTGTCTCCCAGGATCTGGAAGAGTCCATCCAGAATCTCAGGGAGGTAGTCTAAAAGGTTTATGTCTGGCACAGACTCCAGAACGAGGATCCAAGAAATGATAAACTGACGAGCATATTGATTATTGGAGTAGATTCTCTCTCTGAGCAGGGGGACAAACGCCACTAAGTCAAACTTGTTACTCTCTGTCACAATGTCTTTCAGCAGTCTGTCCAGGAGTTCTGATCCGCTTTTCACATTGGGGTCTGGATCTGCTGCAAGCTTGCTGAGACCATCAAAGAGCAGGTTAAAATGGGGCAGCACTGCTCCCCTCGCCACTTTGACTATATTATAGAGGGCCTCGCAGGCATAGTAGCGCAAACGGCTGTCCGAGTCATTGAAGCACGTGAGTACAGGCTCAATAAGCTCCTTCAGATACAGACCTGAGTCCTTGCCGAGCGCAATGGAGCAAGCTGCAAGTCCAATAAGACCACCTTTCCGGCTGTGCGGGTGCTGTGAAAGCGCAAACTCCGAGGCCAGGATCTGAATAACATGTCTGATTTGAGTGGAGTTGTTCTGAGCAACAAACTCCCGAACCAGCTTCTCAATTTCCAGAGCTGCGACTTTCCTTTTCTCGTACAGTTTATCATTCAGAGCCCTGACAATGTTGGGCGTCAGAGGCGTAAAGTCCTTCTCCGTGTTCATGTTCGCAATTGCAGTTAAGCTGGATTTGTCCTGTTGGAATCCGCGGTGATGCGCTAAAAAACAGCTCGCATTGACGGGGATTTATTCGCGAAAAAATATGAATAAGGCTCGCGAACGAGGAAGTCCAGTGTTACAATGCAGCTGACCAGTTACATCCGCCGGAAAAACGTCACAAATGCTACACTTATTTAGGTCCCGCTTCGCGAGCGCCGATAGCTCAAATTTGCATAATTAGCTTAACAGCTACTGCATGCTATTTTTTAAAAAAATGAAGTAGGAGGCTTGTTTACTCCATTTTTAGTCACAGTTGTCTTCTTCAACTGTTGAAAAGACAGCAGCAGTGATGGTCAGCCGCCCCATCTTTCACTCGCAGCTCTCCGCCATCATGGAGACGATGGCCAAGTCCGTCCTGACTCAGGTGTGCAAACTGGTGGATGAAGACTCGATTGTGCTCCGGGTTGAGTTGTCTCGGCTGCTGGTTGCCAATTCAACTCTGATGAACAAGGTAAACAGCCTGGAGAGCCAACTGACGGCTATGAGAAGCAACCCCTGCGAGTTGTGTAAAAGTCATCGCAGCGTAGGTGTACAAACTGTCCGCTACAGAGACGGTGATGCCTGTGGTACGTCTCTCAATGACAGTAGCTCTCAGACGATTTGCACGAAAAATCGTCGTCATTGTCTCTGTGCTTGGCGGTGTGTTTTCCCTTTTGACATTTCGGTGTTTGACTTTTGCCCAGAGTCTGGATTTCCCACCATAGCGGGAATCTTTGGCAAAGATTGGTGTATGAATTTGTGGAAGGACGGGGAGCCATGCAGCCTGGAGAGAGCCACAGACTCACCGCAGTCTTCAGGGAAAGTATGAGGATAGTTACAAAAACTAACTAATTAACTAAGAGTTGAAAGAAACGGGTAGTATTCAAGTTTAAATGTGAAAAGATAGACATTTTTAAAAATAACCACCGATGCATACAATAAAACACCAGCTTCCTAATGATGCAATGGAAAAATAAATATCGTACACACTGAAAGGCAACAGTAATTGTGTATTAAAGAAGACCTGGTGCGTGTTTGTACCATTGTAATTAAGGTAACAAATGTGTGCACACATGAAAAAAGTAAACAAATTGCTCAAAAATAATACATCCCCTAAACTGCAATTTAACATATCAAATAGTTAGAAAAATAATCAACCACAATTTCCCAGAGCCCACCCTTTTCAAATTGTGATTTTTGTCTCGTCAAACACAAATACAGTGCATTTATAAACAATTTTATTTATTAACATTTATTTTTACATACAATTTTATTTGATTATTTACTTCTAAATTTCTACTGATTCATTTACTGCAGATCAACTAACTGGCTATCATTTCAATGTTGCTGTGCTGACCAACAGTTTAACATTTGGACTATTACGTTTTGCAGCTGATGAACCTGTCGGAGCAAATGACTGAAACTGGGACCAAAGAGAAGGAGTGTGTTGAGGGCACTACCAGCAGCTGCCATCAGGAAACACTTACTACAGAAAGTGAGTAAAGGAGCATTGGCACAAGGGAACACTCGCTGTAAATTTAGCAGCTTTTTGACACTTTTTGAATGTTGTATTTTCTATGTTTTTATGAGACAGAACTTAAAGCAAGCACGGCTGAGAAACTAGAGCAACTGCCAGTTGGTTACTTGGCAGATAGCAGCACGTCCGGCCTTCCATTCGATCAGAATGCAGAGCAGGTTGTGTCTACGGGTGATATTGAAGAACCGTCCATGTCCATCAATGACACAGAGGAGTCCTTCAATCCATATGTCATTGCAATTGAAGAGGAGGATGATGATGATGATGATTTACGATTTGTTCAGGAAAGTCAGCAGGAGCCGTCGATGAGTGCTGCAGATGGGCCTTGTCACAGCAAGCGGCAAACAAAACCTGATACCCTCTTTGAAAACAGCTCTGCTCTGGATAAATATACGCATGGTGGCTGTAGTATGAGAGCCGTAGAAACCGCAAAGGCCTCAAAAAAAGAAAGATTCACTTGTCGAATATGTAGCAGGACGTTCTTCCACAAGGGCACTTTGACACAACACATGAAGTCACACAAAGCAAACTTTTGTAGTATTTGTAAGCAGCATTTCTCTCACAAGCATAGTTTAAACTCACACTCCTGCCTGCCTCCAGTTCCCTCTCAGAGTGACAGTAAGTCATGTGAGCTGTGCGGGAAGAAATTCGCAAACCCATCAGCTCTGAGGATTCACAATGTTGTCCACACAGGAGAGCAACCCTACAGGTGCAGCTTATGCGGGAAAGGGTTCACTCAAAAAGGCAATCTGAAATGTCATCTACGTATCCATACTGGGGAGAAACCGTTCCGCTGTGCTAATTGTGGGAAGACCTTCAGGCAAAAGGTCAACCTCAACCAACACTTAATGGCACACAGAAATCTGGAGGTTGGTGAATCTAAAACCATAAGAAAGACCTTAAAACTTAATGATGCCTGAAACCTGTCAGAGACTGATGTCATACAAGGCTGCCAACATCAGATACTACGTCCAAATTTAGTGTAAGTGCAGTTAATGTCGTGTTTATTATGTACTGTACCTGTAGTGTTGAGCTTACAAAAACAAATATTTTATTATTTAAGCAGTAGAAAATGAATGAATGAGCTCTTACATGTTTTTTTTTTAATTGATGCTGCTTTTACATTAAAGTAGTCACACATTTGCACTTGATTAAAATTTTATTTGAAACAACTTTCCTTGAGTACAAGTTGTCATTTATAAACTGTAGTTGACTTGAGCTGAAGAATCAATGCACTTATGATGGGCCTTTGTGGGAACATGCAGGTGTGAATGGGGGGGTGGTCAACAGCACATTTTTTTTTGTTTGTTTTTTTTCCTTAGGTGGGGAAAATTCACTCAGTTGGGCCAGTTTGGTCTGTTCAGGCAAAATAGGTACTTAATACAGATAAATAGAAACAATGACTGCACAGTGACACTATTTGTCATTTATAATCAGCCATATAAATACATATTTGAACAGTAACATTTCGCCTGCAACAATTTCTAACTGGTTTCTAAATATTATGCAAGCCACACACATCAACTTAACTTTTTTTGTAGTTTTTAAACAAATAGGCTTAGCTGCTTTGTGTCGAGTTAAATGGCAAGAAATAAGGCGGGACATTGGAAATATAAAGCGGTGCTGATATGTTGGCAATAAAGATTGATGGACTTTATATTGTTGAGAAGAGGTAGTTAAAAAGGTTTGTGCTACATGTGTTGCAACCAATAGACCACTTTTTCAAAAGTAATCATTTTGGCATTTAACAAAAGCCTTTTGAAATCGGACACTGAGGTATGTGTAATACGTTACAACCAAGACTGCACATTGACTGAAATGGAAATCGCTTGGATTAGGTACTGACATTAAATGGAGCCACAACATTAAAGACCATCTGCCTGATGTTGTATTAGTCCTTCTCATGTTATAATAGTTCTGAAATGTTACCTGAGGGTATTCTGTGGTACTCGGCACAGAGACTGACAGTGGATTCTTTCAAAGCAAAATTTACATGAATTCCAAGACAAAGTTTCACAGCAGGTTTCATTGTGACAACATGATCATATAATGTTGTGGCTGATTGGTGTTATCTGAACCATAATTGTACCTAAATCAATCCAGCCCAACCAAATGACACACTAGCAAGGACAGGTTTTCTCTCTACTCTTGTTTGGCTGCCACAGCATTTCATTTAATATTAATGCTAAAATACAACAAGGTTAATTAAAGAGGCTACAAAATTAGCTTCTCTTTCAATTAAATGGAGAAAATTTACATCTTTCATCTACAGCGTCTGTTTCCTATAGACATTTTGGCACATTTAACCACTTTTCATCTTGTAACTCATTGGTTTCATCAGTCAATTACAACACTGGTGGTGATTTAAACCATACTTGTATGCATAACATTTCCCACAGTCCACACAGCTGTAAGGCTTTTCACCAGTGTGTGTTCGAAGATGTATGTTTAGAGAGCTTTTCTGGGAAAAACTTTTGCCACAGTCTGGACAGCTGTAAGGCTTCTCCCCAGAGTGCACGCGCTGGTGAAGTTTCAGGTATGTTTTCTGGGCAAACCTCTTTCCACAAACCGGGCAGCTGAAAGGCTTTTCACCAGAGTGTCGCCTGATGTGGACTTTTAAACTGCTCAAATAGTTGAATATTTTCCCACAAAATAAGCAGTCAAAATGTTTTGTTGGCTTCACTGGTTTCGGCAGAATGGTGTGTCCTTTGGTTGCATTTATGTGGATATTGTTCATGTAGTCAGAGTATTCTGCGGTGGTTGAAGGAGGGTTTGTGCCGTCACCCAGAGCACCGATTGTCGCATCCTCTATCAATTTGTCCATAATTGTTGGCTGTGTGCGTAGTTGTGTTTGACTGTCAGCTGTCATGGGGAAACTGCTTAACTCCCCTGAGTGAAGCTGCAGCTCATCGACAGATCTATGAAGCATGCTGTCCTCCTCAAACATTCCCACAACTGTCAAATGAGAATAAATGCAGTTAAATCAGACATGCTTACAATGATCTGGTTTTGTTTACTGTGACTCCTAACTTACTTTTTCTATTATCTGCCAGGCTCATCTGCGGACCGATAGGATGATCGTCATACATCTCCTCCTTGACAAAGATGAGCTCAGGGTCTCTCTCCAGTAAGTCAATTGCCTATCAAAAGACACATGACAGATACTATTGAAGAAAACAAAAAGTCATGGCAGCTAACCATGGAAAAGAATGTATTGTAAAAATAAATAAATAGATAAAAACAGACAGCAAAAATTACCTGTGCTCCCATGCTTGTCATGGCAAGTGGCTCCACTGTCTCTTTTCTTTGAGGTGGTAGTTTCTCTTCTCTCCACAGGTCCATGCACCAATCCTTCCCAAACACTCCATCGATTGCTGGATTAATGTCTGGAATTAGGAGACATGAAAATGAGTCCAGCTATAGCTCAAAAAATCATCATAATCACAGAAGAAACGTCCATCAACACCCAAAAAGAACTTAAGAACAGCATTAATGTTCAGATTTTTTTTCTTAAACACTGAATCCGCACAGTTGATGATGTGTAACTGCGTTATCGTGACTGTGGGTTTCGCTAAAGCTAACTAAACTGCTTTAACACAGATAATAACAGCTGGGCCACGCTGGATAAACCCCCCTCTGGGCTGGCAGCCTGGAAAAACCGAGTTTCCGGCCATCCTGACCTGCAGGGTGTCGTCGGTTGACACTGTTGACGTGTGTCGGATAGGTCTGCGCCTCCCTCGCCGCTCTCAGCTGCACCTCCAGGGAGTAACACCGCTTCTTCAGCGCCTCGTTCTCCGTCCTGTGGAGGGACATCTCGGTGTGAAGGACGGAGGTGCACTCATCAGCCAGGTTTCCTATTTCCACCAGAGCTGCCTTTGTTAGCTTGTCAAGGATAACGGCTAACTGCGCCCGAAAATTTCGGTTCGTACTGTCGCACATCATCTCGACGAGAAAGATTAGTAGTTGGTATTTTGGTTAGATATCCCCCGTAGCGACGTTGTCTTTTAATCACATATGCGGTATAGCTACACCGCAAGGGATTGTGGGAAAACTACCCAGCTGCAGTCTCGCAGGCTACACGTTACATTATGACACGCCCACTTCAGTCACGACACGCCCCCTGAAATGTTTCGAGCCTTATAAAGCAATGTCGCCTAGTTTACGTTTATCTACTGCTGCTTTTATGTAAATTAAGTTACCCGAACATGCTGATAAAGTTTATAAACACCATGTAATGCAAGTACATATTATTATATGGCTGTGGTTAAAGTAACGGCATTTACTTTAAAACTCAAGGAGACTTGTGACTGAATAATCAGGACTATTCGGAACCTAGAGTTTAATTAACTGTCTAAGTTAATGAAAGATTGTCTCCTTGCAATGTTATACCCGCCATAACATTACCACCACTGACAGCTGAGGTGCATAACATGATCACGTTCTGCTGTGAAACCCTTGATCCTGGCATTCAAGAGGATGCCACTTGACACAAACTATGTGCCCCAAACTTGAAAACCAAACTAACCCCCATAGCAGCTGCACACCCTGATGATAGTGGGTCACCCAAAAGGACCATGCATGCTGTGACACAAATGTTCAGGAACTGCCAGAGGAACATCAAAAAGGGATTAAAGTGTTGACATGGCCCCAAAATTTGCAAGATCCAATTCTGAGTGAGCATCCATCAGACATGCCTGAAATATTAGGATCTATGCAAGTCCAATTGTGCAACAGACTTGGCTTTTAAACGTCAAGACATAGTCACATGACCCCTGGGGCGTTTGCCTGTGGTCCTGTGGTGTTTGACATAGACTGTTGGAGGCAGATCTTTTGAGTGGGGATTACGCATTTGGGTCTCAAAGGTGTGAAATCCATATGAATACCAGGATCAACTTTATACTGTAGCGAGGTGTTCACTGTTATTCACTTCAATTGTCAGCGATGTTAATGTATGACGGAGCAGTGCATACCTGCTCTGTGCCTTAGATTACAAGCATGACCATGTGTCTAAACATTTTTGGTGCCTCACAGTTACATAATTTCATCAATGTTGCAACGATATAGAAATTATGTGCTTATACTCATATTTATGGTAACAATTTGGCCGATATCAATACCGTTTTGTGTCTGGGAAATAAAGGACTCCTCTGTTAAAATTATTATTTTTTTTTTTTTTTAGACTATCATTTGTGGGTTGCAGGAAAAACAAGGCAAAAATCCTAATCGACTGCTTATTTCAGGTCTGACGTACGTCGGAATACATAAAAAAACAGCACATGGACATGTTAACAAGGTCAAAAACATTTTATCAGGAGGGTCTGCAGCCACGTGAAGGACAGCTGATGTAGCCTGTGCAAAATTAATGAGACAAGGCAGACTTTTGGTTACTAGTATCGGTGAATAACAATTAATTTGTCGATACGCCTATACCAATGTCTTGATAGGTCAACCGTGACTATATATCGGCCGATACTGATATTTAGCCAATAAATTGGTGCATTCATAAATTTCATTCATGATGGTTTGATCTGAAAGATTAAGCAATCAATAGTGTTGACTTTTTGGGAGTCCTTATTTTTGTTCTACATATGGACCTTATACCCTAGTGTAAGACTCTGACACTAACTGTTTACATGGAGAAACAAGGGGGGGGGCTGGCAAACCTCCAACCACTGCTGTGCTGTGTCCATTTTTGTATATAGGATCCATCAAGCTAAGTTTCCCCGCTGAAATCGGTTTTGACTCAGCTCCCCCAGCGTGTGTTTACCAAAGAAGGCTCAAATGTTTCTAAGTTTCAGTATTAACTTTTAGTGCCAAAGTGTAGAATCTAGAATGTTGTAGCCTGGAAGTGAAAAGTGAATTACATATGTGGATTGCTAAAAAAAAAAAATCTGAAATCTTGCCTATCAGAATCTGCTTTTGTATTTTGTCTTTTTAACATGTTGTACTTTTTAAATCGTCTGTTATTTCTGTTACTAACAGTTATTTCTATCAATAAATAATTGTAAGCTATATTTTTTAAGGATTTATTCTGATAAG
>KV751340.1:5239448-5259996 GCA_001698575.1 Mola mola
TTAAAAGTGGCTTTGAAAATAAAAACTAAAAACTTAAAAACATTCAAACTATTATACTTTTAGGATTTATCGTTTTTATAGATCCCCGACAATTACAGCAGGGAAAGCTTTATCTGACAGCTGAGTGTTACCGTCAGGTACTGTCCACCTGTGCTAAAAAAAAAAACCCAAAACGCCCTGTCAGGTAAATTTATACTGCTGACTTGTTTGCATAGACCAGGTAAGTTCAGTGGTTTTTAATTAACTGCGCCACCCAAGACATAAGTTTAGTTTGACGTTTGTATTTTGAAAGGGTCGCAGATAAGAAATGCAATGTACAACAAGAAAACATTTATTCATAATTTAATTAATAGTGTACAATTAACTTATGCATAGATGCTATTAAATCTTTACCTTTTGTGTAGTGAAGGCAACTCCCCTTGCTAGACATTATTTAGAATAGTTTGTTTTATTCGGTTCACTGCCCTCTAACGTTTAGAGTGAGCAACTACATCACAATTGAACAGTTGAAATAGTTTGAACAAGTTTAATTGTCACATGCTTACACAGTAAATTTTGGAAAATTCTTTACTTCAAGAACGAGTCCAACAAAATACTAAAATAAGGATGAATTTTGATGAATTCAACAGTAAAATAAACCATTAAAAACAATTAAATAAACTTTATTATTATAGAAACAAGTCTGCCCTTCTTGTAATACTCATCAAGTGTCAGCACACACAAGACAGGAAACAATGACTTCTGGTGAATACTTTTCAACCATATCATATTTAAACAACATAGTCCAGTAATCAAAGATAGCTGGGACAAAATTTATTTTGCAAGTCACATTTTGCAACTGTTGACGTACAAGTAATAAGACCCAAGTCTTACAAGGCTCAAGACACATCCAAATAACAAACCAATGATACAAAGGTTTGTGCAAATGATGATCACTTGATATTTGGCGAAAGTTTATTTTTATAATGTTCCCTAATAAAGAAATTTAAAGATTTTGTAATATGATGCTCCAACCGAGAATTTACCCTCTGTTTAGCCTAGAAAAGCTCCACTGGAGCAGCGATGTGCTTAGCAGAATTTTATTTGGCTGGTTAATGTAGCTGCATTAAATGTTGACTAATTTAACTAATAAAGTATTATTTACTGATTTGATCAGCCTAAGGTTACTCAGCTTTTTTTGTTTGTTTTGTTTTGGGTGACTGAAACTTAGAAAATGGGTAAACAGCAGAGAACACACTGACATTTTCATTACATTTGAACATTGAGGCAGTTAAAGCAGGAGGGTTACAAAATCTGGAGGAAATTTAAATTTGTTATAAATGTGACAGTTCAATAACACATCATAAAAAAATTACATTTTGACTCCCTGTTTTACGTTGTTCCATTTATGAACATCCCACTCAGTGCCGGCGGATTGGTTTCACTAGCATACGTGTTCAAACTAGGATCGAGATGTACTGCGAGGTGTTTTTTCAGATTACAGTTCTTTGTAAAACCCTTACCACATTTAATACAAACAAAAGGCTTTTCTCCGGTGTGTGTGCGCTGATGCATGTCGAGAGTGCATTTCTGAATAAAGCCTTTTCCACAAATAGGACAGCGGTATGGCTTCTCTCCAGTGTGCGTTCGCTGGTGTGTATAGAGATGCCCTTTTTGTGCATATCTCTTTCCACACAGTGTGCATCTAAACGGTTTCTCTCCTGTGTGACTTCTTTGGTGTATTTCAAGCTGGCTGAAGCATCTGAAGCTCTTGCCACATTGCAAGCAACCAAACCTCTTGGCTGCTGAGTTCCTCAAGTTGTGAAGCTTCATATTTCTGAGCATGTTTAAGCTTTGGGAGGCAACATTTTGAGCTAGGTTTTTCCCAGCCTCTGGGTTCGTGTGTGCAGTTGTGACCTGTGGATTCCACTGTGTTTCCCTTCTGCATGGCCCGCCAAGAGGTGACTGAGTGCTCAGGATCACAAAGCTGTCAGGAAAAAGAGGCTGCTGATGTTCTGCAACAGGTTTCGGACACTGCATCAGTTCTGGGGTCCTATGGGTGTCTGTGACTGCTTCACTTCCTGTTGACAAAAACATTTTAAACATTTTCTTTTAAATCTCTGATGTCACAAGGACCACAAACCAGTAACAAATGATGTCACAGCTGGATATTTGGAACTTAAGAACATTTTTAAACTACAAATTATTTCGTGCATCACCTAGTCACTCATGGACTCGTGGTCCATTTAATGATGTTAAAAATGTACGTTCCTAGGTCATGTATTTAATATTTATTTAATACTCACTGTTTTCACTTTCTTGTTCTGTGTCAACACTGTCCAACTCTAATGGCTCTTCCTTTACAACCATCGATACAGGATGCTCTTTTTGTGGATTTGGGAGCTAATGAGAGGGGGGAAAAGCATATAAATAAACAGAATTTGCTCAAGATGAACAACACTGACAGTGCAATCATAGACGAAATATGATCTGTGTAGGACTCACTTCAGCTGCTGCATGTTTTTCACTGTGATGCAAACGGCTCCTGTCAGTGGTGGAAGTTATCCTTGCCCATGTGCTCTCACTGAAATACGGCAAACTTTGATCAATAATCAGAACAGATGGAATGTAGCTGACAGCAAAGGTCATGATGGACGCATATTTAAGGTTGGAACGACACAGCCTACCTTTTTGCGGCAGGTCTTGTCCTGTCTGGCTCCGCCACTAAGCACGCTGCGGATGCTGCGTCCTGCCTGCTCCCCTGTGCAATGTACAGCAATTTTTCCATCAGCTGCAGTTTTTCCGTGAGCGACGCGATTTCGTTCCGCCCTCGTGTTATCTCGATCTTCAGCATCTTCGATTCAATTTCGACCAGTTTGCTTATTTCCGTCACGGCTGTTTTGGACAGCGCGTCCATGATGGAGACGAGCTGCGTTTGGAAAGAGAAAACAGTCGACATGGTTTCAGCTTTGAGGGTTTGTGTTAGCACGCGAGGATGAGCTGATGCATTCGCGAGCCCGCTACGTTCACTGTAAAATGAAGTTACAGTGAATTACACTGAATGAGCTGTGTGCGTGCATGCCCACAAGATAGGCGAGTGTCACTTCAAAACTACAGTGGCTGGATTGGATGCAGTGTCACCATCTACCGTCCGGGCATACGTATCACAACCAACTTGTTCGTCCATCTGCAGACTTTTTGCCAAGTACTGATGCTGCATTCTGGTAATGTCGGGTGTGGGGAGTGTCCGAGTTTGGAAATCTTTATTCTGCTTGCTTTGTGTCTATGTGCTTAAGAGCGTTTAACAGTGCTTTACATTAGTGATTTTGGTGCAGACATGTTGCTGCACTGGTGCATTCCCAAAAACCACGAAGATATAGCTTAGTTTTACCCGATTTTGTTATCAGAGTGAATGCTAAAATAAATGTTTCTAACGAATCCTGGTTTCTCTATATGGACTGCGGCTATCAATCAAAAAGTTTGTCACTGTTCAAAAAAATATTGACTTTTGAACGCCATGTTTGTGCATTTATGACATAAAGTCGACATCTCCGGTTACAGAATTATATCTAAGTTGTGGAGTTGTTTTCTTCTGACATAAGAGACCGTTCGGTTTAATTTTCCCAGTGGGGAAGTCGTAATTCCAATTATTCCGATATCAGTTGGACGCAGCATTGTTTAGGGACTCTATTGACCAGAATGCAACGTGGTATGAAACTAGAACACGATTGGTTTATGAGAACTCGTTTCAGGAAGTAGTTCGCCAAATTGCATTTGCCGACTGAAAATCCTCATGACAATCTGCTTCTGAGATTCTCAGTTGGTAAAGAAATGCACTTAAAAAAAAACCTGTAGGATTGTTGCATGAATGTAATATTTGTTTAAGTAGGGAAACGATTATTGATTCTCCCAAATGTAAAGGGTCAGCCGAGGTTTATAGCTTTAATCTCGAGCCATTCTGTCCTCTCCGGACCGAGGAAGTCCATGTATTAATCTAGCTGCTTGCAGTAGAGTTTTAACAGTGCAATATTGTTATAAGTCAAAAGTAGGGCTTTAAAAAAAAAAAACTCGTCACGATGACTTGCACAACGGTGTTGAAATTTACTTCCGCGTGTATTGCTCAAAACCTTTTTTTTTTTTTTCTGTTTTACCCTGTTAACTCCCTTAGCTACAGAGCTCTCTCATGGCTGGCAGACGAGTAATGGTCTTCCCCTCCTCGGCCGAACTGGGGCCGGTGCTGGCACACCTGGTGACATCTCGGGCTGAGAAGGCCATCCTGTCCCACGGCAGATTCAGCCTTGGGCTCTCAGGAGGAAGCCTCGTGTCTATGCTCAGCAAAGAACTGCTCGCCCTGCCGGACCTGGACTGCAGCAAGTGGGTGGTTGGATTCTGCGATGAGCGATTGGTTCCCTTTGATGACCCCGAGAGCACCTACGGGCTCTACAAGGTATGAGTGTGTGAGCGGGCACGTGTCATCTTTAGGTTAATGTGTTCTTTATGTTGCATTGCTGTCAAATGTAATTTAAACTTTTGTTTCTTTTCTAGAGTCACTTTTTTTCTAAGGTCAATATCCCTGAAAGTGGGATCCTAAATATTGACTCCTCTCTGCCAGTTATCGAGTGTGCTGAGGACTACACACGCAAACTGAAGGAGGTCGAACATCTTTTGCTGTTACTTAAGAAGTTTTGATTGTAAAATCACATTAGTGTGTCCACTATTTTGCAGATAATTTACGAACTTGTTTTTACAAACATACAGGCCTTCCCGGACAATGATTTCCCTGTGTTTGACCTCTTGCTGCTGGGTATGGGACCTGATGGACACACATGTTCCCTCTTTCCAGAGCATCCTCTGCTGGAGGTGAGGGCCACTATGATCCTGAAGTGGCAATCCACACCTTGTCGTTGGAAAATGTTACCTTTAGGAATGTATTTTGATTTGTGATTAGTCATTAAACTGGAAGAGTCTTGTTATTCTTCAAATGTCTCCTGAAATATTACCTCTCAGTTACAGAAATATGATTTGTGCATATGTTTCGTCCTGCAGCGGGCATTTGAAAAACATGAATGAAAATGTCTGAAGGCTCACTGAGATTTACTCCACGATGTCGCTCTTGACTTTCTATTATGAGAACAAAGTGTATTTCGTCTGCACTTTTTAAGAGGATATGTGGAGATAAATGATAGGCTTTGATTTAAGCACAAGTTGGTCGTTGTGGTCGTCCCAGTTTTTTTCTGGCTGCATGCCCGTAAAGCAGTCTTGCTCATCTTTTACCATGTATTTCACAGTTTCTGTATATGCTCTGCATTGTGATTGTTGCCGCGTGTTCATTCCAGAGTATTGTGCTTGGGTGTACTCTATATTCAGGAAACCAAGAAGATTGTAGCCCCCATTGACGACTCTCCCAAACCACCACCACAGCGTGTAACTATGACTTTTCCAGTGGTGAATTCTGCACGATGTGTGGCGTTTGTGTCTACGGGAGGAAGCAAAGCACCTGTTTTAAAGGTATCATTTTATTGAACATGCACATTTAAAATTCCAAACCCTTAAGCTCTTCTGTTTCTATGACAAAATAAATACGCTTTAACTGGGTTCAGACACAAAACCCATTATATTCGGTGCGCATGTCAGCCTAAAACACGTTTTAAAATGCAATTAAACAGTGTTAATACATGTTAATTCTAGGATTAAATAGTTAAATGTTATCAGATGGAGCAATACAAAAATACAAAAAAAGCCAAGTTACACAAAAGTTCAAGATAAACCATGAATTTGAGAACAAATTTATGCCTTTATTTAATGAGTTTACTAAAAATAATTTAGGAATTATGAAATGAAAGCAGTCTTATAATGCGGAGGTTCAGCAAATAAATGCCTGATAGTCTGTTGTGTATTGTTGCGGCTGTATTATAGTAGAGTGACCTTTTCGTTCCAGGAAGTGCTGGAGGGCAGAGAGGGTCCAGCTTTTCCAGCGGCCCGTGTTGCCCCAACTAATGGCGAGCTGTTCTGGCTTGTCGATGACCCAGCGGCCGCCTCCCTAACCATCAACGTGGAGAGGCTAGGCTCAGGCGTGAAACTCTAGAGCGATCCATACTCCAAGTAAAGATGAAGTCAACACTGGTGTCAAGGCATA
This sequence comes from Mola mola, assembly GCA_001698575.1. Classification (NCBI taxonomy): domain Eukaryota; kingdom Metazoa; phylum Chordata; class Actinopteri; order Tetraodontiformes; family Molidae; genus Mola; species Mola mola. The sequence goes on from KV751340.1 coordinate 5,245,564, forward strand.
AATGGAGAAACTAGAAAACAGTGCAGTACATTCCAACTTCCTCACTAAAGTGCTGCTGGTTTATCATCATGAGATAATGAGATGGTGTAAATAATTATTAATAAAAAATATTGAAGACTCCAGCATTACATTTAGCATTTATTGGAGGTTGCTAAGTGTGTCAAGGGTTTAGATTTATTAACAAGGGCACTGAAAAGTTTTACATAGCTGTAAAGTTGGGAAAATTAGACCTATGAAATTAATGTTTTGTATTTGGTCCATTAAAGTGGCAGTTACTTTAACAAAATTCTGTTCTTCTCTGTTTCTTTGGCACCCTCTGAAATATCCAACCCAGTCACATTTAATCTCGTGTGTTTTCTGTACATCTACGGTCACGAGTCCATCCCCTTTAAGACCGCAGCTCATCCGTCCCCTTTAAAGCTCAACTTCGCCCTGACACATCAGGAGCCGCTGCACAGATTTCTCTCCCCGTGTGTGAAGACTACGCAAAGTAAAGAGACAGCGCCTGCATAGCACCTCCTCACACTTCTACATGGTTTTCCAACAGTCTTCACACTGATTGCCGCCATGCACAGGCTCGCCTGCCTCCTCTTGCTCCTGTCCTGCTGCCTTCCTGCGCGGGGGTATTTTGCGGAGGAGCACTGGAACCCCGAGTCTCCGCTGCTCGCTCCGCGGGTCCTGCTCGCCCTCGTCTGCCGAAACTCCGAGCACTCCCTGCCGCACTTCCTCGGCGCCATCGAGCGCCTCAACTATCCCAAAGAACGCATGGCGGTATGGTAAGTTGTTCTGTAGAAGTGGTTCGCAGCTGAGTCGCGGTGATTTGCCCGCTGTGAGCTCAGGGAAGCGCTGCTTTCCTTAAAAAAATAAAATAAAATAAACCTCTTATTGTAAATGATGCACTGCTGATCGTTCGCCTGGTTCCATTGGAAGAGTAAAATGGAGGGGGGCCCAGCTGGTGAGTTAATAATGGTGACACTGAGAAAGTTGTGCTGGGCCGTTCAAAAGGCAGCAACGAAGAACCGATGCAGACTTTTGAGCATGAACATGTAAATAAATGTCAGGTAGCCGCGGTTAAAGCACAGAGGTGAGAGCATCTGGCCAGCGTGCTCATGCATTGATTTGCGTACGTGGAGGGGAGGGGACAGCACTGATCCGTCCACGCGGGCAGCTGTATGGTTTCCACATAGAAACCCCCAAGACGTGAATTATTGTGTCTGCAGCGTAATTACGGATATGGTGATTGGCTCCCGTGCATGATCGTATAAGGAGCAGGGCACATTTTACAGCCCAGACAGCCCCCGCGAGCTTAAGGCTTCGGGGGAAAATCAGAGGCGATGAGTTTTGTGGGCATCAGATGATGTGGAAAAAATTTAAATCACTTTTTCTACTACACTTTAGGCCTTTTTAAAGACATTATATGTCATTTTTGTTCAACACTACATTAAAAGGGATGACACAGATCCTATGTAGCCTATTTAACTTTCAACAAGGGGTAACTTTGAATTGAATTGAACTTGGTTGTTTAAAGCTGGTCTGTCGGCCATCCCCAAACCGAAACTTGCACCTTATCTGTAATTTGTGACAAACTTAACTTTAACTTATTGCAAATGAGGGTCATAGCCCATTTAAGCATCTGTCTACCAAGCCCGGGCACAATTTAAGGGAGCGCGAAAGAGATGTGCTCCAACAGCCCCGTTCACTTACACCCTCACAGCTGTGAACATTTTACTTGACTGCCTAGAAAGCGCAGATTTATTCTCGCTGACTTAAACAGATTTCAGTGGAGCTGTTTCACCACCCCCACCTTTTTTTTTTCTTTTTTTTTAAATTTTGTTTGGTGACTGTAAAACATTTGTGTAAAGATGTTTGAGGTAAGGACAGTTTCGTTTTGACATGTTCTGCAAGCACATCAAGCTACATCTGGAAAATGCAAACAACCGTCAGATGTAAACACCACTATGCTTTTCTTTTTGCTGAGGCTTTTTTTTTTTTACAGCAGCCCAAATCGTTGCCAATTGAACTGGCCAAACTGTCATTTAAATCTTCGGTGTCTCCAATTAGCTCCACTAGTGCAACAATAGAACAAATGTAAGTTAAAAATGATGTGAACAAATATGTTTAGATGTTTTAAAACAAGATTTTAACAAATATTGCTTTGAGCTGAACATGAGACAGAAGAGCCAGTGTTCAGCCAGAATTCAGGAGAAAGGAATTAAAGACATGGTTTAGAAAGGATCTGCAGTATTTTCAAACGTCTGTGTAAAATGTGCAGACAATCCAGCTGCCCTGTCATTCTTCCAAGCAAAACATAAACCCAGCTGTCTTGTCCAGCTGTGCTTTGTTGTTTTATTTGTTGCATGCTTTCTTTGATTCAAGTAGATGCAGTGACTTACCATGTAGCTTAATTTCCCTCTGCTCTAGAATTAAATCAAACGTGAGAAGTTTAACTTGTCTGACACATGACCTCAGTAAGTTAAAATAATTTCCTTCTCTTCTAAACTGCTGATGACAAAAGTATAAGTCAGCGGTGTTTCAAATTAGCATTCATTTTAGTATGATATTATAAATCATAGCAACCGGATTGACCATGATTTTACTATGTAATGTCCAGATCACAGTTGTGTAAGTTGTCATCAGACAATGCAGACAATGAGCCTACAGTAAACCTGGGTTTTGGCCGTTTGAGTTGTGGTCTCACTTTTCAACTCTTTTCTCAGCTTGAACCCAGTCAGGCAATAGTGTTACATGTAATGGTTATTGGTTTTTCCCCACCTACTGACCTCATTTGTTGATGTTCAACTCCTCAGGTGTTGAAAGCAGCCCATTGTCATCATTTTCATCTGTTGTGCATTGACAGGGTAGCAACTGATCATAACCAGGACAACACCACATTCATTCTACAGGACTGGCTTGTGAAGGTGCAGAACTTATACCATTATGTGGAATGGAGGCCAAAAGAGAAACCCATGTAAGTTACCCGCTACAGTTTCTACTGAAATGCCGCATGGAGCTAATAAAAATGACTCTCATTGGTATCCTTATTTGTCTTGTAGACATTATGAGGACGAGGAAGGCCCGAAACATTGGACAGACCTCCGTTATGAGCATGTTATGAAACTTCGGCAGGTAGCGCTGGAGTCGGCTCGTGAGATGTGGGCTGACTACTTTATGGTAGGCCAACAGACTTAATCTTCACAAGACTAAAGAGAGCACAATTGAATTGACATTGTTTCCATTTAAAGCTTCGAGCCAATGCTTCCGCCAAGATTTATCAGTATATTGTTGACAAATAGCAGCTGGAGGATAAGTACTGTGTAAAGTTCAAAGCACCACCACAGCAGTAATCCTAAGCATTGGAAAGTATTAAATATTGACATATTTTGTCTTTTCGGTTAAAGTTTATCATGTGTGGTTCATCTGGATCCTAACACTGACGCAAAGCTTGACTCAACACAAGCTATATTTTACAATGCAGCTCAGTTCACATCCTCTATTTGTATCGCTCAGCCCAACCTTTTTTGACTGGCTCCAGTGGGGTATAATTTTGAAAGCAAGTACATCCAGAACTGCAGTAATTTTTTGCCGCAAATTTTTGTCAACTGTCTCAGCCTTCTCACACGAAATTAGTTTAAGTCTGTGAGGGTTTTTTTTTTTTTTCCTCCCTATGTGACTGACACGACCTTCTCTTCCTTATGCAGTTGGCGGATTGTGATAACCTCCTCACCAATCCTGATGTGCTCTGGATGCTCATGAAAGAGAATAAGACCGTCATTGCTCCGATGCTTGAATCCCGTGCAGCCTATTCAAACTTCTGGTGTGGAATGACCTCGCAGGTATTGTGTGACAAGTATGCGTACCTGTTTGACCTTTTGTAAAAGTGCGCTTGATTTAATGAATGCTTTTATGAAATCCTAACTTCATCAGGGTTACTATAAGCGGACCCCAGCCTACATACCCATGAGGAAGCGCGTGCGGAAGGGCTGTTTTGCAGTTCCCATGGTCCACTCCACCCTCCTCATAGATCTCAGGAAAGAAGCATCCAGGCAGCTGGCCTTTCACCCGCCTCACCCAGAATACAGCTGGGCTTTTGATGACATCATTATATTTGCCTTCTCTGCACGGATGGCAGGTATTTTACAGTTTCACAGCTTAAGCCCCAAGATGTTACCCCTTTTTTATTGTTTGCCTTATTAACCCAAATGTTGTAATTTGTGCACCCTCTGCTTTCTACAGATGTCCAAATGTTTGTATGCAATAAAGAGATCTATGGTTACCTTCCGGTGCCACTGCGATCCCACAACACTTTGCAAGATGAAGCTGACAGCTTCTTGCACACACTTTTGGACGTCAATGGTAAGTAGCTTGATTCAGACAAAGGGCTTTACTTTTGCAACTAACTCCCTTTTTTTCCTCTGACTTGAGGTCAGAATTCTACTCTCTGCTGGTTTATCCCATAGCTATCAGCATATGTTTCTATATATTATATATACCATTTCTGCATCCATCTTCCCTCTCACCGTGTAGTGCGAAATCCCCCAGTGATGCCTTCCAAATACATACGTGTTCCTAGAAAACGACCTGACAAAATGGGCTTTGATGAGGTGAGTAAGGAGTGATGCGAAGATGGAGTCTGCAAAAATGGCCCTCTATCCACTTCTGTGCTGAATACATCACCTTGCTCTTATATGTAATGAGAATGTAATTACACTAGTTCTGCTTTTGCCCCTGTATAGGTGTTCATGATAAATCTGAAGAGGCGGACTGACCGCCGAGAACGTATGCAGAGGGCATTATATGAGCAAAGGATTTCATGTAAGGTCATTGCAGCTGTCGATGGAAAGTAAGTGCTTTACTCATATTTAGATTAAGTGATCACACTTCACAAGTCTGTCATTTCTCATTTCTCATTGCTCTTTGCATTTTTTTTTTACATTTCAGAGCGATGAATATAAGTGAGGTTCATGCTATGGGCATCCACATGCTCCCAGGCTACAGTGACCCCTATCATGGTCGCCCGCTGACTAAAGGAGAGCTAGGATGCTTCCTTTCGCACTATAACATCTGGAAAGAGGTGAATTTGAGAAGCCGAGCCCTTGAACATCCGTGAAACAGAAGGGTGGCTTACGTGATGATAAATTTGCCTGATCTTAGATTGTGGAGCGAAACCTGCAAACCTCCCTGGTGATTGAAGACGACCTGCGCTTCGAGGTCTTTTTCAAACGTCGCTTGATGAACTTGATGAGTGAGGTGCACGATGAAGGGCTGGACTGGGATCTCATGTGAGTTGGCGCTTCCTTTGCAGTCATTAATTTAAACATTAATCTCCTACACTCGTAGTTGCTCCTGAATTAGTTCTGTTTCTTTCTTCTAGTTATATTGGTCGGAAAAGAATGCAAGTGGATCACCCAGAGAAAGCAGTGCCTAATATACACAATTTAGTGGAAGCAGACTATTCTTACTGGACGCTAGGTTACATGATATCTTTGCAAGGTGCAGAGAAGCTTTTGAAAGCAGAACCGCTCAAGAGGATTTTGCCAGTGGATGAGTTTCTTCCCATTATGTACAATAAACACCCTGTGTAAGTATTTTTGTTTTCTAGCACAACCACACAATGTATACATGTGCTTGTGATTGTTTCTTTTTTTGCTATTCTTGACATTACCATCTGCTTGTCAGGTCTGATTACATGGAACAGTTTGAAACCAGGGACCTGAAGGCATTTTCAGCCGAGCCCCTTCTTGTGTATCCAACACACTACACGGGTGACCAAGGGTACATCAGTGACACTGAGACCTCCACAGTGTGGGACAATGATAGTGTCCAAACAGACTGGGACCGAGCGCGGTCAGGAAAAACTAATGAGCAGGCTGAGATCAGCGCAGAGGCCCAAAATTCAGATGTGCTCCAGTCGCCTTTGGACAGTACGGCACGGGATGAGCTATGAGAGGAGCTGAGTAAGAGCCTTGGATTTGGAGATGTAAAGGACAAATCCCCTTAACCCCTTAACGCTGATTGTCGCGAATTCGCATCATACCGCCTGCAGCCGAGAGAGCATCAACTTGAAAGCAAAAACACAAATTATTAATTTCTTTTATACACTTGTAAATAAATTCAGGCATCAAGGGGGTTAATCCTTCGACCATGTTTCTTTTTTGATGATTCTGATTTTGCATCACAGACAGGATGTGACACCAGAGTTTTGCAGAGAGAATTAATTTATCCAAATGACAGAAGCTGAAAAGGGATCATGTGTGTCCTATGTTTTCTGTCATGTAAGTTTTTACTTTTTTTATGTGGACCAGCTGTTGACGTAGTAGGAGATGTTACAAACCAATGTAAAAACTGAGCACGTCGCTATAAATGCTCAATCACATCCAAATGCACATCAGCTTCTGCACCTCCTAATCGTTCTCAGTTCAATCTGAATTTTAGCATTTTTAGATATAAGCAAGCCTCGAGTAGAGTTTGGATTTACTTAGTTTTACACATTATTTATTCTGTCATCTTTTTTGCCTTACGTGATTCCACGAATCTCCCAGAATGTTGGCTTTAAACATTCACTCATGATTTTTTCACAAAATATCAGCGTTGCATTGCTAAATAAAAGGTTTTATTTTTTAAAAAAAACTTGTGATCACTGTGATGAGATGAGATTATCATGCCATGCCTAAAATGACCAATTTTATTGAATTTGATTGAGACCTCATTGTTAAAAACGCCTCATGTACACTATGAATTGAATGTGAACCATTTACCACATGTAATACTGAATTCCTGGCTGGTCCAGAGAAACACTGGATACACAAGATAAGCATGTAGCACTCTCACTTGTTTTATCTTGTTAGCCCTGAAGGTGTCATCATTTTTCTACTACTTCAACAGTCAACAGTCATACCGCTAGCTACAACCAAATGGAGGACATTTTGAAATATGTAAGGACAACCTTGCTGTAAACATTAGAAGTCAGCTGTACCTTGTGTGGGTTCCGCACCCCCATTAGGAATGATTGGAAGAATAATCAAATGAAGCATAATGACACAGTTTAGATTCACATTTTAAACAAATCATTCTGAAATAGAGTTGAACTCTAAATGTGGGACCTTGTGTACACACAGCCCCCTATTTTTTCAAGGCTTTCCAGTTACGAAAGATTTTGGCTGTAAAAATATTTAATTACGGAAAGTGTCTAGAAACCATGGGGAAAAAAGGAAATAGTTACACAATCTATCATGTCAGCATGTTATTTGTGGATAGAAATTTAGTTTGGAAAAATATTCCCTTATTAATGGGGACCCCCTCCCAATTTTTCTTTATTTCTTCAACCTTACCCACAGACACTAAGCGTTTAACTACTACAAGTACAATCTAAACTCGGAACACGGTGGCACCTTGTCATATGTGGTGTGATAGCATAGGTGGGGCCTACAGTGACAGCAAAAAACACTTCCTCTTCCCATGGTGGTGAAAACATGTGTCAACCTCCACTCAACTAGTGAAAGATCCTTTTTAGAGCACGCACAGTGGCAAACTGTGCTGCAGGGTAATGAGTTATTGTGTCAGTGTGCACACATTTCCTGCCCACTTAACTGTTTGACACTTGTATTTTTTACAGTGTATTGTAGTGTGCCCTTAAGGGCAGATGATGTGTGAACAGTGCCAGTAGGGTTTTGCGTCTGTGGCGATAGTGTAAAAATGGAAGATCATCAAGTGACAAACAAGGATTCCCCTCAAGCCACAGGTGAGGACAAACACTGTGATGTTAGGTAATGTTGAGGATACGTTGCCTTTCACTTGACATACACCACATCTTACGTATCGTGATTATAAAAATGTCTTTCCCGTTTTATTTTGCTTATTTATTTTTAGAACCCTTTGCTAATGGGAAACACAACATTTCCTTGCTTGTTAGGGATATTTTCGAACGGAGAAATGTTCATTTGCTGTGTGCTATTTAGAAATTTGCTGTCACGGCAGTATTGTCATTGTATATTCCTTGTTGTGTGACTCAGACTGGTGAACTTCCTGAATCATCTTCGTTTATACAAAGTATTCTTCTTTATCTATTGTAGGACTATGTTCTTAGACAACTGAATATTAAGATTAGTATGGCGGTTGGTTAGCCGCTGTCACATAGATTTTTTTTCCAATATGCTACTGTCACCGATCCAGTATAACTCATTCAGGACACTAACATTGTTTGCAGCAATTAAAACATCACCAGTATACAACAAAAACAGTTAAGTGGTGTTTGTTTTAGTTTAAATATTTTACTTGTCTTTTACTTGTTCTCTTACTGCAACACTGCTAATGTGAATATCAAGGCCCCTATGTTCATTATGCGATGTGACAAAAATTGCAAGCAGGATGTGGTAGACCAAAATGGAGATGTGACTGAGAGAGATCCCTTGCTCTTTTACATTTTTTGCATGTGTTGCAAACCATCCGTTTTAAAACCCTTTGGTAAACCTTGTTTAGAAATATCAGTTAAGAAGTGAGAGTACAAAGATTTTGCTTTCAAAAGGGGCAACATTGTTCCTCATTATATTTTAGCTTGCACTCAGTCAATTACTTTTCCAATGAATGTACAAGTTTTGTTACATTCAGACCTCAGAAGAGGAGGTTAAGTTTTATTTATTTATTTGTTTTAGCTGATACTTTTAGTCCAGCAAAGAAGTAGTGTAGAATTTATAGTACTTTTATAGTACAACATGTCAAGAAAGCAAGTCAGTGCTTCATGACTTATTCACAAATCCAAACTAAATATTTAATTTTGTCTTTTGACATTATGAAAGAAAAACATACATAGGATATCATGAAATTATCTGTACTCTCTCTGAATTTAACATTCCCTGTGGTTCTCCACCACTTATTTTAGACTGGTCTGTTGCATGTAGGCTTGTGGCTTTTTAAAACTGTTGAAATGTGTTGGTTGATTGTGTTGCTGGCGTTTTGACCCCATTAAAATTGTTTTAACTTCTCCATGTTCCTTTGAAGTGGGTGATGTTGTGCCAGATACTCTGTCTCTACAAAAGTCTTTGATTTGTCCGTAGAGTTGATGCACCTCAGTTTGCAGAAGAGAATATTCGTGTCAGTATTTTCATGGTGTCAGCATGCATTTGTCACTTGTGCTTGTGAGAATCACATTTCAGTATCCCTTATCTAAAATGGTGTTATGCACCCGTTTAAAAAGTAAGCACTATTATCGTTTTAGTAGTCTGAGCTGTTCTATTTTTTGTTTCAGGTGTGGAAAAGGTGCATCATAAATCTGAAACCAAGCGATACAGCGAGATCTTCAGAGATTTTGATAATCTTGATCTATCTTTAATCTCTTCGTAAGTACTAGAGAATTACAAAATATGTCTTTCTTGTCTCCTGCGTCACTCTGCTTGTTCATTTCGTCTTAAACACTGTGATAGAACATCACAGTGGTTAGAGAGGTGCCATCAAAAATATTGTAACATGGCCGATAGTGAGAAACACTGCAGGATGAAGCTGTTCAGATATGTGTTGGCATGATCTCTCAGCATAGGTTTTTTTCAAGCAAACAAAATAAAGCAGTATTTCTTTACCGCATTGAAATTAAACAAACATAATGTATGGATTTTGGAGCAGTAAACTAAATTAGCAGAGCCTGGACTGAAAATTTGCATATATATTTTGTGTAATACTGATTAAGCAATACAGCATGTGAAGGTATTGTGTTGTCTAGATTTACACTTGGACACGCAAAAGTCAGTGGAGTATTTGAATACACTAGTAGAGTGTTTCTCAACAAACCATGTCTTTTTAGATATTGCTTTTTGAGTATTTGTTTCTCTCTCAATATATTCTTTCTGTGTTCAGTGCAGGGGATGATCTGCTGGCAGACACTGACAAACTATCCATCACAGATTCTGTGTCTGCAGAAAGCAAAGAGGAAGATGATGCATCTGTAAGGGATCAATGTTAAATTAAAGTAAAACATAACATAGGCTGTTGCACATTTTAATTTGCTCAAACTATGCATCTTGCACAAAAAGTTTGTTTGATTGCATCGAAGAAACTGCTGAGAAAAATATATGTGGCCTGGATTGGAGATTATATGATACGTGAGTAACAGTTTACTTTTTTTGTCCCAATAGTGTGAAGAAATACTATCTCCACTGAAAGGTTCCGAGGCCAATGAAGTGGAAGGAAACCAATCTGGTATGATTAGGCGTATGGAGATGAGGGACTGTGTGGAGTTGATAAAAAGTGTGAATCCCTGTTCACAGGAAACCGGTAGCATGCTCTTCTACATTGTAAACCACCAGCAGTCTGTGAATTGGAGACTTTTGTTTTGGTTGAGGTGGTTGGTCTAGTTACCTTAAAGGTGCAACTTGTATCTACCAGCCATATGCTCTGAACAACAAGGGGGCAGTATTTCACCCATTCCAAATGACACTGTTTGAGGTAGTGTACACGCACAGTAAACAATGCAATGCTTTTAAAATCATACAGTGAACTTTCAAACCTCAAACCGGGACTCACCTCATAACAGCAAAGCAAGAATACACAAAATTTGAGCACAATGCTGCAACTCTGACAACTAGTCAACAACAATGCTATTCTATTTCAGGTATGATGTCTGCCTGTAGTTTACTTTACAGCTTTACACGAACTTGTTTGTTTGTTTGTTTGGGTTTTTTTTGTCATTAGCACACGAGATATGGTTCAAAAAACTGCCAAATTTAGAACTTACTTACAACTTTAAAAGAAATGCTGTAAGTTCAGCATCAAACCATATGAGTTTCCTTTATTCCCCTATATCTTAAACCCACCCTGTGACCGACATTTGACAACCCAACAGATCATAAATAATGATGTGCAGGAGCCACTGTCAGTCTATGATGCTTAACAGAGAATCTTCCTCAATCTTCACTTGTTTTCTTATGATTAGTCGTGGGTTGTAATTGCCCTGTTGTAACAAGATTAGGATAATGGGAGTGGATTAAAGCAAGAGACAGCTGCTCTTTAATTTAACATTAGACACAAGCAAAAGACAGTGGACTGTATTTTAGAAGGAGCTTTCTGTGTTATTCAGACTATTACAGGAAATACAAGCAACGGAGAAAAAGACTTAGTCAGTGCTTTAACAAGAGTTCCCTGCCAAGTACTCCTATCTCAGTTTGACCCAAACCACAAGTCACAGCTCACAGTAAGAGATTAGGAATAACAGAGATGCACAAAGACAGTGTTTAAAGAAATCTGGATTACTGGAACACTGGAAATTTTGAAATGTAGAAATTGTCAGCCAGTGAGCAAACTCTGCTTGTCTTTGAGCCTATATTTCTTTTTAAGATCTTATTTTGGTTTCAAGACCAAACCCATCTCTGGCCAGTGATGCTGTGTCCCATTTAATATAATTCATGCAATCACTTTAAAGAAACACCAGTTACACCTAAGGTTATATTTCATCGTTGAACTTGTTCACACATCAGCCTGTTAACCCCCCACCTTGTAAACCTCATTCACTCCTCTAAAGCCTGTCAATCTGCAATCTGGACCTTATAGGATAATCCTCAATTCAACTCAAGGCAGCCATAGCCATGCGACAGCACAGAATCTGCTTTGTGGCTGAATTCTGAAATTGTGACGTGCTCTTAAACAGAAAACACAGAGAGGAAAGGCTACTAGAGGTCAACCTTGGCACTCAATCTCACCACAACACCATCATTCTTTTGAATTGCCTGGATTGTTTTAGAAGGCAGAGAAGAAAAGATTACCCTGCATGGATCTTACTACTACTATTACTGGATTTATGTCCGTGCGAAAGAATAGATAGCAGAAAAAAAATAGGTGTGTCTCAGTGAGGAAAGAGCCACTTTTGCATTCTTTCTGGCAGTGCATGATTGCCTGGTTAAAATAGCTAAATACTTGGAACTGCACCTTGATCTTTTGGAGGAAGTGAAAGTTTAGGTGTATTTCTGTTCTAACCTTTGAGAGCAGAGGGATATCAAGATGTCTTTGAGTCGCTATTGACGTATATTTCGAAATCTTCTTGGAAACGCAGAACATAGAGAAAGTCTTGTGGGAAGTGACTGAGAGATTATTTAGTCATGCATACACAATCCTGTGTTGTTGTGAGTCAAAGAGGAAGAACCAGAGCTGTTGTCATGTAAACGCCCTGCGTGCTGGCCACAGTAAAACTGTGAGATGGCAGTGTTTTATACTGCACAATGGCACGGAGTGGTGTCCCTGTTTTCAGGCCAGCGCATGCTCTTTGAAGCTGACTGGAAGTGAACAGGTGTGAGAGGGAGGGACTATGCAGAGAAGGGAAGAGGGGAGAGGAGGGAAGTTATTTAGCTAAAGCTCGGTGCCATTAGTGCGTAGAAATCCTCCTCTCGCAGGTCACATCCCCATTACAGTATACTGCCATTGTTTTTACATGCATGTTACAGGTAGTGCATGGCCAACTGGAAACCACAGGACCTTTATTCTGAGAAGCAGCTATGACTTGTCATATACAGTCATTGTTTCCTGTTTTGGGTTTGTGTGTGCCTTTTTGTTAATGTGATATTGAATTTTTGTATATTTTTGACTGAAGTAGGAGTTGTGGGTTGTCACTCTAGAGTAGATGTTCGAGTCCTCCAGGAGAGACAAACTTGTGTGCTTGTGGGGTGTTGCCCAATGGACATTGTGTGATTCTCTGGGTAAAGCTCCAAGTGTGTGAAGCCTGCGGTGACGCTGATGTACTCCCTCTCAGCCCAGGAAGCAGACCTGGCCCTGTGCCGCTGTGAGGATGGAGTGGAGACGGCATTGCAGTACGCCAAGATGTGGTGCCGCTACGCCAAAGACCTCCTGTCCTGGATGGAAAAGAGAATCAGCTTGGGTAAGAGCGCATGCAGCAGAGAATAACAATAACAAGCAAATTATCGCCACAGAATCTGTTGTGCCCCTATTCAGGCATTTGCGCTTGCTGCATTTTGTATATAAGTAGATGTGTTTGTTGATTCAAGGAGATTCTCTAGAATTCTCTAGAAGTGTCTGATAGACGTACAGTAATGTGCACTCTAATAGTCAGCAGGCCTCAGGACAGCAGAGTCTTGCTTTTTATCGTCCACCAATGAGGAACCAATATTTCAGTGTTGACTAGTTGGCATAATGTTGCCTGTCTGTATTATTTGAGGGCATCTGCAAGTGATGTAGTCACCCTAGTGAGATAAACTCTGCACACACTGAGAGAAAGGATTAGAGGGCAGATTAGTAGAGCAGAGCTAGGTAATAAAGGAGACGGGGTGTCTAGCGGAGTGCGGAGTAGACGGTGATTACCCTGGTATCAGCCTGTGCAGGTTCCTAGTGTGCAGGCTGGGATGCCAAGCATGCAAGTCCATTAGCAGCAATTAAAGTGTAGAGCAACAGGCGAGTACACCTGCTGAGCTGCGTTTGGAGAGCAATAGGGAATAGTAACTGATAAGTAATCCTTTGTGGAGCCCAGTCTCTAATTACTGAGGATTACGTATAATAGACCAAAATGATTATACCCCTAACTTCAGTTTCAGTTTCTTAAAAATAGCAGTCACATCCACTGCTGCTGTCAGAGAAGAGTTTATATCAGTTGAAGACCCGTAATGAAAAAGCACAGTCAAATTATATACAAAAAGTTTCACATTAATGAACCTATTACTGTTTTGGTTTTTGCCATTATTCTTTTTTGATGGAAGTGCAAAACAAAGCTGTATTGACGCAAATCAGTGCCAAAGAGAAGGACAAAATAGACACACCTGACTTTCTGGCCAGTTCCTCTTGAGCTTGTGGAGGTTTTGTGTGGTCTTCAGTGAAGGTCGGTTTTATTTTAATGGATGTGTAGGCTATGTTAAATCACAAATCTTTCAAAATGGAACTTCAAGGATGTCTCGGCTACCCATCATTAGCAATAATTAACATTGTGTTTCATTTAGAGTCCACACATGCTGGTCATGTATTATGATACAGAATATTGTGGATAATGTAAGATGAAGAAAAGCTTAACAAGAAACTGTGTTGACAGAACAAGAGTTTGCAAAAAATGTGATGAAGGCTGCTGAAGGAGCAAAAGCCAACGTGGCACAGCAGGTACAGCTTTGTTTATTGGATGCGTACTAAACACAATGTTTTAATGATCATCACAATGTGTTGCATTTTGTTATTAGAATTGATTTGTTAACATATGTGTATTTATATTTGTATTTATACAATAGTAAAGTTCACTGCTAAGAAGCTTGCTCTTTGCCTTTTAGGAAATGATGGCCCTACAGTATATTTACACAATGGCACTAGAACAAGACATCAAGAACAGTGTGACCTCCAGAAAGACTGCAGAACTGCTACAAAATCGCTGTTATCAAGTATAAATGTCCAATCATATACAGAAAAAGTTTGAGTTTTAGTGATTCTTTTTCTTTTACGATGACTACAACTTGATGTTTAATCCAA